>OX276374.1:68705868-69127083 GCA_946251855.1 Alsophila aescularia | reverse complement strand
AGGTCGACCTTCCTTCCGTAGCAGGCACAGCCGGCCGTCCTTCCAAAGCTTCGGGAACTGCCCCGACGTCAGGCACGCGTCGAACAGTCCCCGAAGCCTGTCGCCCATCTGCCTTAGGGCTATCCTAAGGACCCGCCCCGGGATTCCGTCTGGACCCGGTGCGGTCCTTTTGCCCCGTAGGCGGCCGACTGCCACCTCCATCTCCACCTCGGACACAGGCGGAATGGAGGCTGGGTTCAGTTCCTCGGGGGTGGAGGAGACCATCGTCGGTGGGGTGTGGTGGTGGGAGTCAGGGAATAGGCCCTCCAACACCCTGCCCAGGAGCTCAGGCTCCAGCGACTCCGCAATAGGGGTCGTTTGGCCCCGGAACTTTTTCCGGGCGCCCCTATATGGCCGCCCCCAAGGGTCCCTGTCGAGACCCTCCAGGGCCTCGCCCCAGGCCCGAGACTTGGCCCGACTGATAGCCAGCTGCAGCTCCCGCTTAGCGTCGCGGTATAAGCCGTGCAGCCGGCGCTCAGACTCCAGCTCCTCAGCCGACAGCTGGTCGTCGGTCCGGCCATGACGTGACCTCCTACAGCGGGTGTAGGCTCGCCGCGCCACCGAGCAAGCGCACCGGAGGTCCTCAATCCCCGAGCACCACCAGTAAACCTGGTGGCGATCGGGGCAACGAAGGGACCTCGGCATGGCTGCGTCACACACGGCCGTCACCGCCTCTCGGAAGTCGCCTGCCGCGACGTCCACTTGCGGATGCACTGGAGCGGCAGACCACGACTGAACGATAGCCGCCTCCTCTGCTAGTTCAGCGTCAAGGCGAGACATCGTCCAGCGTGGGAAATCCGCGCGCACCACGCCCGCAGACCCTCCTCGAATGTGGGAGGGGAGAATCTCGAACCTAATATATTTATGATTCGAGAGATTCTCCACCTCCGACAACACCCTCCAGGCCCGGACACGTGCTGCAACAGCCGGGGTGGCGAACGATAGGTCCACCACGGACCCCCCGTTATGTTGCACGCAAGTGTGGACCGACCCTCTATTGAGCAGGGTCAGTCCTGTGGCAACCGCCCACTCCCTGACAATCTCCCCGCGAGAGTCAGTAGAGCGGTTACCCCAGTCCCGGGCCTTGGCGTTCAGGTCCCCCATAAGGAGGATCTGACGTGGCGCCTGTCCTCTAACCGCTGCGGCAAGGAGGTCCATAAAGACCTCCAGTTCCGCAGCGGGTCTATTGGGGGAGAAGTATACCCCGATGATGGCATACTCCCCCCACTTGGCCACCACGTACCCCGAACCTCTCTCTTCGACTGAGAGGGGACGAACGCAACCCGACCGCAGTATAATGGCCACGGAGCCGTCAAGATCCCCAGCCCAGCAGGGATGGGGGTCAGGGGGAACGTAATACGGCTCCGCGGCAACCACCAAATCTATTTGCCACTGCGCCAGGGTCTGCATGAGAAGATCTTGAGCCCCAGCGCAGTGGTTTAGATTCGTCTGGAGGAGGTTGTGATGCCGGACCTGATCCATCAATCAGACATCACAACCACCTCGACCACCGCTTGGCGGTCTGCTTCGGGGGTGGCCTCTTTTGTGGCCACAGGGTTGGCCTGGGTCCTGGTGGCCTTACCCTTCGTCTTTGGAGGGGCACAGTTGCGTCCCCCCATTACGTGCCCGGAAGGCTTCCCCGACTCCGCGCATATCGCGCATCGTGGTTCAGCCTTCCCGCAGCTGGCTGCCCGATGACCTGCGCCTCCACACCGGAAACACAGGTCACCCCTATCGACTGAAGCAGGACACTGGGGGCGCGTATGCCCCAGCCCCAAGCACCTGAAGCACCGCATGGGACGCGCTCCCAGTGCCACCACACGCACTGAGCTCCACCCGACCAGGAGTCTGCCCTTCTTCAGCAGCACTTGGGCTGCTGAAACTGGGCAAGACACCAGGATGGAGCCAGTACCGTTAAAACCCGGGTTGATCTCCCGGGTCTTAACCATCTGCACGTTGCAGCCTCCTGCCTCAGCGACCGCCTTCGCCACCTTCTCTTTCGTAGCCGCATCGTCCAGGCCCGAGATGCGTAGATCAGCGGATTTAATGGGCCTGGCGATGTTGGCCACCTCAGAAAGGACCCCGCGGAGCTTCTCCGCGAGTTGGTCCGCCTTATCTGAGTTTTGCGAGCCAGGGATTTCCAGCATTCTGGCTCCCGTGGCCGTCTGGCGGAAGCGGAGCTGGTCAATCCCCAGCTCCTGGAGATCGACCTTCTCCTGCGCCATTTTTAGAACGGCGCTGTAAGTCACCCCTTTCTCCGCGGCTTCAGGCTGTAACGACAGAACAACCGCCGCGGACTTGGGGGATTTCAGCGCCGCCTTAGCCTTACCGGTATTGGTGGCTCCCTGCCTAATTTTGGCAGGAGCCCGGGCCACGGGGATGGACGTGGGTGCAGGGGAGGGTAGAGAAGACTTTCCCTTTCCCTTTCCCTTGCCCTTGCCCTTCCCCTTTTTCACCACTGTGGCCCAGGTCTGCTCTTCAGGAGCAGCCTGGCTGGTGCCTTGGGTCCCCCTCGACGTGGAGGGGGTCAAGGCTGGTACCATTAAGGTGCTGACAGTCTTTACGGGCTTGCTTGCCCGCTTGCCCACCAGAGGAGTTGGAGGCACTGAGGGAGTGCCTACCGCTGCCGCCTTCTTAGCATCTGCCCTTAAGGGTGGGCGGACCGTCGGGGCCGGCAGGAGCCGGTCCTCGAACCCTGCAAGTCAGGCGCTCAGCATCGTCCCAAACGTTATTGTTAAGGAGCGCTTTAGCTCCTCAAGGAGATCGTCCGCCACCAACGGCGCAGCAGGAGTAGCTCGCGTCTCCGCAGCGGCGGCGGCGGCCTTGGCAGTGGCAGCGGTGGTTTCAGCGGTGGCAGCGGCTGTCTTAGCCTCAGTGAAGCCTCGACGTAGCGCCTTCACCTCTGCCTTCATCGCCTCTACCTCCAGCTTGAGACGGCCGTTTTCCGCCCGAAGACGTCGCGTCTCCTCGGCTTCGCTCCTGCTCGCGAGAGCGTCCACCACTTCCCTCAGGGTCGACGAAGACCTCATCAGGCGGCCGACGTACTCGCCTTTCAGGTTGCCCGAGTTTCTAGCAACGTCCAAAATATCGGCAAGCTTTTCACCCGCATGCGCCCTCAGCTCTTGCGCATTCAGCCTGGTGATGTCACCAACCATCGCAAAGGCATCGGTATCACTACCGGTGTCGGTGGCAGCGCTACACCTCTTCTTAAATTGTCTGACTCGCAGGATTTCCTCCAGCTCTCCATCTGATGACGCTTGGTACTTCAGGAACGCTTCTCTGGTAGAACCCGCTTTCACGTTCCTTCCTTTCCCTCGTCTAGCCGTATTCACCTTAGCGGCTGCCGTCGCTTCAGTTTCTGTGTCCGAATCTGAAAGACCAGACTCGAGAAACGGAGTAGACCGCCGCTTTCGACGGTTGTCCCGTCCATCCGCAGTCTCCGCACTACGGAACACCTCCATTTCTGGAGCAGAGACTTCCACGTCTCTATCCACTACGTCATAATCCACGGGGGCCTCTGGGGAGTGGCCCTGAGAAGGGCCTTTTGTGAACTTCCCAGAAGCGTCACGCTGCGGTTTCTTCGGCATTCTAATCACAGCGACGGCTGGTGATAGCTGCGAAGGTAGAGATTGGCCTGTTGGACACCTGCGTTACCGGGTCCAAACAGTTTCCAGGGGGCACCACGGGGAGGTTCTCTACTTGCCACCCCACTCCTCCCCCTCCTAAGGCAGGTCAAAACAACCTGTCTTATGTACTCGGCTACGTAAATGCGGTCGACTTGAACGAAGTGGACGTACTCGCTGCCAAACTTCGTTCGTGTAAATCCGATTTGGAAAAAGTTCACTTTTTATATGAGCACCGTACGCTCCTTACTGCCCTCCGTAACCTCAATTAACGAACCAAAATGAATAATACACCAAAACGTTTTAAACCCCGCTCCGTAGTGTTAGCGTTCTTTAACGCTGACGACCTAAGAGAACAGCGTGCCCCAGTGCACGAGTTCTGTAAGACCCATCAGGTCGACATCATGTTAATACAAGAGACCTTTCTCAAACCCTGTAACAGCAATCCCGGGATTGCCAATTACCGCGTCCATCGAAACGATAGAGTCACCAAATTTGGCGGTACTCTAATTTATTACAAAAACTCACTCCACTGTATGCCGATTGACACCCCTACTCTGACCAACCTAGAAGCCTCCTGCTGCCAACTTGCGATGACCGGTCATCAATCAATTGTTATAGCCTCCTGCTACCGCTCCCCCAGTAAAAGCTTACTAAAGAGTGATCTGGAGGCACTCCTCTCCATGGGAATTGCAGTCATTCTGGCTGGCGACTTCAATAGCAAAAACCCTATCTGGGGGTGCCGAAGACTCAACACAAACGGCACTAGGCTATTCGACTTTAGCGAATCTCTCGTTTTTGATATAATCCCACCCTCGGAGTGGACACATTACCCCAAAAATCCCGACCATTTACCTGACATACTAGACATACCTCTCCTAAACAATATAAATCTTAGCTTCCGCTCAATCGAAGTTTTCCAAGAACTAGAATCCGACCACCGTCCCGTCGTTATGCGCCTAGGCCCCGACCCGACAGACCCATCCTCCCATCCACCGACAAAGACGATAGTGGACTGGAAGCGTTTGGGGGAAGCCCTAAAAGCTATCAGTTTACCCGACCTCGACCGTATCCCCGACGACATAATCACCCCCGATGACGTTGCTTGCTCGATCGATGCCCTCACCAGCCACCTCAACACCGTTATCGGTGAGTGCTCCAGGGAGGTCCCAGCGGAGGATATCCGCCACTGGGTCCTACCTGAGGCAGTGAAGAGGCTGATGACGACACGAAACGCAGCCATTAGAGCCCACGATGCATTCCCCAACGCTGAACGCAAAGCCACCTTGAGCTACTACCACCGCTTGGTCAGGACGCGCATTAGCGAGCTGCGCGCACAGCGTTGGGAAGACCTATTATCCGAAATCACACCAACCCACCAGGCCTACTGGGGGTTGGCGCGAAAGCTTAAATCCGACACCGTCACCGTAATGCCCCCTCTCAATAGAATCGATCTCCCGCCAGCATTCGAAGACGAGGAGAAGGCCAAATGCTTGGCGGAGAGCCTCGCAGCCCAGTGCACCCCCGCTAACGATCACGTTGATCCCGTCCACATCGCCGCGGTGGACCGCGAAATAGAACGTAGGAATTCTCTACCTCCGACCGACCCCCCCCTCGAGCCCGTTAAAGCCGCAGAGGTTGAGTCGATCATCAAGGGCCTCAAAGTGCGAAAGGCCCCCGGTGCTGACGGCGTCAGTAACAGGGTCCTCAAGCACTTTTCTGTCCCGTTAGTTTATCTCTTAGTCAGCATCTTCAATGCAGCCTTGAGCAATTGTTCCTTCCCCGACGCTTGGAAGAGTGCCGACGTCATCGGCATTCACAAACCAGGCAAAAAGGCATTCGAGCCTTCCAGCTACCGTCCTATCAGTCTCCTCAGCTCTCTGGGGAAGATCTACGAGCGAATCCTTCTGAATCGACTCCGATCCATCGCGAAAATCAAAAAGCTAATACCGGATGAGCAGTTCGGCTTTAGAGCGAGACACTCTTGCCCTCAGCAAGTGCACCGCATCACGGAACACATCCTAAAGGGTTTCAATAGGAAACCAAAACCCCAAACCACGATGGCCGTCTTCCTAGACGTGGCGAAGGCTTTTGACAAGGTCTGGCACGCCGGGCTGATATACAAGCTGTATCAGCTCGGGTTGCCAGATCGTCTTGTGCTCATAGTACAAGACTACCTCACCAGCCGGAGCTTCCGCTATCGTGTCGAGGGCAACCGATCATCCCCCCACCCCATCAGAGCCGGAGTCCCTCAGGGCTCCGTGCTGTCTCCACTTTTGTTCACGCTTTACACAAGCGATTTCCCCCGCATCCCCAAAGTAGAGATCCCTCTCTTTGCGGACGACACCGCGATTTATACCACCGGATGGAACCCAGCTATTCTACAAAGAGCCATCCAACGAACGCTTCGAGCGCTCGATGGATGGTTTCGTAAGTGGCGAATAACGATTAATCCCGAGAAGAGCGTAGCGATGCGTTTCACTCACGGGGTTAAACGCTATTTCCCAATTAAACAAGTCAGGGTCAATGACCGACCCATACCGTGGGAAAAGTCAGTTAAATACTTAGGAGTCACCCTTGACTATCGACTCAACTTCAATGATCACATCCACGCCGTCCACAAAAGGGCGGCATTCTACCTATACCGCCTCGCGTTACTCCTAGGCAGGCGCAGTAAAATGTCTCTTAGAAATAAGTTGACACTCTACAAAACCTGCGTCCGACCGACAATGGCATACTCGTCCGTAGCATTTGCTCACGCCTCCCGCATCTCCCTGGAGAAACTTCAGATTTTACAAAATAAATTCGTTCGCGGTGCATTAGATGCCCCCTGGTATCAGAGGAACATCGACCTGCACAGTGATCTCGAGCTTCCCTCGATAGTTCAATATATGAAAAATGCCTCTCGCCGCTACTTTGACGCGGCACTTCATCACCCCTAGTACTAGAGGGTTCTAGTAGTTCAGGCCTCTGACTACACGACAGACGCGACAACAGACGCACGGCCCCTTCGTAGACGCCCTAGAGACATCTTGAGCGATCCGGACGATGAAATCGCTGCCGCAGTGCAGGCAGCGATTGATTCGCCCACTCCGTCATCTTCACCATCTTTCAACACAATTAGACACAGACACCGACCTCGCCGGATGCGAGGTCGAAGGTCCCGTAATTAATTTCGACTTTATTCGCCTTCGAGTTTCTTGCCGATTCTTCTCGAAGGTGTATTCCGAATCGGTGGTCAGTTATGCAATTCATTTAAAGGGCTCCAGCCATTTCATGAGGGCCCTCTCGATCACTACCTAACGGTAGAGATCGAGGGGTGTTTAGTTCGATACTCCCCAAGTAATCAATGGCAACTGTCCAAGCCGAGGTTCGTACCCCCTGGGTGCCCTTGAGCAAGTGGCCAAAAACTTAACTTTGGCGTGCGCTTTCTGCGTCACGCATTGCGGCGGAGCGCTTTTGCGCCCGCCCCACCGTCCGGTGACGCTGTAGAGGTCAGTTATAGACCAACAGCACATATCCTTTCTAAAAAAAAAAAAAAAAAAAAATATCACGGGATTCCAGGACGCAGCCAACTTGAAACCATCCTCTCGGTTGAAATTGGGATACTTTTTAATTTCAACCGCTTCACGTACAATCCTGGAGTAGTAGTGACGTTCCGTGGAGAGGATCTTCGGGTCATGGAGTTCAATCCAGTGATTAAGGCCCGATTCGAGCAAATGCTCAGCAATTGCAGATTTATTTATCTGGCGGTTCTTTACAGCTGCAATGTGTTCTTTGACCCTTTCCGCTATAGTACGCTTGGTTTGTCCAATGTAGGAACTACCGCAGCTGCAATCTATCTTATATACGCCAGGAGTTTGAAAAGGTATGACATCTTTCGGTGTTCTAACATGCCTTGCTAACTTGGAAAAATGAGTATAAACGGTCATGATAGAAAAGTCCTTTAATAAAGCACCGAATTTATCCGTCACTCCTTTTACATAAGGCATGAAAGCCGGCTTTCTATCGACATCAGACCTACTCTTATTATATCTGCGCCTAGGACGCCAACACCTGGTCACCACATATCCGTTTCGCTTGAGTACCTCCTGAACATGAGACACTTCGGCATCCAAATGTTCAGGGTCACAGAGGGCATGAGCTCTGTCTAAAAGTGATCTGGCTACTGATTGTAAATGCCGCGGGTGGTGATGTGAAAAGGCGTTGAGGTATCTGTCAGTGTGCGTTGGTTTCCTTTAAACAACTGGAACGTGGAAAATCGGGACGTCCATATGTGGAGTAGTTTTTTCCCTGTGAACCATTGATCTTAGATTGCTGTTGAGGATTGTCTTGGTATTATTGTATGTCTGCTCATGCTCTGAGAAAGTCCTTTCATATTTTTGATTGCTGCCATCTAATATACTGTCTAATTCCCAATGAACTGCATCAATAACTGCCCAGCGAGACTTTAAATTTTTCAAACTATCTTCGAATTCCCATTTTTCTGTGATAATATTTATATTGATGTTTTGAACTGTTCTTGTGAAAGCTTTGAAGTTACTCATTTGCTTTTTGATAAGATCATCTAACTTGCTGTTTACACCCTGCGATTTTGTTGAACTCTCACCGACTGGAAAATTAAAGTTTTGATTTGCTTGATGAGTTGTACCTGATGTGGTTGCCTGCAATTTCTCCCTTACTGATAAGTATAGATCGTAAGTTTGCTGATAATGGTTGCTGACAAAATATTGATGGCTTTGGTCAGGAAACTTAATTAATTGCACATGATTTGATTGAAACTCCTGCCAATAACCATCTAACGTTTCTATTCTTCTCTTGATATAGTCTGCTGTTTTGCGCTCCGGACCGTCTTTTTTGAAGTTTAATAAAAGCGAATTTATACCCCCTGTGATTTGATGTTGATTTGCTAAAAGATCTTCTATTTTTATCTTGATAACAAATTGTCAATTGTATATTATGGAAAGGTCTTACTTGATTTGATTTGCTAAGAGTCTTGGCGGCCAATATCCAGCCCAGAACTGCTCGATGTCCAAGCACTGCTGCTGTGACGAGGACTGATTTTGATAATCCTCCTGGCGGCTGATACCATACCAAGAGTTGTTGCTGATAAATCCTGGCGCTGATGATGCGCCGAGGAATGATGATGCTACTTGTCTCGGCGGTGAAAGCCAAGCCAGAGACTGATTTTGATTTTGCTTACTGCTGGTTCCTCAGCGAAACCTTACACGAATCACTATAAATGTTCATTAATCACTCGCGCTGATGGTCTCACCTTCGGAGGTTCGAAGGACCATGTAGGGGCTGTTGCTCGCACCCTAGCCGGATGGTATTAATACAATTGTACGGGTGAGCCCGTACATAGGTATCTCAAATAATCTTTTCAATACCTTAGTTACACTCACAAGCGTCATCTTAGGTCCTCCAGTAACCTACTTCTTGCTACTCCTAAGCCTTTCCTCCTTTTTCGACAACACCTTCTCCGTTGTAGCGGCAAGATTGTGGAATGCGTTGCCGGAATACGTAAAAAAGTCAACTACTAAGGGTATGTTTAAGCGCCAAGTTCGTAACTTTTATGTCAAAGAGGTTCATTATTCCTCTATTTTTTTTTGTTCCTAGCAATATGGATTCGTTACAAACTATTTTTTTTTTAATTATTGACCTTTTTTCCACGCAATAATAAATGACAATATTATTATTATATATTTTTATATATTAGTGCATTACTTATAATATTCTTATGTATTCTATAGTTTTAGTTTTTTTTATTCTACTTATATTTACATTACGTATTTTTTTACTGCACTGCTACCATTTTTCTTGCACTTCCAGGTTGACTGGTAGAAAATGCTACTTAGCATTAAGTCCTCCTTGTACATTGTATTTGTGTGCTAAAGAATAAATAAATAAATACCTTCGCATGTCGGCGCAGTCTCGCTCCACTGGAAGTCCTCAGTGCACGTCCTCCGAGCGGGCCCCACCAGCCGGTAGTTAGTGCCGCACGAGTACTGCACCACGCTACCGAGGTGCGTGGTGCCGTTGAGCAGCTCAGCCGACCCGTGCGGGAGGGGAGGCAGCTTGCCGCAGTCCACTAGAAACAGCATTCAATTCATCCGTTCATCATATTCGTTTGAAAAGCGAGTTGGTCAGTCGGTTTTGTGGTCGAATACCGAGCCGTATGTCGTGAGATCAAACTAAATCAAAGTATTTATTTGTAAACTATCTGCGCCCCACGGCTTTGCTCGCGTTCAAATTTCGCTGCCCAGCACTTCCCTTCACTCACTTGGATAATGTTGAAAAATGTGAATATCCAAACTCGAATACTATATTCCAAGTTCGAATATCGAAACTTCTTTGTTTACCCGTGACGAGCCACGGCGATCGCTACAGAAGAGAAGCACAACTGTCATGTGTCTTTTGTTTATACATGTATTTTAATTGACGCCTCAAGTCAAGTCAAGCTTGAATTCATACAATACAAGTAAAATTTAAAAAACAATACTAAATAAAAGGTTTTACGGCTTCTTTTTTTTCCTTATTTTCTTCTTTTTTTCTTTTTACCTTTTTGGCTTTTCACTTTTAAAGTTTGTAATGTTTTTTTTATCTTTTTCATTTTTTTATTGTTTTGTCATCGGTTTTTGAGCTACCCTGAAAGTTTCAGGATAGATAATCGGAAAGTACTCGAAATTTAAATTGCAATATTCTAAGATATAAGACAAAATACATAAATACATAGATAGATAGATACAAGTGAAGTTAAATAGAAGCTTTTAAAAAACCCTGAAAACCTGATATATATGAATGTAATTATGAAAACTAACGTGGTTTTTGTTAGGGCATAGGAATGCAGGTCAAGAAAATTTCGCTTGCAGCGGCGCGGCAAGCGCCACCCCTCGCTGCTCTCTTTTGTATGAACTGATGTACTGGAGTCAGATTATACGAGTAAAAGGTATCACTTTACCGCATGTTTGTACTTTAGCCATTCACAACAGCCCCATGCTAGAACTGCATATCCGCCACACTGTGCTCCTCGCGCTGCTTATTCCTCTGCCCATTACATGTTAAAAAAATGACACAAGACGTGCTTCCGCTACGAGCGCTCGATGGGAGCTGCGTCCGTGCGATTTCGTGGCCAACCACTCGCGTACATATTGCTGGTCCTTTGACTTAAGCCCAATAGCTTAATTTCTTTCATTTTTTTTTCTTTCTAACCTTGTCCTGACAATTACGAATATGACATAAAATTACTGCCAAATCGGTCTAACCATTCTCAAATGATAATATTTCATACTTGCGCAGAGTGCTTATTTAAAACTATGAAACAGATAAAGATTTTACGTCTCAAGGTTGGAGACAACCCTTTGTGGGTTGTCTCCAACCACGCTGCCGAGATGCGTGGTGCCGTTGAGCAGGTCAGCCAACACGTGCGGAGGGGAGGCAACTTGCCGCAGTCCTCTAGAAACGGCATTCATTTCATCTGTTATATATTCATTTGTAAAGTGAGTAGGTCGGTTTTGTGTGTCGGACGCCACGCCGTACTTTGACAGATCAATCAATGTATTTTATTGTAATCTAGTGCTGCCCCGCTCAAACTATGAATAGTGTGTTTTTACTTTTTATGATGCTTAAGGTTAGTTACCTATTTGCCAATTAAAGAAGCTGTCTCCACTATAAACGGGCCATGCGCGGAGTTTCCAAATTGTGCGGGAGTTATGGTGGAACATGAATCGGGCGAACTTAGTTTGTTTGTTCATCGAAGGTTACAACTAAAAAGTTAGTCCAATTTTGACAAGCGAGGTATCAATCAATTCGTCTTCATTGCAACAGTGTCACAGGCTATATTTTACCCGGCTGTAGTCAGGTTTTAGTTTTTATCTTATGTATTTTTATCGATTGCTCGACTTATAATGCAAAGTACACTATTTATTAAGTAAGATCTTTAGCTATCCAACAATGAAACCCGCATCTATATGAGTCCAGTAGTTTTTAATGCGAGGACATACAGACAAACAGAAAAACAGAAACGTTTAAAAAAAAAGTTCAGTGACTTATTTAATGAAATTTTATTTTAATTATGTATCTTCATTGAAAGTAAAGACTTTTCGTTACCTATTGTGTAATTAAAAGGTAAACGCAGAACATTATGGAAAGTCGTTTACTCATCACTAGCTCGCGAACGTTTTCAGCAGCCGTAACTCAAGGGATTTGAGACCACGACGTTGTCGTTTACTGCTTAGTGCATTGCTTTTCCAGAGCGGTATGGTCCATATATTATCGAACATAAGAGACACTGAAGTTAAAAAGTAATGTTTGTTACAATAAAAAGGCGAACTGTGACAATCCTATTACTTGTATGGATCTTTTATATTATTTAGTATATTTTATTGTAAAACGGCATTTATATTAAAAGAAAATACTTACCGATGAAATGTTATGCCTATAATGGTATGATTTCAACTTACGGAAGAACTTCCGTAATTTGATATGCTTCAGGACACCATGTTAAAACTGCACTGTTCGAGAGCAACTGAACGAAAAAACGCGCTCTGAATGCGTATAACACCAGTGCAGCGACAAGCGTGCACCACAGTTCTATTGCTATTATTATTCCGATTTCTGTGGTTTCACCGATTTGAAGTTAAAAAAGCTTGATTTGCTGTATTCGGACAGACTGATAGCAACCCATGGAATGAATGATAATTGAAAAATACGTAACTAAATATCAAACCGTTGCTTGCCACGCGCGCACGCGCATGTATGCGCTCAGTACTGCGCATTGTTAGAAATAGCGCCACCCGATAATCATGTACTTAATTAAACAGTTCAATTTATTCCTCAAACAGTAAGTAATTAGCCCGTTTATCTGGTGATTGAAAAATCAGCCCTGTATATAATTAGATAAAAATCTATTATTTTGACATTTTCGTAAAACTGAACGCCAAATTTCTCTCTATTTTTTGGTTAATTGGTTTTTCTGTCTATGATTTAAGTTTTATGAGCTATGGATACAAGTACTTCACTACCATAATTTAATAATATTAATTTTATTTTGCTCATTTTATTTGTATGTTACTAGAACACAATATTTTATCACCTGTAATAATCTATACTTATAATAAAGCAATAGGAACAAAAAAGTCTGTACAAAGAAGATAATTAAAAAGAAATGGTCTAGGGTACATAAAATAAGTTATAACATGCATATATCATTTAAAAATTCGTGTCTGTCTGTCTGTCTGTAGTTTTGTCCGCGCATCACGCAAAAACTACAAGACCAATTGCGATGCAGTTTTCACTGTTAGATAGCTTATGTTTTGACTTAAAAACAAGGGGACTTTATATCTTAATCCGATGAGTAGAAGCCGAGCAATCAATAAAAATATTTTTGATGGCTGAAGGAATTTTGATCAAATGGTGGTATATTGGTATTTTAGGTCCTGGGATAGCACAAAGAGTACTTTAACCTACAGAAATGACCACGCATGCGAAGTCGCGGGCATCAGCTAGTACATTTATAAAACATAGACTTCAATTTGTTAAAATTATTAAATATTATGAGTAAAATTAATCAATAAAATACGAGTGGATATAACAAATATTGGGTTCTATAACTATATTTTCGAGTTTTTAAACAAAATTTTCGTTTTATTTATTTATGTATGATACGCCAACAGAGTACATATTTAACTTTGAATAAGGAATAATTGCCAATTTTATGACCGTAGTCACACTTATAGATTCCGACATGTGCATCTTTTACAGGCGTATTCATCGTTCAATGCTCATTGGGAATTGAATCACTTTCTTCGTTTGTGTATGAGAGTAATCAACTGTTCAAACAGCCGTCCAGTGCTATTGTTTGTAGATACCTTCGCATGTCGGCGCAGTCTCGCTCCATTGGAAGTCCTCAGCGCACGTCCTCCGAGCGGGCCCCACCAGCCGGTAGTTAGTAGCGCACGAGTACTGCACCACGCTGCCGAGGTGCGTGGTGCCATTGAGCAGCTCAGCTGACCCGTGCGGGAGGAAGGGCAGCTTGCCACAGTCCACTAGAAACGGCATTAATTTCTCGTCATATTAATTTGTAAAGCGAGTTGTTCAGTCGGTTCCACGACGTACGATCAAATCAAACCAAATCACCTAGTGTATTATGAACTAGCTGCGCCCCGCGGCTTTGTCCACGTTCAAGTTTTGCATCCGTCTCCCCAAACCTCTCTTTAACTCCACCAATACCCCCTTCCAACCTCCTCCAACCAGAGGCCCGCTAAAGAAGAGAAGCACGACGGTCAGGTTTCTATAATGTATTCTTGAATCTATATATATCATGTATCCACAACTACACTTATATTAAAACTGTAACAGGTCCAATTCTGTACATAGAAGTATATATTTTTTTTGGAATTTAATACTATATAATACTCAATACTGAAGCCAAAACTGTTTTTTTTTTATTTGTGTTTCTGTCTATCTGTCTGTATATTGGCCGTGCATCACGCTGAAACTACTGGATGGATTCAAATGAAATTTATTATGATTTGAGTTCATGCTAAAAGGACAAGGGATAATTACTTTTCATCCCTAGAAATTAAAGGGTTCCCGCAGGATAAGGGTTGAAAGTTACTAAACTTGGTAGAACACGTACCACGTTGAAACTACTGGACGGATTTTGATGCAATTTGGCATAGTAATAGTCTATATGATGTGTTTAAATGGAGATCCTTTTTATTTCGAAAAAAAGAAAGGGTCCCTGTGGGATAAGGGTCCAAAGTTATGTTCATTATGATATAATATATATCTATATATATAATAAAGCAATAAGTAAGTAAAAATATGTACAAAACAGATAAACAATGGTCTAGGGTACTTAAATAGGCTACTGAACAAGATATGACATATATTTAAAACATGTCTGTCCATGTGTTTGTTTGTTAGCGCATCACATAAAAACTACTGCACCATTTGCGATGCGGTTTTCACTGGAATAGTTTAATGTATAATTCAAAATTTGTTGTAACTGGTATCTCAATCCGATGAGTAGAGACCATTTAATCGACAAAAATCTTTTAGATGGCTGAAGAAATTTTGATCAAATGTTGGTATATATTGGTATTTTAGGTCTTGGATTAGTACATAGAGTGCTTATAACCTGGAAAAATTACCACGCGTGGGATGACGTGGGAAAACAACCGCCCCGTCCTATGGTTCCTAGATACCTTCGCATGTAGGCGCAGTCTCGCTCCACTGGAAGTCCGCAGCGCACATCCTCCGAGCGGTCCCCACCAGCCGGTAGTTACTTGCGCACGAGTACTGGACCACGCTGCCGAGGTTTGTGGTGCCGTTGAGCAGCTCAACCGACCCATGCGGAAGGGGAGGCAGCTTGCCGCAAGAATGTCTTGTTATTTCGTTTCCATGGTAACCGTTCCTTACAGCGATAAATCAACATTTTCCAGTTTTCCAGTGGAAACTTACAATTTTCCGGAACAACAAGTATCCTTTGTTTTATTCTAAGGTATGAGCTATCTCCATTTCAAATTTCATCAAAATCTGTTAAGCCATTATCGCGTGAAAGCTCCCCAAACAAACAAAGAAACAAACAAACAAACGAACAGACAGACAACGTTTCACATTTATATATTGATATTGATAATTAATCATCCGCATTTAAATTTTACTTTGGAACACGTACACAGTCCCTCCGTGCTATTATAATCCAAACTGAACAAATATTGGAAGATTTTCTTTTTGCATTTATATTTGGTATCATTCCGTATTTTTAATAATTTCTTGAGCATTTGGTAAATGTGACACCCAAAAAAAACTGTAACATTTATGCCCTATAAGGGTTTTTGTTTTATTTTGCTGGCCAAGTGTGATATATTCTTGACCTAAATTGTTCAGCACAAGCAGTACTAAGTGCTGACCTGTGGAGTTGCAGTCGCCCATTATGAACATTTTCATTACTCTGAGGTAAATCTCTACTACATTTACGGGATTTTAATACGAAAGCGTATGTACTTAGATATTTACTTTGATACATTTTCTTGAGCGATAGTACCCTAACGGTTCAATAGTGCAACTTAGAATCCAACGATAACCAATGACTTTTCTAAGTTAAATGCGGTTTTTCGTCGCTCCATGCTTCTAAGGGCACATTAACATCGATGCGCAGACTCTTAGCAGTGTGTGAAGGCTATGCTAGAGATCACAAAGAGAAGTACAAGGCTGGTAAATCTGTATGTATGGTGGTTAGAGCTCAGAATAGCTACCAGATTAAACAATTCTGAGCTGAAAATGTGGAGGAAGTATTAGCACATATTAGCTGCTGACCTTTCAGGCCACGCAGACATTGAAAGGCAAAGACGAGCCCGATTCGTGTTGGAACACGAATCAAGGTTGCAGAATCTCCTACTTTTTGTGATCTAACCATTTCAGTTAGGTACATTACCTTTTAAAAGATTTTAATTAACTTGCAATGTGTATGTATGTATGTATGATGTATGTATGTTATGTATGTACGTTTGTTTAGTCAAATCTTGCAAGCTGAAATAGAACCACTTCGTCTTAACCTACGAAGTTGAATTTTTGCATGTTAGTTCAGTTCTGATGACAATGCATTTTTTGGTAAGCATGACCTGAATTGACATCCAGGAACAGCTCCAGATAAAGGAACTCTTCAACGGTCAACAGCACTGACACGAAATTTTGTGTACGCATTATAATATGATAGGTGGGTTTGAAGTTTTACCATGACATGGCCACTGCACTCCTTGTTGGCTCCTGATTTGGGGAACTCTTCAATGGTTTAACAGCATAGACACGGAATGTTGTAAGCGCATTTAATTGTGATAGCTCCTTTTAAGTTTCATCAAGACATAGCTACTGAATAAAAAAAAAAAAAAAAAGAATGTTTTTTTTTAATGGTTTTAAATTAACTTATTATTTTTATGTACGAAAATTATATTTGTGTGTTTGTTTTTCATATGAGCTAGTACTGGCCTCTGAACTCAAAGTTTGTAAGGCCGCCCGGGGGCTTTAAAGACGGCTTAACGACTGTAATTAATCAATAACAGCTGGGACTGAAAATTTAATGAAATGAAATGGTTTATTAACCAGAGTGGTACCTCCAATTAATTAATTACTAAACAACAAAAATACAAACAAGAGGAAATTAAAAACTAAGTAATTGGCAAGTGATACAACTGCCACGTGCGATGTAAGGGGGTTTGGTCCCAGTTTCTCACCGTGGCAACCAGGGTGTTCGAAGAGCGGTACAGGGCAGTACGCGTAGCGGCAGAAAGACTCCTACGCAGTGCCTGCCAGCAGGACGCACGTCCTTTGGCAAACATGGCACTGGCAATGCAGTACCACGGCAACCTAAACATTGCACGCC
This sequence comes from Alsophila aescularia, assembly GCA_946251855.1. Lineage (NCBI taxonomy): Eukaryota > Metazoa > Arthropoda > Insecta > Lepidoptera > Geometridae > Alsophila > Alsophila aescularia. The sequence goes on along the minus strand of OX276374.1, from coordinate 69,110,034 downwards.
ACGCGTCGTTGTATTGCACTCGCATGTTGCTCATAACTGCCTTATTATAATGCGTCCACAGCTCGACCGAGAAGACGCTGGCACAGTAGCTGATGAACAGCTTACTCTTTACCGCAGAGCTGCAACGGCTAAACCCAGCATTTTACCTCAAACAGCAAGGGCTCGTCTTTGCCTTTCAATGTCTGCGTGGCCTGAAAGGTCAGCAGCTAATATGTGCTAATACTTCCTCCACATTTTCAGCTCAGAATTGTTTAATCTGGTAGCTATTCTGAGCTCTAACCACCATACATACAGATTTACCAGCCTTGTACTTCTCTTTGTGATCTCTAGCATAGCCTTCACACACTGCTAAGAGTCTGCGCATCGATGTTAATGTGCCCTTAGAAGCATGGAGCGACGAAAAACCGCATTTAACTTAGAAAAGTCATTGGTTATCGTTGGATTCTAAGTTGCACTATTGAACCGTTAGGGTACTATCGCTCAAGAAAATGTTATCAAAGTAAAATATCTAAGTACATACGCTTTCGTATTAAAATCCCGTAAATGTAGTAGAGATTTACCTCAGAGTAATGAAAATGTTCATAATGGCGACTGCAACTCCACAGGTCAGCACTTAGTACTGCTTGTGTGAAAACCGCATTTCAATCAGTCCAGTAGTTTTTACGTGATACACGAACAAATATATAGACAAACTAACAAACTTAAAAACAAACAGACATATAGATAAACAGCGGACATGAATTTAAAAAATGTTATATTTTTGTTCATTAGCTTATTTTAAGTACCATAGACCATTTTGTTTTTAATTATCTTCTTTGTACAGACATTTTCGTTCTTGTGGCTTTGTTATATGTATAGATAGATAGATATTGCTTTATTACAAGGATAGATAACAGATCATTTGAACGTATTTGTAGTATTCATTCAATGCATCTGTCTATCTAAACTTATCTTATCTTACTTATAATAAAGCAATGAGAACAAATAAGTCTGTTACAAGAAGATAATTAAGAAAACGTGGTCTACGGTACAGAACAAATTTTAAATTCGTGTTTGTCTGTTTGTTTGTTAGTTTGTCTGTATTTTTGTTTGCCTATCACGTCAAAACCACAGGACTGAATGTGATGCAGTTTTCACTGTAAGATAGCTTAGGGTTTGACTTAAAAACTGGTTACTTGGTATCTCATCTCGATGAGTAGAAGCCAAGCAATCGATAAAAAAAAAATGTCAGCTGAAGGAATTTAGATCAAATGTTGGTGTATTGGTATTTTAGGTCCTAAAATAGCTCATAGAGTACATTTAACCCAGAGAAGCCACGGGCATCAGCTAGTTCAAAAATATAAGGAAGAGCTGCACAAAATAGTATGGTACAAAAAATTGACTTATAATAGATAAACTATGATATATAACTAGGTGTATGTATAATGTATATATTTATATGTATATATTTGTATGGTTGTTGTTTTGGTATTTAGTTGTCATTTCTATTAAAGTAGACATAGTTATGTTGTTGTTGTAATAAAAACCACCGTTCGTAATTTATTTATGTTAATCCTCTCACGGTTGCACGGTTGTCTGGAAGAGATCGCTTTAAGCGATAAGACCGCCAATTGTAACATGTTTTTGTTAGATTAAGTTTATTAATTGTATATTTCTGTATTGTGGTGTTTCAATAAAGAGTTCATCTATCTATCTATAAACTTAAAAGTACTGGTCTTATTAATACACGACTGCCCAATAAAGGAGTGTTATGTTTTTAAGGATTCATGTATGTATGTTTGTACGTATGTGAGGTTCTTTATTCCACCATTACTTATAAATGCCTGAACAGATTTGGATATGTGGGGTATCGTTAGAATCCTTACATCATTCCGAGTGACATTGGCTGTATTGTTTTTGTAGTTCCTCATTGTCATGTCATTCATGTTTTTTTTTCTCTTACCTTGTTGATTTTTTGGTTCAGTTTATACGGGACCAACCTGGAGATCTATTCTTTCAAATAAAAATATATATTCAAAATGGGTCTTCAATTGTCGGAGAAATAAACAAACAAAAAAACAGAAACAACATACAATCAAAGATTTCATAGCACGATGCCTACTATATAGCACTTAGTTGACTTTGGAATATTTTCAAGTAATCGGTAGCACAATGCCAACATTTTGGAACCACAGAAGGAACTTTGATCAAATTATTGGTATTTTCAGTCTTGGAATAGCACATAGAGTACTTTAAACCTAGAGAAATGGCCACGCGAGCCAAGCCGCGGGTTCAGCTAGTGTTTTAATAGAAATATTTTTAAATTGAATTGAATCGGCCAACACCTTTCAAATCATGCTAAACATAGTTGGTCTAACTTGGTCAGATGGGAAACGAAACTAGTTAGAAGGGAGGATGGTAGATGGAGTTTATGGAAGAACAGAAAAATAGTGTAGATGGTGGCTGAGACAAATATCATCGAAGAGATTTAATCCCACAGACGTTACTTCGGTGGTTCGGCCACGTCGAGAGAATGGGTGGGGCAATACAGCGAGCGTACCTGGGACGGCCGACCCAGTCGGTCCATCCCAGGTTATATGTTTTTTTTTTATAAAGGTTATTTGCTGTTGGTCTATAGCTGACCTCTACAGCGTCACCGGACGGTGGGGCGGGCGCAAAAGCGCTCCGCCGCAATGCGTGACGCAGAAGGCGCACGCCAAAGTTAAGTTTTTGGCCACTTGCTCAAGGTCACCCAGGGGGTACGAACCTCGGCTTCGACAAATGCCATTGATTACTAGGGGGGTATCGAACTAAACACCCCTGGATCTCTGCTGTTAGGTAGTGATTGAGGGGGGCCTGATGAAATGGCTGGAGCCCTTTGGATGAATTGCATAACTGACCACCGATTCGGAATACACCTTCGACAAGAATCGGCAAGAAACTCGAAGGCGAATAAAATTGACATTAACCAATTTAATAACCTTTGACCTCGCCGGCGAGGTCAGTGTCTTTGTCTATCTGTGGCGGTGTTGCTGGAAGGACGAAGTAGAGAAAGATATGCAACAACTCCATCCTGCCTCAGCAGTGGGACGAAGTGGAGTTACGAATAATTGGAATTAAATAAACATATAAAAAAAAAAAAAAAAAAAAAAAATATATAATTGTTGTTGGATAATTCCAAAGATTCATTTTGAATCACTACGCTCTTCTTGTTAAGATAGTGTAAATAGTGACAGAATTTTATTTGTTTGTTTGTCGTAAAAGATAGTGCTGGCTTCTGGTGTCAGTACAAAATAGATAAATAAAAATAAACTACTCAGGTAAAATATATCGTTTTAAAAATCTTGTCTGTGTCTGTCTGTCTGTTCGCGTATCACGTAAAAACTGCTGGACCGATTGTGATGTGGTTTTCGCTGTTGATTGGTATCTTAGTCAGATGAGTAGAATCCGAGCAATCGATAAAAAAATACTAAAATTACAGCTAAAAGAATTTTGAGTACTAAGTATTTTTTGTATTTTAAGTACTAGAATAGCACATAGGGTAATCACACACAGGAACTATTGAATAGAATATATAATTTTGTTAAAAACATTCCACTGAACAAACAATGCAGCTCAGTTATCTTCTAACCTTTTGCCCGCGTGTTTTTCCCAGAAGCCTGCCCCCCAGCGCACGGCGCATGAGTCGACAAAATTACACCTACTGTGAATCGTTGCCATGTATATATTGAAAAATGAATACATATCTACGTGATAATATCTGTTTCAATGTGGAGCTGCAAGGACCAGGGGGGGAGGGGAGGGAGGGAGAGGGATGCAAGCAATTGCCGTAACCAGCGTGTTCAAGTTACGAGTGAATCTGGTTACTTTACAATCGTTGACGAGATAATGTTCAACGCAGCCTATATTCTATCAGTTCTTTTCAATAAAAAAAAGAACACGGTACGAAGACAGCAAGGGCTACATGCAGTGACGTCATGGTGCGCTATAAACACGTGCTTATGAATGTGCCCGTGCCTATCTATTCTTATCTCCAATACGCAGAAACTAAGTACCAATCAAAACATGAAGTTGTTAATGAGAGTGTCTCATAGGTCAAAAGTTCACAGTTTTATTGATAGCACACAAGATTGTACGCAGAAATGGTACGTGAAATGAAAATATATTCGTACAGGATAATTCGTTTGACCACTACCTGAACTTGCTCGCTTGCTTTTCGTATGAGGTACGTGGTACTGGCCCCTGTTGTCAGAGCTTGTCAGGCGCCCAAGGGACTCGGACATGACTCCTATGTGCCCTATCGCAAAGGAATCTATACATATAATATCTATGTAAACTGTTAATCTATCTTTACTTATAATAATGCATTATGATAGAAAAAGTCTGTATAAAGAAGATAATTTAAAAAAATGGTGTAGGTTACTTAAAATAAGCTACTGAATAAGAATATATATATTTTTTCAATGGTGTCTTTCTGTTTGTCTGTTTGTTTGTTAGATTGTCTGTAGTTTTGTTCGAACATCAAGTAAAACTTACGAGACCGATTGCGATGCAGTTTTTACTGTTGGATAGCTTAGGATTTGACTTAAAAACTATGGTACTTGGTATCTTCATCCGATGACTAGATGCCGAGCAATTGATAGAAATCTATTTGACTGCTAAACTATTTGTTTAGTTAAGAAGTACTTTATAGGTTCTTTTGATCTTCGAATAACACGTACCGGCTACATTTAAATGAAATGACACGACCAATACGAGTCCATACCAATATATAAAAGTAAAACGTTGTCTGTTTGTTTGTTTGCTTGGGGAGCTTTCACGCGATAACGTCTGGACGGAGTTTGATGAAATTTGGAAAGAAGATAGCTCGTACCCTGGAATAAAACAAAAGATTAATTCAAGTTTTTTTTTTATCCCGGAAAATTGAAAGCTTCTACGGGAAAACTGGAAAATGTTGAATACTCACTGTAAGGAAGGGTTGCCATGGAAACGAAATAAAATTGAAACGTTGTCTGTTTGTTTGTTTGTTTGGGGATCTTTCACGCGATATCGACTGGATGAATTTTGATGAAATTTGGAATGGAGATAGTTTATACCGTAGAATAAAACATGGAATACTTTTTATCCCGGAAAACTGGAAAATGTAGATTACTCGCTGTAAAGAACGGTTGCCATGGAAACGAAATAACAAGAGTCAAAAACATCAAGAAATTACGTAATATTTACATTATCTTTGCTTGAAGAGTATTGGTGCTATAACTACATTTGCATGCTTTTTTGCGCGATAAACAGCAAGTAGTTCTCGCGGACGAAGTTGCGGGCGGGAAAGCTACTAATAAATAAGCGTCGAAAAAGATATTCCTACCTACTATTTACTACACGACGACTACGTACGATGATAAGTTATTGACAGTTTACGAGTACGCGTGATTCTATTACCACTCCTGGTGACGAGACAGGTCTGCTGTTCCTCAGCACGGAGAGGGTCCCGGTCGACGGACCAACATGTTTGTTTCTCCGCGAGTCGAAGGAGCTATATATAAATATATGTACATTGGGAGCTGCCAAATGCCATGTACCAACAAATAAATTAGATTCGATAGCTCAGTGTAGAAATAATAAAGTCACAAGTTCACTCACAGATTTCCAGCTTGGGTTTTCGCGTAGACGGCGCCTTCAATTTTGTATGTCCAAATTACAATTCAAAGGTTTCACACAAAACTGTGTCCAAACTCAATTGTTCTGGATATAGCTGACCACCGACGGTTCCCTTTACCGATGGGGCTACGACCTTCGAGATAGGTCGCTGCGAGGATCTTGAGAACTGTTTGCGTGCGTTTCAGTTCGACGTAGGTTGAGAATTGGCGGGTGTACCAGCGAGCAGCATTACAACTATAAACTACCCTCACTGGACACAAAAAAACTCAACAAAAATTAATGATTTTACACAAACTACCCTCGAAATGGCCGACAATTTGTATTTTCAATAACATCGTAATGTTAACAATAAAGCGTGAAAAAACGTTAGAAATCACTACGCGGCTTCAACAGAAGGTAAAGCTGACACCATACAATACATCAAAAGTACGTCAAGTAATGTAGTTACTTATTTATTGAAAGAGATATTTGAACATGACGCCACATGGTATGCTATCTGCTTCAGGTTGAACTTGAAACATTAGTCCTTGTCATTACTGTTCCGCGTGACAATAATATAAATGTTTCTACAATTGAGGCAAGGCTGAAGAATACCTCAATGGCCGAAGATAGGGGTTATTACTACTGATTCTTCCTTGATTCTGTTGAAACCTTGGCGGTTCTGGAGCCTTTGCAGCGGTGTCAAGTTGCCTGGCGATACATCTAGGAGCAGTCAGCTTGCATTTCGTCCGTCCGCTAAAAAGCAAAAACCCGACATAGCACGTGAGTTGTATAAAATTTTAAGCAATAGTTTTGTTTGCAGTCGGGATTTTTGTTTTTTTTTTATAATTTTTGCTATTTTTGATTATTTGATAAGTATGCAACGTTAAAATCTGCTGGATGGACGTTGTTGATGTTACTAGTGTTGTAACTTTTAAACTTTTGCGATTCGTACACATAGTTATATATATTTATATATATATATATATATATATAAACGGGACTTATTCGCGCTGGAAACTAAATTTTCATTTACCTCGACGTTTCGATCAAGTTGCATTGATCGTGGTCACGAGAACACAGACTAGGTAGAGATACTACGTACACGAGAAGACTGAAGTAGCGGGTGTCAGCGTCGAGAAGACGAGCGTTGTCTCCAACTACCCGCATTTGATTTTGTATTTTATTTTTTGTTTTGTTGCTAGTGTTTATAAAAAACTAAGTTTATATTCGATAGCTGAGTGTTAACTAGTTATAGAGTGTTCAACAATAATATTTAATGCTTAAAACTATACTACGTTTATTTATTTATTTATTTAATACTTTATGCACAAAAAACAGTGTACAGAGGAGGACTTAATGCTATGACAGCATTTTCTGCCAGTCTCGTACTCGAGAAATGGACAGTAAAATGGAAATAAAGAGAAATGAATTCTTAAATTTATAACTTTTAAAATATGTCTTAACTTATAATAAAGCAATAGGAACGAAATAGGCTGCACAAAGAAAATGATTAGGTCTAGCTTAAAATAAGCTACTGAACAAGAATAGATCTTTTTTTTAGTTCGTGTCTGTCTGTTTGTTTGCTTGTCTGTATATTTGTACGCACACCACGTAATAACTACATAACCGATTGCTATCTGGTTTGCACTGTTGGAGAGCTTAGCGTTTGAATTAAAAACTGGGGTAGTTGGTATCTCAATCCGATGAGTAGAAGCCGAGCAATCGATAGAAATAATTTTGACAGCTGATTCCCGTGGCTTCGCACACGTGGTGATTTCTGTAGGTTAAAAGTACTCTTTGTGCTATTCCAGGACCGAAAATACCAATATACCAACATCAAAATTCACTCAGCCGTCAAAAATATTTTAATCGATTGCTCGGCTTCTACTCATTAGATTGAGATATAAAGTACCCCAGTTTTTAAGTCAAACATAAGCTATCCAACAGTGAAAACCGCATCGCAATCGGTCTAGTAGTTTTTACGTGATGCGCGAACAAACTTACAGACAGACAAACACAAAGACACGAATTTATAAAATGTTATATTCATGTTCAGTAGCTTATTTTATGTACTCTAGACCATTTCTTTTTTAATTATGTTCTTTGTACAGACTTTTTCATTCCTAGTCCTTTATTATATGTATAGAATAGATATTCTGTTTTTTTTGGTACATGGCAAAGCTGCGCTCGCAAAGGTATGTATCACATGACACGGCTTACACTTCTTATCATCAAAAGTGCAGCACTGCAGCTAACTCGGGCAACAATACAGATCACAAGAGTCCCAGCGGATTATCGTTGCTCTAAACACATCGTGGCATTGTACGTGATGATGGTGGTTTTTTATAAAAATAAAGTCAGCAAAGCTAAAGATGATCAAAAGATTGAAGATACTGCCATTACTAGCATAGTACCTACTCTGTACTACCTAAATAAATTGTTGCAAAATTCAATTCAAAATGTCTGGTGTTCTCTCTCTCTGCCCACGCTCCGCTTCGCAAAGTATCTTAGAACGATATCACTTAACCTTGGAAGCGATCTATTGGAACGCGTCTTACATTCAGTATCTTGTTTTAAAAGCGCCTTAATTTCAGTAGCATTTTTATTCGGATGAGTGACGAGACGAGCAGGTCGCTCGCCTGATGGTAAGCGTCACGCTGCCCGTAACAGTTGCAGTTCCACTTAGAACTTTGATACCTTGTTTGTCATAATTCCTAGATCCTCATAATCCCAAATTCTTATTTTGTCAATAAAAGCCTGCGGAACCAACTTTTGTAAAAAAAAAATAAGACCACCTAGAGAGTATACCAATATAAAAAAACGGGCCGCAATTGACGGAGAAATCGGTGCACATAAACAAAAAAAAAACATAAAACAGTCAAACATAGAACCATCCCCCTTTTGTGAAGTCGATTAAAAATCAAACTAATAATAATACGGCCAAACTTGCTCAAGAAATATAATAAAGTGTGGCCAACATCATCATCATTATCAGCATATACGAGTCTACTGCTGGACGTAGGCCTCTCCTAGAGAATGCCACTGAGCCCGATCGTCGTTTTTTCATATCCAGTTCTTGCCGGCCGCTTTTTGCAAGTCGTTACTCCACCTGCCAGCGGGCGCCCTACATTACGTTTGCGTAAACGCAGTTTCCACTCCAGAACTCGTCTACTCCAACGATTGTCAGTTCTTCGAGAGATGTGACCAGCCTATTGACAGTTCAGCTTGCTAATTCTTTGAGCTCTCGGTAACATTGGTGGCAGATAGTCAGATCACCTCATTTCTGACCTTGTCATAGCCGAAATCGGTATAAATACCGAGTATGAATATGCGTAGAAATACCAAACATAGCTCTTTCCATAGCTCTCTGAGCAACCAGCTATAACCTATGAACCAATCTTATCAGAGTTTCAACGTTTTGCCACTGTTTTGTTTTGTTTGTCGTATGAGGTAGTGCTGGCCTCTGATGTCAGAGTTTGTCAGGCCACCCAAGGGCCTCTGACATGGCTTATCGACTGCTATTAATCAATAACAGGCGGGACCGACATCTTTACGTGTCCTCCGAAGCACGGTGTCGGACTCGTTTCTCCCCTGATTTCCCCCCTTGGCTCCTCAAGGACTTTTTAAATCCTGATGTCTCCCCAAGGCCGGGGAGACATAAGTAGGTGACCTACTTTAAAAATAATATTTTGAGTACTCTTGTAACCCCCCCTGTCAAGTATTACATCAAAATAAAATTATGTCAAATGTCAAGAAAAAGAAAGCGAGATAGGTATCAAAGTGACATGTCTCGTTTCTGATAACTGCAGTTACTTATTAGTATCAAAATTTAACATACAGTAAAAATTAGGTTACGATGACTACTCGTCACATTAGATCACATTTAACAGAATTAGTAGGTACGTAATAGACGCTAATGGCAGTAAAGAGAGAGAGAGAGAGAGAGAGATATAGAAAACTAAGCCATAGAATCACTACACACTCCCACAGGCATCAGTAAAACATTATTACTCTATGCTATAGGTCGTGTCATGTAAAAAAAACGCTGGCGGTTAGGCTGCGCATTAGGCGATACATCGGTCTATTTGGTGGTATGTGGGTACATACCACATACCACCAAATAGACCGATGTATCGCCAAGCAATAACTAGCAATAACCAATATACGAAGATGCGGGCGAAAGGCAAATTTATAATTATTTAAAACAATAGGTCTAGTACTTTTGTGCGCGAGTGTACCCACCCATGCATAAACACACCCCCTCCACTTTCTTCCAGCGTTCTTTTTACATGACGTGACCTATATACCTACACCCCTACTTCTTCGCGGAGAGTGAGACTTGACACAGTAACGTATTGCTGCTATATATTTAGTAGGCGCCTGCGAGGGTTTTATTCATAACTAGCTTTCCCGCCCGCGACTTTGTCCGCGCGGACTAACTGTTTATCGCAATAAATGCATCCTTTGTTCTTCTAGAATATTTAAAACCAATGCAAAAGTAGGTACAGCACCAATGCTCTTGATGGTTTTTAACGTACTTGTTTTTTTTCTCCATGGCAACTGTTCCTTACAGCGAGTAATCAGCATTTTCCAGTTTTCCCATGAAAACTTACAATTCGCCGGAATAAAAAGTATGCTATGTTTTACACAAGCGTAAAAGCTATCTCCATTCCAAATTTAATCAAAATCCATCCAGCCTTTATCGCGTGAAAGGTCCCCAAACAAACAAACAGACAACATTTCACTTTTAAATATTGGTATGGAGTAACTGATATTGTTCCTCACGATGCACAGTATTTCTTTGTCTAATTGTATCATGATCAGATTAGCCGCTTAAAAGTGAAAAGTAAACAAACAGACAAAGTTACTTTCGCACTCAGTAGGTATGTGAGAGATACCATCTTAATAAATATTTATGAAGCTAGTAACTTATAACACGGGTTCGATACTCAACACCGAAAGTAGAATTTCAAAGAGTTTTGTAAGTGTTGTAGTTTGCTCGTGTGTGTGTATAATTCCCCGCATTAGAATTAGAAACGAAACCATTAATAACCTAGATATATAACAGTTGCACCCTATAGAAACTTACCTACTTAGATAATAGTTGGAGTTGCGGGTTCGATTCTTGGCACCGTACCATAACCAGAAGTGAAAAAATAATTTATTTGCATTACCATCATCAGCAGTGTTCGAGAGAAAACTTTCTCATTAACACTAGACTACCTTTGAATTTATAACTTACTAGCTGAACTGCGCGGTGTTACCCACGTGGTTATTTGAATGTGATAAAAAGTATTCTATGTTAATTTCTATGGTATACAGCATCTACATACAAAATTTCATTAGATTCGGTCTAGCCGTTATCGCGTGAAAGCGCCCCAAACAATGAAACAGACAACGTTTCACTTTTATATATTAGTGGGGTTGGGGGAAGTTAGATTTCATGATCTTCACTTGATATAAGATGCGATATTGATTAGAGGGATTTGATCCTTATAGCTGATCTGATGGTAAAACCCATGATGTTATTTTCTTGCATTTGTGCAGGTTCGATTCCCGACTGAGAAGAACAACTTTTCAAAATGTTACAAAATAATATGTACGTGCTTTTTAAATAAACTATTTTATCCTTGGAGTAAAGTTTGCGCTAGCTTTATATATTACATTGCTACATTACATACCTTCTAACGCTATTTTAATTATAACCCCCCTTTATATTTCATACATTACATACCTTCTAACGCTGTTTTAATTATAACCCTCCTTTATATGTCATACATTACATACCTTCTAACGCTATTTTAATTATAAACCTCCTTTATATGTCATACATTACATACCTTCTAACGCTGTTTTAATTATAACCCTCTTTTATATGTCATACATTACATACCTTCTAACGCTATTTTAATTATAAACCTCCTTTATATGTCATACATTACATACCTTCTAACGCTATTTTAATTATAAACCTCTTTTATATGTCATACATTACATACCTTCATACGCTGCTTTAATTATAATCCTCCTTTTGCGTAATTACTCGGGTATAAATCCGCCAGTGGCAACGGTGGGTCGGCTCACGGTTGGCATTAAACTAAAAAACAACGCCTCTTTACTGTACTGTCCGTGAAGTGTACTGTGGTACCTAGTACAGCGACAGTATCCCGCTACCTGCAGCCTTATTGTCTAACTCTGGTGATAATTAAACTGACGTTCATTTACACCATTATGAACATGAATCTCCGAATTCGAATTGTCTAACTATCCACCGGTGATCTCCTCGGTGATCTTCACCGAGTCCCCACTATCAGCTGTTTTTAAGCGAAATGAATGAACGAAACATCATGTTTTGACATATATTAGTATTGTCTAAATTTTCATCGCCACCGAGACATGTCAAATGAAAAAGGTTGCTCTGTCCTAACCTTTCGTATCAACTGGTTTTGAGTTTGTGACGAAATTATAGTTTTATTGAATTAAAAGTTGACTATTTGCGTAAGTTCAAAGGGAAGGGGTAATCTAGGTATCATAATTAATTGCGGTTTATTAATTTCAGGCATTAATTCTCCGAAAATTCGACTTCCAAACTTGCGAAAGTCAAACAGAAAATTCACTGGTTTTTTGTGATATATACAGTTCGATACAAAGAGAATATTTCGATATTTACTTCTACTAGCACTTATTTCAGTTTAACATATCTAATTTATTCGATTACAGGCACTATAAGTACCTAACCTACAAAAACAAAATGAAGAATATTTTGATGGGCGAATTTGTAGCCAACTGCAGAAAAACAACATCTCCAAACTAATGGACAGGCTCTCAAGCCCCTAATATTGGTGCTGACCATGTGGCTATTATAATATCTACGGATGTTCAATGTTTAACAACAAATATCAACAAAATAGACCAATAAATTATTATCTCTATGCACTTCAAATCAGAAAAGTTTTGATAACAAGGTGGACAGTGGAAACTAAATATTTCCCAAGTAACACCCAGGTGGACAAAGGTAAGCTATTGTAAAAAAAAAAACTTTCCAGGGTTCACCCAGGTGGTCGTAAGAGATGAATTGGCTAGTGCCCTGACTGAGAGTCAACAAATGGTTGCAAGTTCGAATCTCGCAAGGTGCAATCATTTGTGTGATGAGCACAAATGATTGTTTTCGAGTCATTGATGTAATATTGGTTTATATCTATGTATGTTTATTTAAAGAATATTTATGATGAGAGAATTTGTAGCCAGCTGCAGAAGAAAAACATCTCCAGAAGGTTTTGAGGAACAATCACAGGCATATTTACACCCTAGACCATTCATTATGAAAGAATTTGCAAAAATAACAGTCAAAATGTATTAAAAGTATCGACAAAAGATATCATATTAACAATTAAAACAAAATAAGTACAAAACCTAAAATGATACCTTTATAGGTAATCAGTTAAAATTTCATCGGGAACTGCCTACTTTCAACCCATATCTAATGCACCTTTTTTTTATTACGTTTTATGCAATTGTTTGACATGATATCACCTGATGGAAAGCGATGATGTGGTCGAAAGTGTAGCACCCTTGCCTAATAGATACCTATTCACTCTTGACTTGAACACACCTGGATTCATTATATTTTACCAGAAACTGACGAGGGCAGGGCATTCCACTCTTTTGCAGATCTTACAATGAATGAAGAAGCGTAACGCTTCGTGCTTGAGTGTGGTATTTCTATCATAAAAAGGTGCCGCTTTGCCAATATTCTAGTTTGTGCGATGATAAGCGAATCAGATTGTGCAGCTCTTATGCTCACTCTCCATAGTGCAATCTGATAACTTGAATTTTGCACATTGTCATATTTGTCGTTCAAAAAGGAGGTGAAAAATTCATTTTGTCATTTACATTCAGTGCCACTACATTTGGCAACCAGTTGGCCGAGTGGCTAGTGACCCTGACTGAAAGTCAACCAATGGATGCGATTGATGGATGATTTGTTTCCGAGATATGAATGTAATATTCATATCTTTGTATGTGTACTCGTATCTATTGTCTAGTACCCATATTTAGTGCATTCAGTGTATTTATGTCAGCGTACAATACATACAAAGTTTTATATTTTTTTCTTATTTGTTTCAGATTGATTGACATGAATACTACTGGCATTTACTCTGGTTTGGAGATTGCTGTAAGCTATAAGACTGCCGATTGTGTTACCGCTACTTCTATATTATATTATGTACAATGTACGATTTACTTCTAAGTATATACAATAAAGAGTTATCTATCTATCTATGTTTTGTTGTTATTTTTTAACTAATTATTATGTAAGTAGAAACATACATTGATACCTATGAAATAGTATGTCACAAGCGACATACCTACCAACTGATGCACAGACAACACACAGCCTAAACCGCTGGACCTAGAGATTTGCAATTTGGACGAAATATTTATTTAAATTTCGAACGAGGCTGGCAATGTTTGCACAAGAGCAAAGCCTTGGCATGCAGCTAGTTTTAGCATAAATACAGACTGAGTATGGATAGAGAAACAGAAAATTAAACAAATTTTGTTAAATAGCATGTTTATTTTATTGTAAAAACCTTTCTAAAAAAAATATAACGGGCAAGTGTCTTTATTAAATAAGGACTATACATAAAACATTCTAAAAACTTACAAGCCATTACTGGCTCACTAGTAGCCCACTAATTACAATGTAATTATATAGTAATTCACAACAACAAAGTAAACATTTCCAACACACCATTTTATTCAAATGGTATAAAAAAAAGTGCAGTAACTAGGTATATACCTACATATTATAATACAAATATAACAAGTAGATTTGACAAGCAGCATCCTTTTGCATTTTATGGACATGCTATGAATCTCTTCCCGCTGCAATCCGACTTGAAATGATCCTGTTTACTGTGATAGACAGGTACAGAACTGAATCTGAAAATAAAGATATAGCTATGATCATTTGTCATTATCTACATAACAAGTACTACATTGTCAATATTGTAATATGCAGTATTACTTTTGTAGAGTTAGATCAAATTTGTAAACGATTCAAAAGAGAGGTTAATTTGTTGTACCTACAGCTACATCAGGCTTTGTGATAGTTGGAAATGTTCATACTTGACACAGGTGCAAGCTGCAGCCCATCTCCTGAACCCCGGCTGGTGCTCAAAGCACACGTGGGGTGAGAAGGGATGGACCTATTATTACTCCGGGCCCACAAGGCACCTTACATTAACAGTTTCTTAAGGTGATTTCTAACTGTGTAGCTAGAGTATTATACAGTCAATTAATTACCTATGTGACTAAATATAGACCGATAGAGAACTCTTCATTGTACACCAAAAATATACAATGTCCCGCTTGGGGGGTGTGTATTATGCATTTCTCCCTGCCAGCCATTACCCAAGCCAGTCAATAATAATTATTAGGTATGTACCTACCTAGTTAATAAATATTATACAAAATATAGGTACCTACCTGCGGGACTACAGAAAGCTTGAGTTCTGTTGATGAATGTTTTCTTCTATTGGGGAATGTTTTACAGAAGTCCACATTGGTTATGCAGCAGTATGTTATCTGTATATCTCCTTCTTAGTTTGTGCTGTGAAGTAAAATGACACAAAACATAACCGATTATGAATGCATTGAAATGAGGTAAAAGTCCATTAAAATATGTATGTTGTTGATGAGCATTTGTGAAAATGCATATACCTAGTATATATGTCTATGTACCTAGTAGGTAAATTAAACTAGACTCAAATAGGTGCTTAGATAATATTCATTAGTCCACCAAAATTCTTGTAGCCAAGCCAAAGACTGTTAGAACTTGCGATATATTTGTTCAAAGTTTCGATCTAACTCGATGACCAATTGTAGGTCTATGCAAAGACCACTTTATCAGATGACATTCTGTAATACAATATGGTACATAGGTACGTATTTGTTGCTAAATCAAGGCATATTTGACAATTTTATATCCGAAAACGAACATAACCTCGACATACATTACATCTCACAAAGCAATTCCACTTTTAGTTTATCCACGTTTCGCACAAACTCACACAAATCTTGTGACTATAACCTACCTATTTAATATTTATTTTTTTCCATTTGATTTTCATTTCAATAATGAATGCTAAAGTAAACAACAAACAAACACATACTATAATATGTTCCAGAATAAATAATAACTTGCAAACCAACGTTTCGTTCTACGCAACGTCAGGCTATAATATACTTGAATATTATTTTTTGAAGAATATCCATTTATTAAACAGCATAACTAATAAAAATTAGATTATAATAAACAAATAAAACACTACACGTGTTTATATGGCTAAATTAACATTTTACAACCATTAGTTCAAAAAAGCACTAAAAAGTGCTCAAAGCTGTTCTTCATGAAATGGAACGCAAGAGCATATGTTTTTTGTGTTATGTAGTCTGTGGAAAGAACGAAATGGCCTTCACTTTTTCAAGACGAGTACCACCGAAAATATTAGACAATTCCCCTGGACGGCGAACTGGAACCGCCAATGGTAATGGTAATGGATTTGATTGCCATTACCACCAGAGTTAGACAATAAGGCTGCTGGTGCACAGTGAAGAAAGGGTCTGTACCCAGGAGGAGAACATCTTCTAGCCCGGTTATATATAGGAAGAGATGGTGTAATTAGTTAATAATACTAGTGACCCGCCCGGCTTTGCACGGCAGAAGTTAAGAAAAAATGAGGTAAAAAATGTAGTTCTCGCACACTCGACTTCACTCCGCTTCGGGGGACGGGTGGCTGCTCGCTTCATAAGCCACCTCTACTCGTACACTCGCTACGTTAAGGTCTCGTATGCTTGTATTAAAAATATCTGAAATAGCTCAACCTATTTTGACGGGACTTTCACTGGCAGATATCTGATGTTATATGGGGTAACATATTCAGTCGATCATTGGGTGGCAATATACTTACTTACTGGTGGGTGGTTACTTTGATTGTTGAAAAGAGACAGAGATCTACTTAAATGCTATAATATATACTATAATGATGATGGGTTTAAAAAGGGAGTTAAAATATATTGCTTTAAAATTCATATCCACTATCACCAAGAAGTAAGCCATTTTGAAACTGTCCGCTTTCAAATTTTTGTTTCAATGCAGAGTTATTGAATACTAGCTGTGCCCGCGGCGTTGCTCACGTGGTAGTTATTCTGGGATATAAGGATCCTATGAGTTATTCCAGTACCAAAAGTACCAATATAGGTAGCTACCTACCTGTGTTAACAACCTTAAGTAGCGACCTGACATGGCCGTGATAGGTTGGAAGACGAAGGCGGGTGCGAAGCGAAGCGTAGCGAGCACCCGCCTTCGTCCTCTAATACATAGGTATACATAGGTCTCCTCCTTAATACATAGGTAGCTAAATGACGATATAGTTTTCTTACTAAATATTTGATTATAAAGTAAAACACCAACCTGGCGATTTTATTGTAATGTGGGTACAATCAATTGCAGAAACGACCCTCGGAAACCTTGCAATTTTATAAAAACCCTCTTTTAGAGTAGTTATATCATCAGGGAACTTTATTATATCTGGGCATAGCTGTGCAATAGTAACTTTCTTAATGATACGACTTTCTGTTGGTGGACTGACTCCACAAAAATCAGCCGCACTTCTTAGAAAGGATCCAGTGGCTAAATATCTTAATGTTAACAGTAGCCTTTTTTTCGATGAAACTGCTTGATTCCTGAAATTTAAATAAGGCAGGAATAAATACCTAGTACAATGATGATAAATTAAATATCATTGTTGAAAGTGTATGTGTTAATAGATATTGTGTTTGTTACCACTCGGCTCCTTATCGGCTGAATGGATTTTGTTGAAAGTTGGTAGGTTAAAAATAAGATACTGTTACGGTTTGGAATAATATGTAAAGGGGTCCCAAAAACTGACTGTGCCAAGATCCCCGCCACATTTCGTTCACCGCTATACTTACGTGCCACTAGCTATACATACATAGATTGTTAAACTTATAACCCTTCCCTTGCTTTGCTAAAGTCAGATAATAAATAGCCTAACACATATAATTATTAAACTAGTGGCTCTGTGAGCTGTAGACCTCGTGAGTACAAACTTTTTTGCAAACACAAAAAATAGCAGTATACAATAGCGCCATCTAGTTACCTTCTCATAAAACTAACATTATAAATCAAGATGCTCTATCAATCCCTACTTTATAGGTAAAGGGCTGATGCCACTGGTAGAAAACTAAGAGTGAGCAATTTACTGCAATTTTAGGAGTTATTTTGCTCATCACGCTGAAGATCCTCATCAGATCTGCAGTTAATTTTTATGAGACTTAATATTCCTTTCAAATAAAAAAGAACCGTCGAAATCAGATCTAATACGGCGGAGATATCTAATTGCCTCCTTTTTGGGGAAGTATTCAAAAATCCCTGTCTTGTTTTATTTGCTAAGGTCCGTTTAACATGTTTACCATTTTTCACCTAGATTGGTTGAAAAATGCGACCTGTAGAGGAAAACAGCCGGAGATCCAGACATATGAAAGCATTTTTGTCAAAGCTGAAACGAAGACGCTTCGCTCGCGCTTCACGCTCTCTCACTCAATTAAATAAGTTACCTTCGCTACGCACAATAATGTAATTGCTCCGCTTCTTGAAGTAGGCACTCGTGTTTATTAACATGTCCTACCCGACCCCTCTGCCATTTGATCACGCCGCGCGACGCTTTGCGTGCGTTTCTCTGCTTCCTGGTGGTGGTGAGTTACGTAGCAACTATTAAACTAATCATTGCCTGGAGCCTCCCGGTAGGACCCGAGCTGTCTACTTCACAAGCACACAGACTGATCAAAGCTTCAGAAGTCCCTTCTTATATCGTGGGTGCTAGATACTCAGTGCTGGTGTCCAAACATTGTGACTAGGAGGGAAACCGGGTTAGATCCTTGTTGCCAAGTTCAATGGTGAAGTTACATACCTACACATAATAGCGCTGTTTTGATTCCCGGTGGCAAAACCAGAAGTCTTAAGGACTTACGTGCTTGTTTGTCATATGAGGTAGGCAGTGCTGGCTTCTTGTGTCAGAGTTGTCAAGCCGCCTTAGGGCTCTTGACATTATCGACGGTTATTTGATCAATAACAGCCGCAACTGATAGCTTAATGAGCCCACCGAAGCACGGAGCGATGGGAAACCGCCGCACATAACTTACTAAATAAATACTAGTAGGTGCACTTATAATTTATTGGAATATTTATTACAATGTAGGCGCACGTAATGGACGATAATGGCAGTGACGCTGTAGAGCTCGTCGGGGCAACTTCGAGGCGTCCAAATAAATAATCCTGCTATCCTATCATACCAGTACTTTATATTATAAATGTGAAAATTTGTACCTATCTTTGTATCCAATAAGCGCTGAAACGACTGAACGAATTATAATGAATTTGGCAAATAAGATAAGATACTTTTCATCACCATAAATAGATAGGTAACACCTTATCACGCCTAAGAAATATAGTTATAACAAATCACATATTTCTTTAAATAAGTATAATGGGCGATAATAAGAGCGATCTCTTCCAGATAACCATTGGATGGACAGTATTGGAAGAACAGTGCTGTCCGACTGTATCTTTAATTTAAATATCAAGAAACTAAAGCTATATAAGCTAAAACTATACAAAAGCTAAACTAAAGCTATATAAGCTATATATAAGCTATATATAAGCTATATATAAGCTATATAATAGTTAGGTATCAGCATTTTTCCTTGACCATGTTCACATCATTATTATCACATCATCATTATTATGAAACTATCGCAAGTACAGCATTTTATTTTATATATATATAACTAAGCTACAAGTAGATTCGTATAAATACTTATTCGTAGTATAAATCTATAAACTGTTTACGACATTATTCACTCTTGTAAAACGACAATAGCTGTCAGTAGTGAAAAACGCCTCGTTAAAAGTTAGAATCTGTTGTATAGTTAGGATTTGGCTACTAACAGCAAATACGCTGTGTCCCATTGATATAACGTTTTTTTTGTCCATTTATCTTCAAGTGAACTTTTCATTGCTCATTTTTACTTTGTTGAATTTTTTAATCGAGCTCGGGTTTTATTTCCTTGTTAACTCAACTATCACTGGGCTGCCAGACTCTTTGTAGGAAGCCTGTAGATGTCCTCGATATCAGTATAATATGTAATACTAGTGTTTAAAAATTGTCCTAGCTTGACAACAGAGTCAGAGCTTGATAGTTGAGGTTTTGTCTCAGATAGTGTTGACGAGTCCAGTTTAGAGACGTTTCGTGTTCTTATAAAAGTGTGTCGGGACCTCCGACTCAAAATATCAATTTGATCCTCAAGTGAACGAATGTATTTTCTATCCTCGTTGTACTTCTGACTGAAGTTTGAGTGTTTTTTTTATCAGTTCCATGAAGTTTTTTTGAATGTACTTTGATTTGGTTGGTCGGACTGTGTCTCATTCTGCCAATTACTAGTGCTAGGAAAAGGATTTGTGTCACATAACTGCGTGCAGTCATCGCAAGCTGCAGGTGGAGTCTCAGCTCTGTGGTGGAGTACGTCCTAGTGCCATTATAGTTAGTCGTCAATAGACTTATCTATGTGACTTTGCTATTTGAATTTTGTAGGCTTCAGACCCTGAGGATAATTGCTCAAGCAAAGTAACTTATTTATTTATGGTGGTATGTTACTGGGCATGTAAAACGAAATTATTTTACATGCCCAGTAACATACTTACTATTATTTTAATTATTTTTGCAATAATGCATAGATAATACTATAATTTAATGTAAAAACTTAAATTATAATAACATGACAACACTACAGTATGTACCTACAGATATGTACTTTGGATTACTATGACTAGATATCCAGAACAGGACCTCACCAACATATGTACTGTTTGAGCCTGAAACATTTACTGACTGGATTACTATGACTAGATATCCAGAACAGGACCTCACCAACATATGTACTGTTTGAGCCTGAAACATTTACAGACTGGATTACTATGACTAGATATCCAGAACAGGACCTCACCAACATATGTAATTTTTGAGCCTGAAACATTTAGTGACTGGATTACTATGACTAGATATCCAGAACAGAACCTCACCAACATTGTAATAGGCTGAGTTTTTGGAATTATGTACTCAACTACAGCAACATTTTTTCAAGCAGTAAATATTTTTATAAATCCTACTCAAGTTGTTTTTTTTTATACTCTAGTATGCTTCAAAACAGGGCCGAATGGCGAAATAAACTCCTAACATGAAGTGTTACAAGGAATATTATTATAAAATACAAAAAACCCGATTGCGAACAAAATTATTGAATACGAACTGACCGCCCGCAAAGATAATCACACTAATACTATAAAGACGAAAGTTTGTATGTTTGTAAGGGTGTGTGTGTGTGTGTTTGTGTGTGTGAGGTGTGTGCGTGTAGTGTATGTTTGTTACTTCTTTACGCTTAAAGGGTTGAACGAATGTGGATGAATTGTTTTGATCCTCGCCGGTCTTTTTTTCTCCCAGAAGAGCGGACACACACACACACACACACACACACACACACACACACACACACACACACACACACACACACACACACAGTAGATAGATAGGCCTACCACCAAAAAACATGGAAATAGTGCACCTATCCCGGACGAGGCTGTTGAAATCTTAACACCAGAGAAAGGAGGCTTTTAAGCAGTAGTTAAAGAAATCTTTACATGATGACTCACCACTTGAGGGTGCTGCTCCCTCTGTGAGTCGACTCCCCCTATAGGCGCAGTCGGGTCTGGTAGCAGTGGTTCTTTCCCTCCGCAGCAAGGTTTTCCAGTCGCGTGCTGTTACTTGTGATCGGCACGCGTATTATGGAGATGAGGTACGCTCAACATTCTGAAAAAATTAATCAAGTATCTCATATACCTCGCCTATTGTTATCTTAACTTTATTTCAGAACTTAAGTCACCTGGAACGAATATGTATAAGTCACCAGCCGATTTATATGGCCTCTAGCATGTATGTGGTGTATTTACCTACCTACCTACCTACCGAACCGTAAACGTGTCTACAGACGTCACGTGATCTGTGTCGGCTGTTTCCTTTGTTTGCGGTTTGGTACTTGTTATACCTTTATATATATCAAAGTATCTATGAAACAGTACAGCATACAAAAGCCGCATATGTTATGCGTGGCGATCGTGTAGCAACGACAACGACGTTATCCTCCCGCGCAGATCAACATTCGGCCAAAATTCAATATAACTGAACGTCATGTCGCTGCTGCAAAATTGACATTCAAGTTCTGCTATAGGCAAAGATCTTGTAGGTATACTACCGAAATTCTAGAATCTATGGTCTATGGCTATAGGTATGTTGTTGTTTATTTGGGTTTGATTACGATTATAGTGTCATATCATACTTATGCGTAGAATATATATTTTTGACATTATTGTGTGTCACAATGTGCCGTGCCAAAAAGGAACTTTTCAACAACGAGTAAAAATTATTATAATAAAACAAAAAAATCCGACTGCGAGCTTAACAAATACAAATAAAAATATTTAACCTGAGGGAGGGCACGTTAAGCTGTCGGTCCCAGCTGTTATTGTTTAATAGTAGTCGTTAAGTTTCAAGCAGCCTTACAAACTCTGCGACCAGAGGCCAGCACTACCTCATACGACAAACAAACTAACGTAATTAACAAATGGGCAAATTCTGTTTTATCTGACTACCCAACATGACACAGAATTCAATTAACTACTACGTGATACAGTTGGGTATATAAATTAACTACTAATTGGAAGCGTACTGTTGGGTACTCCCTGCCTACTCCTGGTAGTTGGCGGCATTGCTCGAAGTCAAAGTCAAAGTCAAAGTCAAAGTATTTTATTGTAAATAGGCAAAAATAATAGCACTTTTACAAGTCAAAATTAACATCTCCTGAACAAAGAGATATACATAAAATATTATAAAAAGATCAAATCAATCCAAATTTAGATAAACTAAGTATTCTTTGAGTTTGAAAAGGAAATTTCCCTTTCATGTGCCAACAGAGTTAAATCTCACACTGGAAAAGGAAATACCCTTCTGACTCTACCGGTGCTTCGGAAATGCGCCCGTTAGAGAAGAGAGCACCAAGAAACTCTACGGGGATGTATTTTTTCCATAGTTGTTCATTCTTTATATTTATTTCAAATGTCACAATTATAACAAAACATGTCAACTACAAATATAAAAGGTAAAAGTGACAATGAGATATCCCACAAACATCAAACAATCATACTGGAAAAACATAAGGTAAAAAATCGTAAGCTCGTTTTAATTGCAATGCTAATTCAATGAGCCAAATTAGTAATCGTATTTTGGTAACCCGCCGCATTGAGCAAGCACCGGTCCCCATGGTACCAAAGTGTACCACTACGCATACACAGCCTGAGCAACTCTGCTGAATGAGATTAATTATATTACTATTAAGACACCATGCTATGATATGAAATATGGCTTACTTGCGACTAATTTGGGCAATGGCAGAGCTGCGGGCTCCTCCCTGAAATTAGAAATAAGTAGTGAAAATGATAGATTTTATGTCTGTACTTGCTTGTCGGCTGAGACTCTGGTGACAAAGTTTGCCAGCCACCCGTGGGCATCTGACGTAGCTTAACGACTTCTAACAGTTTTTAGTGACTGGGACCGAAACGTGCTGTAAGAAAAAAGGATGATGGGAAATCCACCCATAGCTAATATAAAGTCATAAAGGCGGGCGGGCCGAGGATAGAACGTGGTGTAGTAAGATTGTAAAGCGCACTTACATACCGCTCGGCCATCACCTAATGGAAAGCGACGATATGTCGGGTACAATACACGCGCGCTATGTAATTTGTTGCAGTACATAATGGTGAAGTCGTTTGACATGGCTTAACGACTGCTATCCATCAATAACAACTGGCTACCTCTGAAGTTATATTGGGCTCTGAAGCTCTGAAGTGATATTGGGTTTATAATATCTTCCTTGAGCATAATTAGTAGTTAATTTATATACCCAACTGTATCACGTAGTAGTTAATTGAATTCTGTGTCATGTTGGGTAGTCAGATAAAACAGAATTTGCCCATTTGTTAATTACGTTAGTTTGTTTGTCGTATGAGGTAGTGCTGGCCTCTGGTCGCAGAGTTTGTAAGGCTGCTTGAAACTTAACGACTACTATTAAACAATAACAGCTGGGACCGACAGCTTAACGTGCCCTCCCTCAGGTTAATTATTTTTATTTGTATTTGTTAAGCTCGCAGTCGGATTTTTTTGTTTTATTATAATAATTTTTACTCGTTGTTGAAAAGTTCCTTTTTGGCACGGCACATTGTGACACACAATAATGTCAAAAATATATATTCTACGCATAAGTATGATATGACACTATAATCGTAATCAAACCCAAATAAACAACAACATACCTATAGCCATAGACCATAGATTCTAGAATTTCGGTAGTATACCTACAAGATCTTTGCCTATAGCAGAACTTGAATGTCAATTTTGCAGCAGCGACATGACGTTCAGTTATATTGAACTTTGGCCAAATGTTGATCTGCGCGGGAGGATAACGTCGTTGTCGTTGCTACACGATCGCCACGCATAACATATGCGGCTTTTGTATGCTGTACTGTTTCATAGATACTTTGATATATATAAAGGTATAACAAGTACCAAACCGCAAGCAAAGGAAACAGCCGACACGTGACGTCTGTAGACACGTTTACGGTTCGGTAGGTAGGTAGGTAGGTAAATACACCACATACATGCTAGAGGCCATATAAATCGGCTGGTGACTTATACATATTCGTTCCAGGTGACTTAAGTTCTGAAATAAAGTTAAGATAACAATAGGCGAGGTATATGAGATACTTGATTATTTTTTTCAGAATGTTGAGCGTACCTCATCTCCATAATACGCGTGCCGATCACAAGTAACAGCACGCGACTGGAAAACCTTGCTGCGGAGGGAAAGAACCACTGCTACCAGACCCGACTGCGCCTATAGGGGGAGTCGACTCACAGAGGGAGCAGCACCCTCAAGTGGTGAGTCATCATGTAAAGATTTCTTTAACTACTGCTTAAAAGCCTACTTTCTCTGGTGTTAAGATTTCAACAGCCTCGTCCGGGATAGGTGCACTATTTTCATGTTTTTTGGTGGTAGGCCTATCTATCTACGTATCTTGGCTAGATATTCAACCACTTAGCAGTCGCGTGCAAACTTAATTACTTTCCAATTTGAAGGGCCAGTGCCAGTGAAACAGTTTTCACTGGGAATTTGAGACTTAAAAACAAATGCCTCAAGCTGATCACTTAGGCCTCACCTATAGCATGCCACATCAACAAGTGGTTAGCAGTGTGCCAGTGGTTCTTAACAACTCTCTCCAGTTGGGCGGTCTGCCTCATGTGGGGCTTTCTCCACATTTCCTTGGTTGCTATTAGAGAACATTTGTTCTCCAATGGTTATTGATGCTTCAAGCTATGTGGCGCGCTCATTGCCACTTCAATTACTTATTCTTACTGCTACTCGTATATCGGTAAGATTTCTTCCTTCCTGATTTTATCTTCCAAAGAGGCTCCAAGCATAGATCTTTCCATAGCACTCAAATTATATTTATGTAATGTTTTTAATACCTGCTTAGCCTGCTTTTTATCAAACTGGGATATTTCCTATCAGATTCGGTAAATAAAACAGACAACGTGCGATCGAATTGTAGTTTATTTTGTGACAGACCAAATCTTAGTACCCACATTTTATAATTAAAAGCTAAATACCTCACACCTCCACCCTTATACATACCTTAATGACGTTAAAACTAGTACATTGTAAGCTATAATAATAGCATGAAATTATAGTAACATGTAAGAACATAAACATAGGAAAACAGGTAAGTCTAATGTAAATACGAGTTGAATACATAATATATTGCTTTTTCCATTTGCAACCTACTTACTGGCTTACGCAGCCCTTTGGAACGGTTCACAGGCAGCTCCGGATTTAAATGAGGCGAGCCGGGTTCGCACGAGCCCGGCTGCGGGAGTGTGGCGACGCCGGTTTCGGCGTAATGAATATGTCGACGTCGTGCTCACCACCCGAGTACTCGTATTTAGTTTTTAGAGGAGTGGCTACTTTAGGTGCTTCGTATATTTTTATTGTATTGTCATCTTCTGCCACCTCAGATAAATTATCTCTCATAACAACCGGTTCCACTCCGACCTCACCCGGACATGAAACATCAGACATGCGTGACTTGTGACGTATTTGATCTACATTTTTGTAGTTTGTCGACCGTTATCATCCCTTATGTACAACCTGCGGAACCCCGTTTCAGTTACCACGGTGCCCTTGTCTCACTTCTCGCGCCCTCTGTAGTCCCTAAACCACACCAGGGGCCTAATTCTCTAATTATAAGACGCCAATTCCAAGCCGCCTGCGTGGAACTTGTTCATGATTTCACGCAGGCAGCGTGGAATTGGCGTGGAATTTGCGTGGAATTGGAGTGAGTGGTCATACAGAATCCAGGCCCTGTTTGCCTGGTCCAAATTGACGCCGCTTTCCACCCGCATATTCCACTTGCTTACTTTGAGCCTCGTTTACTCGACTGAGTACAGCCCTGTCGTTACGCAGTAAATCTAGTCGAGTGCGAAGCGGACGATGTTGTAAGATCGATGCGAAGGTGTCTCCCGTGGTGCTATGTATGGAGTTTCGATAAGCCAAAAGAAACGTCTGTAAAGCCGCATCCACATCAACTTTATCCGTTATTGCTTTTTTAATTGCCCTCTTACACAGTATTACTGCGCTTACAGCCGCTCCGTTAGACGCTGGATGATATGCAGGGGAAAATGATTGTCTAATGCCATTGTTTTTAAGAAATTCCCAAAAATCTACGCTGGTAAAAGGAGGATCTTGATCTGAAACAACAAGAGGCAAACCGAACCTAGCAGATAAGCTTCGTAGCGTTTTTATTACCGCTGCGGCTGTGGTACGAAGCATTTCAAATACCTCAATCCACTTTGATGTCACGTCTATGACTAATAAGAACGTTGAACTATGGTAAGGGCCTAAAAAGTCGATATGTAGTCTAGACCAAGGTTGTGATATGTAGGGCCAGGGCTGAGGCTGCGCGAGTGGTGGCGTTGGCATCTCTTGTGCGCAGGTGTCACATCGTTGGCACATGTTCTCTATATCGGCATCTATATTGGGCCACCACACATAACTTCGAGCACACGATTTAGTTTTGACTATACCCAAGTGACTGTTGTGCAGCTATTTTAAAATTTGAGGCCGCAGTGACAACGGAATTATAATGCGGTAACTCCACATGATAGTTTGCCTCCGAATATAACTCGTTACGTCTACAATAATATGGTTTTACATCCTCATCTGTACAGGACTCTGGCCAACCTGACTGAATATACCAAAGTATTTTACTTAGCAGTGTTCTAATTAGTGTGACCGTAGCTTTCCGGACATAGCTATGTGCAGTTGGTAAGAAAACAAATTTAATATAGGTGACCTCCGACGTGTCACCATGACAATTACCCAATGGCAAACGCAAAAGAGCATGAGCGCAGTTTTTTGCTGATGGCACAAATTCTATGTCATAGTTATATCCCGATAGTAAACCCCCCCATCTCTGCATTTGGCTGGCTGCCATTACAGGTATACCAACTTTGGTGCCGAATATAGAATTCAAAGGCATCTGATCCGTCTTCAGTGTGAATTTCTTACCCCATATATTTATATAATACTAGCTGTACCCGCGGCTTCGCACGCGTGGTCTTTTCTTTAGGTTCAAAGTACCATAATGTGCTATTCCAGAACCAATATACCTACCAACATTTGAATAAAATTTCTTTAGACGTCAAAATACTTTATAAATTGCTCGGCTTCTTGCTCACCGGATTGAGATACCAATTACACCAGATTTAAATCAAATCCTAAGGTATCTAACAATGAAAATTGCATCGCAATTGGTTCAGTAGTTTTTACGTGATGCGTGAACAAACAAACATACAGACAAACAGAAAGAAAAATAAGATTAATATTAAAAAAAAAATATACCTGTTTTAAGCACCCAAGAGTATTTTTTTCATTTGAATTCATTTAGTATTTTGAGTGCGATGCGCGGTCGAGATACGGACAAACAGACAGACAAAATTTAAAAGTAAAACAGTTTGACTTCAGTATCGAATATAGAGAACAATCCAAACAATATTTTTATTACTTAATTATTAACTTTGGACCCATAAATCCTTTCCGCAGAAACCCTTTACTTTTTCGGGATAAAACATGTCCTCAATTTTAACCCATTATATAACTTAAGACAGTGCCAAGTTGCATCAAAACCTGTCCATTACTTTCAGCGTGGTACGTGTTCTTTTAAATAAGTTTCAACCCCTAAATAATAACCCATAATTTTTTCAATATGTAAAGTATCCTATGTCCTACCTCGTAGTACAAACTCAAATCATACCAAGTTTCTTTTGAATTCATCCAGTAGTTTCGATGAAAAAACATACAGTTTAGGCTTCATAATCGAATATAGAGAAATCTCCAAAAAAAAACACTATATTTTTTATATACAGAATTTGGACCCATATCCCACAGGAACCATTTATTTTTTCGGGACAAAATTACATAAATCGGGACGTAATTTTCACCTATCTTATAAACTATGCCTGTGCCAAGTTGCATCAACATCCGTCCAATAGTTTCAGCGTGCTAAGTGTTCTTTTAAATAATTTTCCACCCCTATCTTGCAGGAACCCTTAAATTTTTCGGGATGGTAAGTCCTACCTGAAAGTGTGAACTCAAATCAAACCAAATTTCATTTGAATTCATTGAGTATTTCTGGCGTGATGCACTTCCAAGGACAGACAGACGGATAGACAGACAGAAAGACAAAAATCAGGAAGCCATAAAATCCATTTCAGAAAACTGAATTTAAATCTACTCTACAGTTTCTACGTGAAAGTAACTCAAACAGACAGACTTAACATTTAAAACTTTATATTTCTGCATGTATGTGGCAAGTAACAGTTAGAAAAGCCAGTATACCTACTTATCCCGGGAACGATAGCAGGTACCTAGTGAGATCGACAGTTAAAACGGACCATCTTTGAACTACCGAGCGAGGCAACGCTGCGCGGACTCAACTAGTCTTTAATACAAGCCTGCGACAAAGAATACTATATTATTATTATATTCGGAACAATTTACACCAATTACCTAGCCCCAAACTAGGATACCCTATACATTGGGTACAAGAAAACGGATAAACTTGCGAAGATGCGAATAAACAAACAGAAATAAACATGGTCATCACACAAATGATTTAACCTTGCGGGATTCAAACCCACGAGCGTTGGTTGACTTCGCAGTCAGGATCACTAACCGCTCGGCCAACCGGTCGTCTTACATCCATACCACCACCACCACCAGTGCAAAATGCATGCGCTCGGTTCTGTTTTAGTATACCTAGGAGAGAGCATGTTACACCCTACTTAATTAAAAAAGGCATACTTAATATGAAATCCAGAAGAGAGCTTCATTTAGCATGTACGATTCAAAAGATTATTTGGAATGGGAAGCCCGAATATCTTTTTGAAAAATTTACATGGATCAAGGATGTTCATCAATTAAACACACGCTCTAAGTTCCATAATAGTCTAGCCATCCCCAAACACAATAGCAAGGGTTTTAGGGGTTCTTTCAAATATAGTGCCTCTAAAATATGGAATAACCTCCCGTCACCTTTGAGGAAAAAAAATTGTATTAGTTCTTTTAAAACTATACTGAAATTAAACCTATTAGTATATATATATACACACTCATACGCACCCTCACACACACCCTCACAAACACACACCTCTACATAGGTACTTACACATCACGCAGTTTTGAATTTGTTTTGAGTCGGTGGCATTTTTTTTTTTTTTTGTGTTATACTTTCACTGTTTTTTTTATTTTTATTATGTTAACCTAGTTGTAATGTAACCCAAATTGCTCATTGTTCGGCAAATACCTCAGTCCGAAAAAGGGGTATATTTAAAAACAGCGCTGCAGACACATGAAAATGTGAACGCAGCGCAAGCTGAAGATACCCAATTGCCCTATTGTCGTCGATGTTTGTAGCTGGACGCATATATATATATATATATATATATATATATTTTGTATTGTACTTCCATATAATGGATTATTATGTATTTAAGATAGTGGCAATAAATTAATTTTTCATTTCATTTCACCAATATATAGAAGTGAAACGTTGTCTGTTTGTTTGTTTGTTTGTTTATCTGGGGAGCTTTTTTTTGGGGAAATTTGGAATGTAGATAGCTTATACCCTAGAATAAAACATAGGATACTTTTTATCCCGGAAAATTTCCACGGAGAAACTGGAACATGTTGAATACTCTCTATAAGGAACGGTTGCCGTGGTAACGAAATAACAAGTCTGTCAAAAATCATCAAGAGCATATGTGCCACAGATTAAGTAGTTAATGCTATACCAACAACAAGCCACAGGGGCCATAACCAAGAAGTCTAAGTCTACTTTTGCATTGGTTTTTGATATCCTAAAAAACGAAGGATGCTTTTTCGCGATAAACTGTAGTCCGCGTGGACAAAGTCGCGGGCAAGCTAGTATTTAATAACTATCATACTCTTTTATTTTGAGTCGGTTAAAATCTCAAAGAGGGTTATGCGAAATAAAAATATGGAGAACAGCGCATAACAATACTGCATTCAGTAGTATAATGAAACATTTTAATCCTTCATGATGGAATAAATATTTTAAAAAAAAACACGGCTTCTATCAATATATTATTTCTTTTTACAAAAAATTATATGTATAGAAATAAGTAATTATTATTCTGTAGACTAATTATCGCGGACAAAATATTGAATATGCCCCTTATATATTAGAAGATGGGGCGCCCTCTAGTGTGGAACACCACACGGCGGTACTGAGAGAGAAACGACTTTTGTTGTAGCCCCCATGAATGGTATTGTTTCTAAACTTCAATATATTATATAACATTTGTAACTTTTTATCCAGTCATACGCTTTATCAATAACATACAAACAAGTCAAGTTGAGTAAAGATCTCGCCTCGTTCTGTGATTATGTACATTTTGCTAAATTATTTAGCATGACAAATATATTATAAATAGAAACAAACTTATATTTTAAAATATGCATCATGTAACTGTACGTAAAATGAAAGATGAAATTAAGTAACCTTAAAAGTGGAGAGGAGAGGAGGCCGAGCTCAGTGGCGTGCATTGAGAAAGCAGTGGACAGCTGATGAACCTTAAAAAATCAAAGAGTACCAATTCTAATGAGCAGGCGCTCAGCCTCCAACACAATTTCTGAGTTTGAACTCATTGTCTACATTTATCGATGAATAAGCACGTAGACAACCGCTCGTACGAGTCGTTCATACGATGAAAATAAGGTCACTATACTCAGTAAATTTATCTCTCTTATGTTCACCACTTATGTTTCGTCGTACTTATAATGTTCTCGTTTCATATTGTTTGGGTGGTAATCTTCCGTTTCATATCTAAATGCTGGACCTAATTACCCACAGTCTTTGCTTCGCAAACAGGTGTTTCTTGCGTGAGTAGTATCGTTGGCTACACTTTGTATCGTAAGTACACATCGCCTTCTACTTGACTACAAATTACTATTATTTATTCTGTGAATCGAGTGAGCTCCGCTATCTCGCTAAATGTATGCATACATATTGATCCAGTGTTATACGTTTTTTTTAGTTGCTGCACAATAAATACCACTTAGGGTTTCGTTTCCAGCCCCTTAGCGATTTTCACGGTGAGTTGTGAGCCAATAAGACTGGCTTGAAGTTCCGTTCGCGGGATACTCAGCTCTTTTATCGGCACGACTTTGTTCTTTCTTGCGATTAGAACTATGTTGAGTTCAGCCGAAGTGAATGCTTGTTCGCTTGTGTCAGTATTCATTGCTAGTGTCGTAGCATCGCAGGAGGCGTAGATCAATTATGTGTCTAAAATCTGCTTGCCATTCATCAGTCCGACGGGCTACTAAGGTTTATTTGACTCTGTTTAGCTGGCGACGACAGGATCAAAAATTGTGGGTCGGTAACGTATCGGATTTAATTTTTTTTTAAAGTGCCATCAGTTTTGTGTTCTTTATTGTGGACAACTTTCTTCTGGTTTCCAGCAGGTTTCAAAGTGACAGTTGATCATCCACAATAGTATCACAATGTAATGTTTTTAAATTTAAACAGAACGAACCAATAAAAGAAGGCTTATTAAATAAAAAATAGTTTGACTATCATAAAAATTATGAGTCATCCAATACGGCGTGATATGTCAGTAGCTGCAGCACGATGCACCGCGAGGGCCGGAGACAAGTCAGACGCGTTGTGTTGGATGACGATACGTGAACAATTAAGATTGTTCATTAAGACCCTGAAAAATATATAAATATTTGTATGATAGGCAGAGCTTGGTTTTTAAGGTACTCTATTCGTATAAGAACACCTGGTCTGTCCGTCTATATAATGTCCATCACAGCGTCACAACTTCTAGAACAATATGGAATAAATTGCTCACAAATGCACCTCGACAGAAATGCTCTAATATAACTCAATTTTGTCTATGTATGTCTAGGTATGTGTAAAAAGGGTTGAATTATTTGCTTGTGAATCTTCTCCTTATTTTTGGTGGTAACTGAAACTTTGTCATCAGCGTGTTAAGTTTCAGCTGCTGAGACATTAGAGCTTCTTTCAGGGCCCTATTTAATAAAACTATAAAACCTGAAAAATTTCAAATTTATAAAATAGGGCCCAGGCTTTTCATTCAGAGAGAGTGAGATTTGGTGACGTCACGGGTCCTGGGCTTGTAGATCTTTTGCAATAGCCGGCTTCCTCACGATGATCTGCTCCGATTATGAGTGATCAAATCAAAATCCTAACATTAACATAACAAAGCTTAGCGCCCTGCCCCGGCTTTGAAAGGTTTGACTTAAATATTTCTTTGCACAAAACGTTACGTTGAGCACCTGCACCCACGACCCGCCCGCAACCGCACCCGCGTCGTTGCACTATGGCACCACAGAATAACTAATATTAGATGAGAAAGGAAGAACAGGATTTTTAACCGACATCAAGAGGAAGTTCTCAATTCGACCCGTATATTTTTTTTTGTATATATGT
This sequence comes from Alsophila aescularia, assembly GCA_946251855.1. NCBI lineage: Eukaryota > Metazoa > Arthropoda > Insecta > Lepidoptera > Geometridae > Alsophila > Alsophila aescularia. The sequence goes on along the minus strand of OX276374.1, from coordinate 69,077,129 downwards.
TACGCGATATCTCCGGCAATAGTGGACAGATTAAAAAAAAATGGTTTAAGGATTATTTAATAAAAATATTCCATTTCATGGGGTGAAAAATTATTTTAATTCGCCCTTTTTATGACGCGATATCAAATGTGGGTCAAATGTGGGTCGATTACACTGTGCGTACTGCGACAAGCATTTGGCCAGTTTATTGAATGTGTTCCTATTATTTGTTACTAATTCACATTCAGTATTTACATTACAGGACTAAAATTATTTTAACTATTAACATACCTTTAATAACAGTAGGGCAGAAACGGAGCTTTGCGTGTTGGGTTGCATAAAATTGATAGGAGTTAAGTGAACCAAGGTTATCAGCGGGATAGGATATGAGTGGTGCGTCACCTTCCTTGCCAAACTGCAGTTTACCTGAAAAATTAATAAGTAGAATATTGGCACCAAGTCTGTTGTTCAACACACTAAACTAAACTAAAGCTGAAAGCCATTTGTAAACACTTTTCCAGTATCCGCTATGTGTATGAGCGATCGATTGTTTCAAACAGTGTGAGAGTTTCGAAGTAAACGTGTTTAAAATCAGAAACATACGAGTACCAGGTTTTAACAGTGGACCGTCACGGTAAGAGCTACATCGTCTCGCCCTTATAACTCTGCAACTATAGTCTCCAAAGATTTAATTTTGGTGTCATTATTTATAACATTATATGGTCAGCTTGATGATGTACTAGTTATTGTCTTCTGACAAAAATTACACCACATTACATTTTTTTTTGTGTTCTTTGTTTCATTATAACTTGCGATTTAGCAAAAGCTGCATATTTATTCGGGTGTTTTTGTAAATATCACAATAAAAAAACTATTCATTATGAAAAAGTTTACAAAAAATCTACTTAAGAATATGTAAATGCAATATATGCAATATAAGTAAAAATCACAAAAGAGGCTGCAGCACTCGGACAGACCGTACAAAAATTGAAAAAAAGAACATTGTTGGAAAGAAGCAGTTCTGGAGCTCACAGCGATACCCTAACCTTCAACACAGAGCGAACGAGAGGGTTTCAGGACCAGATCAAATTGTACGTGGCGTAAACGTATCACGATAAACAAACGGCCGTGCGCCTCGACAGAGTTTTCTAAAATGCCCCATCCGGTTTTTCAAAGAAACGAATACATTAACGATCCGGAAAACTGGTTATGTTTCGACGGTCACGCATGCACATAACGGCTGTTGAAAGGGTCAATTGTAGTCTTCCGAGTGTGGCATATATGAATACAAGTCTACTTTTGACGTTCACGCATACACATAGCGATAGCGGCTGACAAATAAGTATATTATGTATCTGTGGAGTGACTTACATCTCTACTGCTATGAGTTGCCAGACGTTACCTAAAAAGTATGTTTTTTTGTACTATTTTTCCTATAGGTATTCATACCTCAGCTCCAAACCGTACTATTAGTCGCGGCAGAATTCTTGCACAGATGGAGTAACAAATTATTTTATTTTCGTATAGAAAGAAAGAAAGAAATAAAATACATTTATTCTGACAACACACAACATTAAACATTAACAAGAAGAAAAAAAAATAGGAAATTAGACAAACAAACAAAAATTAATGCTGTGTGTTGTCACAAACAGGCCCCGACTCAGCTAACGCAAAGGCCAAGGCCTTGGCACTGATTTTCTGTCGGAACCTATTCGTGACATCACGAACGCAGAGTGGCACAATGATATAAACACAAAAAATAATAATTAAACGAACATACTTAGAAATAAAACAATAAAATTTACAGTAAAAAATCAAAAATAAATGACTTCTGAAATGCCACTTTATAGAGAAAACTTCAAGAAAGTCATCCGTCATTCGGCTTGGGAAGGATCGTTAGTGGCAAATATCTGCAAAAACCATAACGGCCATCTCCAAAACGCCATAATGCCAATCCGAACTTAGCCTTCGACAGTCTCATTGACGGGTGAAATGACAGCTAGCTAGTTCCTCTGTGGTCTTTGGCATGGCATGCCACGTAACAATAACACAGGTAAAGAACACACGTCACGTGATCATCATAACCAAAACACGTGATCTGACAATTAAAATACAATAGAAATAACGTTATTAATAACTTTTACACATGAATAATAATACCTTTCTATTTAATCTAGTGACTAGCCGACGAGTAAGGCTTAAAATAGCATACGCTATTCCGCGATACTTGACAGCTTAATGTACATTAACTACATGCAATCAAAACAAAGAGAAGAAACAGAAGCAAAAGAGAAAGCGTTATTAAACCACCATAGCAGAACGAGCATAAACAAATAGTAAGTACAATTTTACAATATAAATACCTAATTAAACTCAAAAAAGAGGCATTTTTATCTTGACTGCACTTTGTGCTGTAGGAAGAAAGTTGATAAATGTACCTATCCTGTATTGGTTATCTACTCCATGAACTGATTTCGCAGTAAGTGCAGTTTAAAATGCCTAAGAAATGTTTTTATTGTTTTCAGGTCTCGAAATGGCGGTGGCAGATCATTCCAGCACTTGCTCGCTGCAAATCTAAAGCTACCACGAAATGCAACAGTCTTGTGAACCGGTGTTAAGATCAGATAGGCAGAAGCTCTAATATGGTACCTGCGCTTCACATGGGCCCAAGTCAACTTACGCAGTAAGTATTCTGGTCTTTTGTCCTTAATCATTCCAAATAGCAAAGTAGCAAAGTGCAGCTGCCTGCGGGCCTTCATTTTCATAAGCTTGGCTTCATTGAGAAAAGGAGTAATATGTGCACGAGCGGGAACATTGAAACAAAAACGAGCACAGGCGTTTTGTACTCTTTGTATCAATCGTTCAGTTTTTGATAAAAGGCATGTTCCATAGACAACATCCGCATAATTAAGCTTAGACAGGATGAGAGATTCACATAATGTTATCCTGAGGTCCACACTGAGGTAAGGTCTGACTTTGTATAGCACCTTCAATCTGTAAAAACAATTACATACAGCTTCTTGCACATGGCGTTCAAAGTGAAGATGACTATCCATTGTCAAACCCAGATTGCGGGCCTCAGAAACACACTCTATGGGCTCATTTAGAATGGCGACCTTAGGGCTATGGTTCATTATGTTTGCTACTTGACTCCTGGACCCCATTACTAAAATTTTTGTTTTATTTGGGTTTAATACCATACAATTTGTCATGGACCACATCGCTAACCTGTCTAAGTCTTCATTTATTTTTGTTACAGCCAGACCTGTGTCTTTTTGATGGAAACTCAAATAAACCTGCAAGTCATCGGCATAGATGTGATACTGGCAATGCTTAATGCTATTAACAATATCAGCACTGTACAAAATGAAAAGGATTGGCCCAATAATTGATCCTTGTGGAATGCCTCTAAGGTTATAAGTGTAAGAGGAAGATGCTGTCTTGCCATCTGTACCAGTGACCTCTACAATTTGAGATCTTAAGTGCAAGTAACTATCAAACTATTTTATTGTGTCAACATCAAACCCGTAATATGATAATTTGGATAAAAGAAGTGAAATATTTATGGCATCAAAAGCACGAGAAAAATCGAGTAGCACCAGTATTGTTCCCATTCCACGATCCTGTGCTGCAAGCACATTGTCAACAACATCAAGCAATGCTGTTGCGGTACTTCTTTTTTTGCGAAAGCCTGACTGTGTTTGAGGCAATATTTCTTCAACTTCCAGGTATTTTACCATCTGATTTCAAACCACTTTCTCCAATATTTTTGATAGACAGGGCAAGATGCTTATAGGTCGCAAGTCTTTAACTGATGAAATATTTAGTTTTTTTGGAATAGGTCTAATGACAGAAATTTTCCAGACATCAGGAAATGTACATGTTATTATGGACAAATTCACTATTTTTGTAATGATGCTTAGTGTGGTTGGCAAAGATAATAAAATCATTTTTAATGTGATGTGATGAAAACCCTCGGCGTTAGAAGAAAACTAATTTATTATACTTGCTACTGCATCTTCACTGACTGTTTCAAGTTTAAAAACAGATAAGCTAAAACGATGATACTCAAAATAGGTGAGATCTGAGATACTTACAAAATCTTTTCCAGGGACATCGAGAAAATGTTTATTTATTGCATCTGGGCCACCACAGAAACTTGGTATTTCAAAGTTATGTTTATCATTTGGAATAATTGTTGACTTGAGGTTTTTCCATAGTTTTTTGGGATTATATATATTCTGATTAATATGGTTATCAAAATATACTTTTTGTTTATTGATACATTGCATTAATTACTACATGTTTTATATGTCTATACAATTGCCTATCTGAATCACTTTTTGATACTTTTAACTGACCATGATAATGGTCACGTATGCGCATCATTTCTTTAACGGTGTCAGTAAGCCAGGGATAAGATCTTTTTTTAATAAATATTATCTTATCTGGTGCATGCAAATCAAAAAGAAACAAAATATACCGATTAAAAAGAGATACCAAATCATTTACATTACTGGTGTTTGCAAAATTTTGCCAATTAATCAAACATAAATCTTTATTAAAATGCTCCAAAAGTATATCCCTAAGTAGCCTGTATACAATAAAATGTGGGGTAGGTTTTTCTGCCTTAATATTAAATTTTATAGATACCATTGCATGGTTACCCAAGTCAGGGATATGCTGAACATTAATTGATCGTGCCTTAATATCAGTACACACTAAGTCTATTAGAGTTTCGCTGTGATCGGTAAAATGAGTCGGTTCCGTTACTAATTGCTTAAGATTGGTATAGTTTAAAAATGTTAGCAATAGTTTACTTTTGTTTTCTGATGCAATTAGTAAGTTTATATTGAAATCTCCAACAATTGCGATATGATCATAATCAGCAAAGCTAGCTACCGACTGGGTCAATACATCTAGAAATATATTAACATCAAGCCAAGGCGGACGATACGCTGTACCAACAATATTTTTTTTCGAGTTGACAGCCACATCTGCTCAATAGACGCAGTAGGAGGATGAGGACATGCTCGAACATTCACTCCACGCTTTATGTAAAAGCCGACTTCGCCTCCGCGTCCACCGCGCACGGCCGCCGGCCTCGGCGTGTGCCGCAGCCGGTAACCGGGCACGACAGGCGCACGTCCGCTTTGATTTTCTCTTAACCATGTTTCATTGACTGCCATGATATGGGCAGCAGTTCTCTCCATGGCCACAATAAATTCATCATGCCGCGTTCCCAGTGAGCCTGCATTAAACAGTCCAACCTTGAGTTGCTTTACAAGCATAATAAGATGTATAAATCTTTACCAAACACATAAACATGCATAAGCATGTATGGCTTCAAACAACAATCAAAATATAAAAATCCTATTAGACTTGTAAGCAGAACTACTAGAATGTGACTACTAGGTAACTTAAGACTTAATTTAGAATCATTACAGTAAAACGAGTAGGACAAAATTTTAAAAAAATAACAATAACAGGAATATAAACTGTAGTAGCTTAAGCAACGGGACATCAGTACTTTTAAAATTATCACAAATTGTACAAGCAAAACATAAACACACACGATGTAGTAAATAATAACTTGCATTACTTTTTCTGCTCTAACAAAACACCTTGATCCTGTGTCTGGCGCAGTCCAACTACATCTAACCCAAAAAAAAAAAAAAACAGATTCCGACCCCGGAAGGATGCCTTCCCTGACTCACAACGAACGAGGATTCGTCTGCCCTTAGTCCAGGCATACCTCTAGCCCTGACGTCGGCTCTCCTCGCGCACCCTATGGAACAACATCTTGTTCTGCCACGTGAGGCGCTCGTTCACGTAGAATGTAGTCGGCGCGGCCCTCCGTAGTGACGCGGCGGCGTACGCGCGCACTCTGCAGAATGGCGTCGCGCAGCTGTCTCCGTGCTAACCGCACGAGAATCGGCCGCGGGCGCGGCACCGCCTGCTCGCCGCCGCCCAAGGGCACGCGGCGCAGGCCTGACCGCTCCACCGAGATGAAGTCGCGCTACTCACAGACTACACCCAACTTGCCGGCGATGAGGTTCACGAGACTATCGACATTTTCTCCTTGCTCCTCAGGGACACCAGTGATCTCTATGTCGTTCTGTAACGAATTCTGATCCCGTTCGTTGAGATCAACCTTAAGCCGTTCAATGGTGACAAGCAACTCATCGACCTAGGGACGGGCTTGCAGCTCAAGGTAAGTGTCCTTGAGGCCAATTAATCGAGCCTCCATGCCGTCCATACGCCCTCCAAAGCTCGCCCCGGTGGCCCTTAGCAATGCCATCTCTTCCCGCATTGCATTGAAATCCCCCCGAAATGACCTCATCTCTTGATGCATGAGTTTCATTTCACCCATGAGATCCACAGCAGTCACATTTGTGGGGATCTCCTGTGGGGCGACAGTGACATCAGAGGGGAGTGCCTGTGGAGTCAGATAGTCAGCTCCCATTCCTCGCACTGGATTATCAGTGTTGTCCTTTTTGGGGGTACCAGCTTTGCAACCTGGACAAAGCCATGACGTTGCGAGCTTTACATCGTGCGGGATGTTTACACAGGCACGGTGGAAAAAGCCTACGCATTTGGTGCATTGTACGCCCTCTGCCGGGGTAGCAAAACGCCCACACCCAGAACACTTAGCCATGTTAATTATCTAGCGTAAGATTGATTTACACTGCGTGATTCGAATGAGCTTCCACAGATGGCGCTAATAAGATGTTATAAAAGAACAACTCTGTTTTATGGCTGATAAAATATGTGAATATAGTTGTAAGATATTCTGGTTTAATTAGGTTCCACTGATCGTTATCACTAATACGGAGATAAACTGTCACAAAAACGTTTTTTTTAATTAAATGATGAACTGAGGGTTCAACATGTCCAGTCGACAGTCGAGGATGTGCAAAAATAGTTTTTTATTATTTATTGCATGGTTTCCCAATTTCCCAAACCATACAACACTATACAATCAATACAGAAACACTTTTACACTAGACTTGAACTTTTGCAAAGAATCTATGGTTTTTTTTTTCTATTTAAAAAAGGGAGACGTACACAGAGTCCAACTGTCGCCACTGACGTTCGTGACGTCAATCTATCTAATATAGGTATTCATACCTCAGCTCCAAGCCGTAATTTTAGCCGCGACAGAATTCTTGCATAGATGGAGTTACAAATTATTTTATTTTCGTATAGGTATTCATACCTCAGCTCCAAACCGTACTTTTAGCCGCGGCAGAAATCTTGCATAGATGGAGTTACAAATTTTTTCTTTTTCGTATAGGTATTCATACCTCAGCTCCAAACCGTACTTTTAGCCGCGGCAGAAATCTTGCATAGATGGAGTTACAAATTATTTCATTTTCGTATAGGTATTCATACCTCAGCTCCAAACCGTACTTTTGGCCGCGGTAGAAATCTTGCATAGATGGAGTTACAAATTATTTTATTTTCGTATAGGTATTCATACCTCAGCTCCAAACCGTACTTTTAGCCGCGACAGAATTCTTGCATAGATGGAGTTACAAATTATTTTATTTTCGTATAGGTATTCATACCTCAGCTCCAAACCGTACTTTTAGCCGCGGCAGAAATCTTGCATAGATGGAGTTACAAATTATTTTATTTTCGTATAGGTATTCATACCTCAGCTCCAAACCGTACTTTAAGCCGCGGCAGAAATCTTGCATAGATGGTGTTACAAATTATTTCATTTTCGTATAGGTATTCATACCTCAGCTCCAAACCGTACTTTAAGCCGCGGCAGAAATCTTGCATAGATGGAGTTACAAATTATTTTATTTTCGTATAGGTATTCATACCTCAGCTCCAAACCGTACTTTAAGCCGCGGCAGAAATCTTGCATAGATGGAGTTACAAATTAACAAAAACCAACTGTTAAAAAAACCCTAATTATATTTTTGTGCTCTATGATATGTCGATGAATTGAATTTCATTACATACTAACTAGCTATCTCTAGTTTCTAGGATATTAAAAATCAATGCAAAAGTACAGCACCAACGTTGTTTAAGCTTACGGTGCGTAATTGTCATTTTCCAGTTTTCACGTTAAAACTTTCCATTTCCATTCAAGTTTCATCAAAATCGGATCAACCGGTATGGCGTGAAAGCCAAACACATAAACAAATAAATAAACAAACAAAAAAACAGACAACGTTTCACATTTTTATTATACTAGCTATACCCGCGGGTGGTCTTTTCTTTAGGTTCAAAGTACCATAATGTGCTATTCAAGGAACAATATACCAACAAATGTTGGTATACTGGTCCTGAAATGAACAAAATTTCTTCAGCTGTCAAAAATACTTTTATCAATTGCTCGGCTTCTAACTCACCGGATTGAGATACATTGGTATCTCACCAGATTTAAATCAAACCCGAAGCTATCTGACAATGAAAACCGCATTGATATCGGTCTAGTAGTTTTTACGTGATACGTGAACAAACAAACAGAAAGAAAGACACGAAAACTAAAATAAAAGTTGTTCAATTCCTTTTTTAAGCACCCAAGAGCATTTTTTCCACTTGAATTCATTTAGTAGTTTGGGTGCGATGCGCGGTCAGGATACGGACAAACAGACAGACAAAATTAAAAAGTAAAAATGTTTGGCTTCAGTATCGAATATAGAGAACCATCCAAATAATATTTTTTATTACTTAAATATTAACATAACTTTGGACCCATATCCCGCAGAAACCCTTTACTTTTTCGGGATAAAACGTGTCCTCAATTTTAACCCATCATATAACTTAAGACAGTGCTAAGTTGCATCAAAACTCGTCCATTAGTTTCAGCGTGATACGTGTTCTTTTAAATAAGTTTCAACCCCTATCCTGCGAGAACCCATACATTTTTCGATATGTAAAGTATCCTATGTCCTACCTCGTAGTATGAACTCAAATCATACCAAGTTTCATTTGAATTCATACAGTAGTTCCGACGGCGTGATGCGTGGCTAAGATACAGACTGACAGACATACAGACAAAAATGAAAAAACATACAGTTTAGGCTTCATTGTCGAATATAGAGTAACTTCCAAAAAAACACATTATCTTTAATGTACAGAATTTGGACCAAAATCCCACAGGAAACCTTTATTTTTTCGGGACATAATGTATCCATAAATTTCACCCATCTTATAAACTATGTCTGTGCCAAGTTGCATCAACATCCGTGCAATAGTTTCAGCGTGCTACGTGTTCTTTTAAATAATTTTCCACTTCTATCCTGCAGGAACACTTAATTATTTCGGGATGTAAAGTATCCTATGTGTTCAAAGTATTCCAAGTATGAACTCAAATCATACCAGAATTCATTGATTATTTTCGGCATGATGCACTTCCATGGTACAGACAGACAAACGGACAGACAGACAAAAAAAATGTTTTGGCTTTAGGAATGAACATAGAACGGCCCCCAAAAAATAATACAAAATATCTTTAATTTAGTTTAATTTTTTTAGAATTTGGGACATTATCCCGCAGGATCTCTTTATTTTTTCAGGATAAAAAGTATCCTCAATTTTAACCCATCATATAAACTATGACTGTGCCAAGTTGTATCAAAATCCGTCCAGTAGTTTAAGAGTGGTAAGTGTTTTTTGAAATAACTTTCAACCCCTATCCTGCGGGAACCATTTCATTTTTCGGGATGATAAGTAGCCTATGTCCTACCTCGTAGTATGAACTCAAATCATACCAAGTTTCATTTAAATTCATTCAGTAGTTGCGGCGTGATGCCTAGCCAAGATACAGACAGACAGACAGACAAAAAAGAAAAAAAACAATTTTGGCTTCAGACCCAAATATATTTTTTACAATATCTTCAATGTACAGAATTGGACCCGTTACAGTTTTATTATAAGTATAGATTCGATATAGTGGACATTCTCTAGATTATTAATTGTCATTTACGTACTATCGCAATGGCGCTCCGCCGCAATACGTGACGCAGAAGGCGCACGCCAAAGTTAAATTTTAGCGACTTGCTCAAGGGCACCCAGGGGGTACGAACCTCGGCTTGGGCCGTCGCTTAGACTACGGGACATCTGACTAAACTCCTCTGGATCGGTATTAATGATTAATAGCGATCCAGGGGGCCCTGAACTATGGCTAGGAGCCTCATAAGTGATTTAGTAACTGACCACCATTTCGGAATACATCTTTGAGAAGAAATGGCAAGAAACTCAAAGAAGAATAATAATAATAATAATGACTAAGTATGAGTTCATCGACCCCGGCCGGCGGGGTCGGTGTCTGTTTCTACGTGTGTTGTTTGAGGGGTGGCTAGACGATTCCATCGCTGCCTGCAATGCAGTAGTGATGTCATCGTCTGGGTCGCTCAGAAAATTGCGGGGGCGCCTACGGAGGGGAGTGGGTATGTCTGTCGGACTGTAGTCTGCCGCTTTCACGATCAGCGGATTCGAATGATGGGGAGCGGCGTCAAAGTAACACCGTGCTATTTCCTTCATAAATTGAAGGATAGAGGGAAGCTCGAGATCGCAATGCAGGTCGACGTTCCTCTGAAACCATTGGGCGCCGACTGCATTCCGTATGAATCTGTTTTGGACTACCTGTAGAGAGTACAGGTCGATAGGGGATGCATGTGCGAAGGTCACGCTAGCGTACGTCATTATCGGTCGGAAACCAGTTTTATACAGAATGAGCTTACTACGAAGGGGCATTTTACTATTTGAATTTATAAGAGGATAGAGGCGACCTTGGACGAAGGCCGCCTTTTTCCGGACTTTGCGTATATGCTCACTGAAGCTGAGTCGATAGTCCAGAGTGACGCCTAGGTATTTAGTGGATTTAGCCCACGGAATGGGTTTACCGCTAAATTTGACTTCGATAGTGGGGTAGTAACGGCGATACTCGTTAGAGAAACGTATCGCTACGCTCTTTTCCGGGTTAAAGTAGGGTACAATGAATTGGTGTCAGTTTTATTACTATATAATATATATATAATAACAAGAACAAATCAAAAATGTATATACTTCCCAATTCCCACCCCCTTATTATAGCTAGGAAGTATCTCGACCACATCAGTTTTCAAACATAAAAATCGTTCCGTTTGAGAGCTACGGTAGTCATCCCCACTCAAATTATAGCTAAGAACCATCTCGTTTACCTCAGCATTGAAACATGAAAAACCATAGCTACATTGGTCCATTCTTTTGGAATATACAATTCTTAACCCCCTTTTCTGGTCTCCCCCCCCCCCCCATATAGCTAAGAACCATCTCGATCAAATCAAATATAAAAAACCGCAGCTTAATCGGTCCATTCGTTTGAAATATACGATTCTCAGCCCTCTTTTCTCAACCTATAGGGGAGAGTGGTCACCCTTCATACACTTTCTTCATTATTATTTTTTACTTCTTAATAGAACTCCTTAGAACTCTATGTAAACTATCTAGGTATAGCAAATATATCCAAGTTAAAAATAAAAAAGTTCGGCACAGTTATTTTAATAGGTTAATGAGTAATAGACATTTTTCTCGAATTAGGGATTCGTATGAATCTACCCCTCGTGTGGGGTACTATCGTACAGCAGGAGGGGCAGTTTCATACGCAGCGAGGTGGTTTCGTACAAGGTAGACAAATAGTCAAGTATACGTGTTTGTTTTTATTTAATCACTAAAATAATAATATTATCATCAAAAGTAACAAACTATTTATTATTAAACTTAATTCACTTAACTCACTCGCCCCCTAATAAACATAAATTCTTAATGAAATAATCACATCAACTCTATTGGTAATTCTAATCTAAGTAATCAATCAGTCAGAATGAGATCATTGTTACTACACATTAGTAGGTAGTTAGTTTTTGGCGATTAACAATTTTAAATTAAGATAATCAAACATAGGTACTTCGAAAGTTACTGCACATTAAAATTTGACAATTTAACCGCTAGCGATTAACAATTTTAAATCAAGATAATCAAACATAGGTACTTTGAAAGTTACTGCACATTAAAATTTGACAAATTAACCGCGAAAGTCAACAGCCTAGAAGTTCTAGGTGTAAAAATTTGTTGGTGGTTTGGGATCAGGTAGGATCATTATTACGTCACTAATGTACAAAGTATGCACATCCTCTACATTTGGGAAAACAAATGACCATGAGGATCCTGGTTTCTTCCTAAGATAAGAGACTTGGTACTCAGTACTAGAATAATGATTCAAAACTTTCCCCACGTAATACACAACCGATTGTTTCTTCTCAAATTTGACTAAAATAAAACCATTGTCTTGAATGTTCTCTGGTCTTACAGCAATGGTTGTATCACATTGAGATTCGCCTTCATCACTTTCATCAAAATCAAGCGGAGATGTTGAACTCTCCCTCAAGCTTATTTGCGATCTTTCTGATTCAGAGTCATCACTATCTAATTTTTTTGCCTTCTTTTTCTTTGGTTTAGAATTATTAAGTTCTGTCAAAATACGTTTCATTTCTCTAGCTCTAGCTCTTCTCTCTTGCTCCATTTTTTTTAATTCCTTCTGTTGGTGTTTCTCTTCTAGTTTATTTTTTTCAGGTGTATCGGTATAAATTCGTGATTTGCCCGGTTGTCTTCCCTTGCTTGTTTTCTTATTTCTAACAACGGTTGGATATGGTCTAATTGTTTCTGGTGTTATAGGAATCTTATCATGCAAAGATTTGGATTGCTCAGGTTGAGACTCCCGTAGTTTCAAATTTACTGTAGTCGGTGACTCACTGGTCTCAGCCGGCAGGTCCTGAAAAGCAAGAGTTAACGGCTCACAAGTTTCTGCTACAAGTTGCTGATCCTGGAGTGCACAAGTCGATATCTCAGTGATAAGTTTTTGCTGATTGCGATATGCAGAAGTCGATGGCCCGCATTTTTCAGTGTTGAATTCTTGCAATTCTTGGAGCGTAGAAGATGATAGCTCACAGGGATCAGCAATAGTAGACCTTTGAAGCTCTTCGTGCATGGAACTCGATAACACACAAGAAAGAGCGGAAATTGTTGTTGCCTGATTTGCTGGAGTATTTTCTGAATTAGCTGAAGTATAAACGTCAGTAGGGGCAAAGTCTTCATCGCTAAAGGCCATTTCGTTGAACGGCCATATTCCGGGCTTAGTAAATCCACTCATGATGTTTTTTGCTGTAAATGATTCATAGTATGCAAGTTTGACCAGTTTGGGAATATTGTAAATGCTGACTGTTTTCCCTGGATTCATCAAATGCCAATTATTGAAGGCAGTTTTCAATTTTGACTTGAATGGTGCAAATACTCCGACGTCTAGCGGTTGCAGGCGATGACTCGTGTGTGGAGGGAAAGATAAGTAAATTATCCCATTGTCCCGAGCGTAGTTGACTGCCTCCAAACTAATGTGACTTTCATGATTATCACAAAGTAATAATATCGGGTTATCTTTCGAGCTAAGCGTGTGCTTTTGGATGTGTTTTAAAACTGAAATAAATATTTCAGAATTTATCCAGCCACTCCTACTTGCAGCCCCGATACTTCCTTCAGGTGCACCTTCAATGAAATGGTTTTTGTAATTCACGCGTGGAAATACAAAAAGAGGTGGGATAGTATTGCCGCCTGCTGAAATAATGGCACCAAAAGTTACCAGCTCGCCCCTTTCTGCTGACACGATTTGCCCTACTTGTTTTTGTGATTTAGGTGCCAAAACTTTAGGAGTATCTAAAACAGTAGACACGCCTGACTCATCAAAGTTGAATATCCTCTCAGCAGTAAAACTGTGTCGCTCCAAAACATTGGTCAAATTATAGTAGAACTCTTTGACTGCTGTTCTGTTAAAAGCAAAGGACCGGGCAGCGCTAGTATTTTCTGGTTTTCGCAAACTAAGATTTATATTTCGTTCCCTGTATTTATGCATCCACTCTAAACCTGCTATTTTATTTTCATCCCACTTTGCTGGATACTTTAAGTTCAATGCTTTAGCATATTCATATGCTAGCTTCCGGACTTGAACTGTTGTGAGTCCATAATGCATCTTACAACAATTAGTTATATAGTTGTTTAAAAGTGCCTCTTCTTCTAGAGAAAAGACTTGAAGACTCGTGAATTTAGATTGAAAAGTGCGCTGGGGGCCTTCGTTAACATTAGCTTTGAATTTTTTCACTCGACTTTCTAATGTTGATGTTTTGATGTCGTATTTCAGTGCAGCTTTTCTGTAAGACAACCGACCTTGTACTACGTCATCAATAGCTGATTTCATGGACTCTTCGTCCACTTCTTGGATTCGTGTACCCTTTTTTTTATATTTTCGAACCATGATTCTGCAACAAAATAATTCATCTTATAAGGGGGAGCATTTATACGTGTACGAATCTACCCCTCGGTCAACTGCCCGAATGCGCCCCAACCTATACACAAAACTAAAATATATCTTCATATCTACTACAATTTAGTCTGAGAAATATTAGTTACAAATTCCCTATTTTAGACATATTTACTTGAACTTAGCATACATATCTTGTCAAATACATAATAACTCTGCTAACAATACGATCGTAAACATCGACAAAATAATTACTCACCAAGCGCGAAAACACGTTGCGACCAGTCAGTTCACTAAAAGTGGCGCGACTGCTGCAATGTTCGGTAAGTAACATGGCGGCCGCTATGTCTACGCACACAAGCAAACGCGAGAGTGTTCGCCGGTTGGTTATTGTATAATAGCTACTGTATGAAAGTGCCCCGTATACGAAGGGTGACCACTCTCCCCTATAGAGGAGAGGGGGAGAGGTCCTATAGCTAAGAACCATCTCGATCACATCAGTTGTCAAACATAAAAAAAACCTCAGCAAAATCGGTCTATTTGTTTGGGAGCTACGATCATCACCTCCCTCCCCCCTCTCCTCCCTTCCCTTGCTTTGCTGTAGTCTGTACAAAAATGGGGCATCCCAAAATAAGCGTTACATTGTACTATTTATTTGTAATTCCCCATGAGAAGAAGATTTACACAAGCTTATAGGTATTGGTGAGCATAGTAGGTATTTCAAAAATATATCAAATACATATAAACTGAAACACACTTAACTGTAACTGTAATTAATTTTGGAAAACCAGTCCATTGTCCCTTAACGGAAATTAATACTGGCAGCACTGTAACAAGGGTCCGTATATTGTACGGCCAATAAATTGGCGAATAAATAATGTACAGCCAATAATTTTGCGAAAATTATGGTCACACTTCTGCAAGAACGCCAAAGAAAAATAATGTGGATGTAATCTATGTCTATGGATTTTATACATTTGCATTTTTTGCCGATTTTTTTGGCACGTGTGTGATGTGGAGCCACCCTTATCCGTAAACTGACGTTAAACATGTACAACAGAATAGAAAAGTAACTATACCTACCCTGTTCAATAATCTTAGATATTTTATGTAAACAAAGGGAAAAAAAAAGTGCAAAAAAACTACTTTAATATCGTGCAATCCATAATTTGTGATAGAAATATGTTTTGCTAATTTTGAAAGAATAATATAATATTCTTGAATTATTGAACTGTTTTAACGCTTTTACTTTTGCATGATACTCATTCTACACAAAAAACAACGGTGAAATTTTATGTGATAAATCTTGCAGCGTCTTGAAATATCATTTCCACAGAACTTAAAAAAAAACTACGTTTTTTCTACATATCATACAAGCTAAAAAAAACCTGTATAACAAATCAATTTAAAAAAACATTAAATTGAAACTTCATTGCCTTCCTACAATGTTTTACCAGCCTTGTTGCCTGCTCAACAGGTGAAAAAAATTATATAATACAATGACGTTTCCGGTTCGGACGTCAAAATCATCAACACAGTATACTTCCCACCCGGTTTTTGAAACCAAAGAAGGTTGAAATACGCTTACTGGCGTTACACCTTTTAACAGAAAGCGTAAATCAACCTCCTTGCGATAAACAGAATAATACTATAGACAAAATGGTACGTCAATATAAAACATACAAACAAAACATTATAGCAAAGAGAATACAATGCATTGCAAAGAGTATATAAATACTAAATAATAATGCATTATACTTTATAGAGGAAGTTTAAGGAATTGTTGTTGAGTGATGTTTATTTATTCAATTGTTTTGCACAACGCCTAATAACAATCATTACTGGCCTACATAATAAAAAAAACCTTACAATCTCAGGAAATGATGCTGATTTACTAGCGATATTTTTTGACTAAAGACGCCGTAAATTTTACTGACATAAAAATATGTAAATGAGTTCGCCATTGTTCTTTAAACTGAGCAAAGTTTTAATCGTGCAATTATTTTTCTTAGACTGGGAACACTGCAGGTATTCAGAATATTTCGTGCAAAAGCTACCATTCCAATAAGTCAACTTATCGGGCTCTGAATCAGACAGCTTTTCAGAATTGACAGAATAATTTACAAGGTGTCTGGTCAATTAATAAAATTAAGTGATTGACAGCGATGGTGGCCTAATGGTTCTATAGTGCAATTTAGAATCCAAAGATACTGGGTTCAAAACCTAGGCTCCGCACCAATGACTTTTTGAGTTATGTGCGGTTTTCCATCGCTCCGTGCTTCGGAGGGCACGTTAAGCTGTCGGTCCCGGCTGTTATTGATTAAATAGCAGTCGTTAAGCCATGTCAGAGGCCCACGAACGGCTTGATAAATCTGACACCAGAGGCCAGCACTACCTCATACGACAAACAACAACAACATAAAATTAAGTAATGTATTTTAATGTTTTATTTACGTCTTCCTAAAACTATCTAACAATTAGAATTTTGGAATTAAAAATTCATATCCCACTAATATACTCGTATTGTGTGCAAAAGTTTGAATGTTTGTTAGTTAATCAGTAACGTTGTAACTCTTAGAGGCATAGAATATTAGAACAAGATAGACCACAATTAAAATGACTCCCCAAAAAAGATGTGTTAAGTTTTTACAGTTCATGTAGGTATGTCTGTATATAAGTGGGAGAGTTTATTTATTCCACCATAATTTCTAAACGCCTCAACCGATTTAGATCTGTGCAGTATTGCTAGAATCCTTAGATTTACCGGTTGACATATGCTATCTATCTATAGAATTGGATTAGACAATTCAATTGATTACGGCACGGCAGTCATATTTGTTTTAATAAGTTATATTTTACTTGTTAATGTGACGCGCGAAAGCAAAGCCGGCGGAACTAGAAACAAAATCATTTTTCACAAGTGAAATATGTTTTGGGCAACTGGCATGCCACTTTGTCAGTGACTTCTCGTGACATTTCTTTGTTTTCATAAAATATATAAGATTATGGATTCACTAGTTTGTGCCAACCGAGTTGGTGCCATAAGAGCATGAAACAAGACGTTAGTTCAAAAACTAAAACCCGACTACGGTCGGGAAAAAAATAGCCTGTGATGAAGATGAATCGATTGATACCTAGCTTGTCAAAATCAGACCAAGTTTTTAATTTGATCACATAACCTTTCGTTTGTTTCACCGTAGTCGGTAAAAAAATACCTATGGCACTCTATAAATGAAGATAAATCGATTGACACCTCGTTTGTCAAAATCGGACCAATAGGGCGACGCTTTGGTGGAACATCCACATACCCACATAATATATACATACATACATACATAGACTGTTAAACTCATAACCCTTCCCTTACTGCACCATAGTCTTTTACGATCATATTTTTTTGAGTTTCATATTTTTTTATTCTATCTTATAATATTTCAGTAAGTAGCAACAAGTCTGCACATTGAAGATAAAAAGAAACTAAGGTTAAAAGCTAAAGGTAAGAAGCATATTTGTTAAGTACTAAGTATTTAAAATAAGCTTCTATACAAATTTCATTTTTATAAATCGTGTCTATCAGTCTGTCTGTATGTTTATCAGTTCGAGCATCACGTAAACACTACTTGACCGATTGCAATGCGATTTTCACTGTTGGATAGCTTAGGGTTTAACTTAAAAACTGGTTGTACTTGATATCTCAAACCGATAGGTAGAAGCCGAGCAATCGATACACCTCCATTTGACGGCTGAACTAAATTTGGTATATTGTATTTTATAGGAACTTTTGGTCCTGGAATAACACCTAGCCGGTAAATACACGCGGCCCCTCCTGTTGCCAAAATAAAAACTCTAAATGCACCTGGCCAGTTTTGTACAGATTTCGATTAAAATGGATTCCCGCGTTCCTTATCCAACCTGAGTGTTTTATTTTTCTGGAAAATCACCCCATTTTTGTCTTCATATTTTTTCCGAGGTTATATTTCCATAAATAATATTTTCTTATGTCTTTGGTTCGGTTTGTCAGTGGCAACATATATTCAGGCAACCACAGACCAAGTTTTGTGCGATTGCGTCAAACCATTGAGCAAGGAATGGAAAATGAGTTTTACGGGACCGCAGCGACGAGAATATTTTCGCGCCAATTCGCCCGTAGTAACTATTACTTAATCTTAGCAAATGTAAACAAAGGATGTGCTTAAGGTTCAAAATGCTTTAACCGGATAAGTAACTTAGAACCCAAAAAATGACCACGCCGGCAAAATCGCAGGATCAGCGCAAATAAATATAATAACTACAATAAATACAACATATATAATAACTACAAGAAATAAAATAACTACAAGAAATATAATAACTACAAGAAATACAATTTAAAAAACACGGAGAACAAACCTCAAAATCTTAAGTGAAGCATCAGCTAATGAGCATTAGCCTCACGCACTCACTTACACCAAGTTATGTAGATCCGCTAATAAGCATTAGCCTCACGCACACACTTACACCAAGTTATGCTGATCCGCTAATAAGCATTAGCCTCACGCACACAATTACACCAAGTTATGCTGATCCGCTAATAAGCATTAGCCTTACGCACACACTTACACCAAGTTATGCTGATCCGCTAATAAGCATTAGCCTCACGCACACACACCAAGTTATACTGATTCGCTAATAAGCATTAGCCTCACGCACACACTTACACCAAGTTATGCTGATCCGCTAATAAGCATTAGCCTCACGCACACACTTACACCAAGTTATGCTGATTGGCGCCACATCGCAGCAAGATCTCGACTTTATTATTTGTGTTAAATATGTCAAGTTCTCACGGAAAATAAAAACTGATGCAGTTTTTTGTCCTGAAATTGTGTTGTGTATCAACCACAACTTATCCACTTACGCACACATACGGAGTTGCATTTACTATGCTTCACTCGTTTGTTTGAAAGTGTGGTCTCCGTTTTTTACCCGACTACGGTGATACTAAAGAAAGGTTACGTGTTTAATCTAAAAACTTGGTCCGATTTTGACAAGCGAGTATGAATCGGTTCGTCTTCATTGCAAGAGTGTTATAAACTATTTTTACCCAACCGAAGTAGGGTTTTAAATTTTGAACTTATGTTTTTTTACCCGACTACGGTGATGCAAGGGAAGGGTAATGAGTTTAACAGTCTATGTATGTATGTATGTGCATATGTGGATGTTTTACCACAGCGTCGCCCCTATTGGTCTGATTGAGTTGAGATTGATGACAAGCGAGTTATCAATCGATTAATCTTCATTGCAAGAGTTTCACAGGATATTTTTTACCCGACCGCAGTGGGGTTTTGTTTTTGAACCTGTCTTGTTGAGTATCATATCGGTACCTACTTATCTATCTATCAATTCATATAATACAGCAGTAAGAACAAAAAGTCTGTAGAACGAAAGTAATTTTAAAAAAAACCGTCTCCATTTGTAAAGTCGATTAAGAATGTGGTTTTGGGACTTAAAAAAGCTATTGAACTAGAAAAAAACATTTTTTAATGGTTTCGGTCTGTTTGTTTGTTGGCCCATCATGTAAAAACTACTGAACTGATTGCAATGCGGTTTCCACTGTTGTATAACTTAGATTTTGATTTAATAACTAGGTTTCATGTTATCTTAATCCGATGATTAGAAGCCGAGCAATCGATTAAAAACTATCTGATGGCCAAGAAGGTTATAAAATGTTGGAGTCTATACGAGTGAAGCATAGTAAATGGTGGCTGCGATGTATATGAGTGCGTGATTGGATCATGTATGGTGTTTTGTGGTTAATTCACAATTTCAAATCTTGACAAAATTAACAAGTTCGTGCCCCAATGTAGCGGCCGATCGGCATAACATGGTTTAAGTGGATGTGAAAGAGCGGATCGGCATAACATGGTGTAAGTGTGAGCATACAAGCGAATCGGCATAACATGGTATAAGTGTGTGCGTATGAGCGGATCGGCATAACATGGTGTAAGTGTGTGCGTACGAGCGGATCGGCATAACATGGTGTAAGTGTGTGCGTACGAGCGGATCGGCATATGTTGGGAGCTAGACTTTCTATTTGGCGATGTAGACTCCATCTTGCTGAACCAAATTTGGTATATTGTACCTTATAGTTAGTTACTCTTGGTCCACATAGGTTACTTCTAACACAGAGATGTGCCGACGCGGGCAAAGCCGCAGGCACAGCTAGTAATATAATATAATCACTAGGCACTACTGATATATTAGCGCTCAATTCACATTGTAATTTATAAAATGGAATAACTTTTGTTGTATTTGGGTTCAAATTTTGAAATTAGAATACCTTATTTAGTGCATGCAAGCTCCTGGAAGGATATTTATCATTTACTAGCTGTGCCCACGGCTTTGCCCGCGTGGTCAAAATTCATGAGTTTGTTTTATTTGCGCGCAACCCTTGTACTTTAAATAAAATAAAACTATTAAAATTAATAATACTCCTTATAAAATCAGCAAGTTTTTAGTTAAAGCCCCGTCAAAATGGGTCCAGCCGTTTCAACAAGACAGACAAAAACATTAAAAACGTGTTTTTGTTATGAGTACCGTATACACTTTCATATACATTCAGAACAAAACTGTTATTTTGATAACATAACATAACAAACAGACACTTCAATTTCATTTACTTATATTTGTCTAGATTAGAACACAAACATTTAAGAACAGGTGCAACTTACCGTCCTCTACTTTAATATAAAACGACCGGAACTCAGTCGCGGAAAGTATGTCGGGAGTGGAGATGTACTGAACTGTGTAGCCATTATACCTCAACTCCGTGCGTTGGGGACTGTCCCATCCAACCCCTGTTGACAATAATCACACAACAAGCTGTTACTTAATATCATCCGAGTGCTAATAATTATTATTAATGCGAAAGTACGAAGTATGTTTGTTGCTCTCAACGGCTCAACTCAGCTCCGTAACGGCTGAACTGATTTTGATGAAACATGGTTTAATAGATACTCATTGTTCATGCGGGTAAAGCCACGAAAACTGTTGTATGTTCGACTGTTTGTATGTTTTTTTATGTAAGTTCATCGATTTCTCCGTCAATTACGGACAGTTTATTTGTTTTTATTAATGTATACTCTAGATGTCATCCCGTATTTTTTAATCAAAATTGATTCAGCATATTTTTATTTGGAGTAAGTACTAGGATGCAAGGGTTTTGAACTGAATTGAATGATTCTTGGTTTATTTAATAGGAGAGACTTTCATTGTTGTCGTCCGTAAGTTTCATCAAAAATGGTTCAGTTTTTTATTTGTAAATCGCTTTGTTATGTGTCTAATGAAAATAATGTAACGATAAATTTTTAATTTAATGAATACCACTACCACTCTACAGTGTGGTACTGATTAAAATTCATCAAAATTGGTTTAGTAGTTTATTTTCGTATTTTCGACAATTTATTCGCCAATTGCGGGGCGATTTTGAAAAATCTTTTATATAATTGCGAAAACCTCTAGTGTTCTTCTTCCTTTATAAATTTCATCAAAATTGGTACAGTAATTTTTTAGTGAATCCGTTTGATGACGATGTTGTGTACCATGCTATGTTATACAACACTTGCTAACCACATTCTACTAATATGACATGTTACACGCAACAGTGTTATTACGTAGGTGTGTGTACTTACATAGTTTATAGTGAACACCCGAGTCTTTATCCGACAGGATGATACCCACGTATCTGCCCGCTTGTATAGCGAGGCGCAGCTCTAAGTACGCGAGGCGTCCGGCGGAGTCTCTCCGCAGCGTGCCGTAGTGACGGAGAGACACGTCGTCCAGCGAGTACCACGGAGTGAAGCCCGGGGCAAGTGTCTCCTCCTTACAAGGCAACACTGGAAACAAATACATATATCTTTCATTACAGTCATACATTAAAAGACTAGCTGCGCCCCGCGGTGTCACGCGCGTGATGCTGATGATGATGATGTAGATGATAAAAAGTATCTTATGTGTTATTCCAGGATATAAGTTATCTCCATTAAAATTTCACCGAAATACGTTCAGCCGTTTGAGAGTGAAATATGATGATGATGATGAAAAGTATTCTATGTGTTATTCCAGGGTATAAGCTATCTCAAATCCAAATTTCATCAAAATTCGTTAAGCTGTTTGAGCGTGAACGCTTCCCAAACAAACTAACAAATAGACAGACAACGTTTCACTTTTATATATTGCTGTGGATAGTAGTAGTAGTCAAATACACAAATAATTAAATTATATTTTTGCTGACTCGAAAATATTGAGGTATTATTTTAAACATTCTTGCCTACATACAGTGTAGGCAAGAATGTTTAAAATAATACGGACACATCAAAGTCTCAACACAAGTGAAGCACGCAAGATATATTGATCCTCTCGTATGCACAAACTCACGCACACACTTACACCGTGTTATGCTGATCGGCGCCACATCGCAGCAAGGTCTTGACATTGTTAATTTTGTCAAGATCTCACAAAAATGAAAAAAAAACAGTCTTTTGTGATTAAATTGTCAATCACAAAACACCACAAACTATCCACTCACGAACATATTCACAGCCGGCATATGCTGCTTCACTCGTTTGGTAGGCAGTGTGGACTCCGTATTTTTTAAACCTTTCTGTATGTAAGTATGTAATACTGTTAACAATGCGTAATATCCATAATGTTGGTCTATTAAGCATCTAAACAAAATATGATCCTTTCGTAAATGTATGTATGTATGTATGTTTGTGTGTACTTATTTAAATATATTTTTTGTCCACGTATTTCTGAATACTATAAATCTGATTGCTTTGATGTCTGTATGTTTAAATTAAAATTAAGGGAATTGTTAAAATTTCATCAAAATCGATTCAGCAGTTTAGATATGGACTGTATAGGTACTGGTACCAGGTGGTTTCGCTCTAACGAACGGAATCTAGATACATGGTAATAATTACTATTCAGTACTTAAATCCCCCACTGAAAATATAGGAGTGTTATGCGATTCGCATGCGGTTCACATGCGGTTCACATGCGTGTGTGTGTGTATGTATGTGTGTGTATGTATGTGTGTGTCGCAGCATGTTCTCTCCACAACACTAGACTCTACAAATTTGGAAAACACTGTTGTTGAGCGCTTTATTCGGGCGACGGTATCCGAGTGCTAACAATTGTGCGTTTAACAACCTAACGACACCGGGTTCTATCCTCGGTCGCTCTAATTACTTTGTTAGTGCGATGGTTTGCGAGCACTAACAATTGTATGTTTTGCAATCCAACGACACCGGGTTCTATCTTCAGCTGCCCTAATTACTTTGTTGAAGCGATGGTATCCGAGTACTAACGATTGTGCATTTTACAATATTACGACACCGGGTTCTATCCTCGGCCGCACGCTGTATCGATGGTATCCAAGCGCTAGAAATAATGTGTTTTAGAATCTAATGACACCGGGTTCTATAATCGGCCGCACTAATTATTTTGTTAAAGCGATGGCATGCGAGCGCTAACAATTATATGTTTTGCAATCCAACGACACCGGGTTCTATCCTCAGCTGCACTAATTACTTTGTTATAGCGATGGTATACATGCGTTAACAATAGTGAATTTAACAATCTATCGACACCGGGTTCTATCCTCGGCCGCACTAATTACTTTGTTAGACCAATGGTAGCCAAACGCTAACAATTGTATGTTTTTCAATCTAACGAAACCGGGTTCGACCCTTGACCGCACTAATTACTTTAAATAAGATATGCACAGAATTGCCACCCCTACGTGCTTCGGCAGCACGTCGAGCCGTCACAATAGATAGCAGTCGTTAAACCACGCGGAGGCCCTTGGGCGGTCTGACAAACTGACAGCAGAGGTTGGCAATACCTCATAGGAGCGCGTGGTATGTATATGTGTGTGTATGTACTTCAATCATGTGTAGCTGTTCAATCATATGTGCTGTCAATCATGTGTGGAGTAGTCTATAGCATTCTGCGGTTCTGCGGTTAGTACATAAGTAAGTTACATTAGAAGAGCCAGCAGTAGAGTACGGCAGTAGAGTGAGTACTAACTCAGTACCTACTAGTATACTGTAAACTCCATGAGACAATAGCCGTAGATTACTTTAATAGTGGATAGTAAGCGTCGGTGCGTTAATGCACTTTATTCTACCTGTACTGTACCAGTACTGTACCGGTACTGTACTGCTACTCTACCCAGACATAGTTCAAGTAGAGTAGAGCGGGTGTAACACACGTGTGTTAACAAGTTCACTGCTTCAATATCGGTTACAAAGGCTTAGGCTTCTATACCACGAGCGGTAGAGTACTGCAGTGATGTGGAGACATACAAAGTACTATAGAAAATTATACGTCTTACTGTACTAGGTACGTACTACAAGGTATGTATTACTTAGAAGTACATATATTTTTAATTATGATCACTTCACTTACATTCTGTGTATGAAAACATAATATTACAGTGGATTCCGCCTCATGTTGGTGTTACTGGTACTTAATGCGTAGATAAGCTAGCTAAAGAAGCTGTCTCTGACGGCACACGTACAAATGTAATACCTTTAGTTTCAACCTTTATGCCTTTGGTTAAGAAGATAGTTATAATGTCTGGAACGAGAACTTCGATGAGAGGTCAAAGGAAAAGGGAATATGGTACCGGACGATCCAACCACACGCCTCGCACTCTCCGTGGGCGGACGGTACATTTTAGAACAGGAAAATAATATAACTTGTAATATAACGATCCGGACACATTTTATGCAATAAATAAATTATCCTATTTGATGCGCAAGACTATATCTCCGAATTGTGACACTTGTGGACGTGTTGATGACGTACCACATGTTGACGGAATGTGCCGGAATAAAATTAGACATCATTGTAATGTGACAGGTGTAGGTAGATGTGAGAGTGTATTAGCAGAGCCACTTGCAGATGATGCTAGAGAGCTATCCTCCCTTGTAGAGAGGCATTCAACTGTTCGCGCTTGTCTACAGGAGGGTGAGGTAGTGCGCACTTAGTCTTACAAATATGTTTTTTACTTACAATGACAAGAAAGTGCGTAGAAAGTAGATGGTCTAAGGTACTTAAAATGAGCTACTAAACAAATATTTTTTTAAATAGTTTCCTTCTGTTTGTCTGTCTGTTTGTTTGTTTGTTCGCAACAACTATTGGATAGATTGCGATGCGGTTCACTGTTGGATAGTTTAAGGTTTGACTTAAAAACTGGCGTACTCGGTATCTTAAGCCGATGAGTAGAAGCCGAGCAATCGATAAAAACTTTGTGATGGCTGAAGGAATTTTGATCAAATGTTAGTATATTTGTATTGTAGGTGTTTGAATAGTACATAGAGTACTTTAAACCTAGATAAATTACCACGCGTGCGAAGCCGCGGGTACAGCTAGTATTATAATAATGTGATAACTTTGTGTAAGAACAACAAGAGTGGCATTTTTGAAACAAGAGACAAAATCCGTTTTCTTATTATATGATAAACTAGTGACTGGCCCCGGCTTTGTTTCTCTTTATTTGTACACGATTTTATTCGAGTGTTGATTGACTAATTTGAACAAAAATTAATAGTTTAAAAAAACTAAAAAAACACGCTTTATATAGAAAACCAAACAAAAAATGTTTTATTTCATAAAAATTGTGGGTAGGGTCAATAGTTATAAATAGTTTGTTGACAGATATGAGAAGAAGGATTATCATTTCGACAATATCTTATAAAGCACCCCACGCTTATTTATAAATAAACCATTTTTTTCTTATTTACACTATTAAAATTTATTTTCTATTTCTTAGTTTGGTTTTCTATATAAAGCGAGTTTTTATTTTATTTATTTTCTACTTTTTAGTTTGGTTTATTTATAAGTTTTTTTTCGAATTATTGCATTGTCATCGGTCTTTGATAGGTGTGCAAAATTTGAATGAAATCTGACCGTTTAAAGTGGGTCAAAATAGCGTCCAAAGGAGTCGGTCACAAACATACAAACATACAAACATACAAGTGAAGCTAATATAAAGCGTATAATAGTAATTGTGACTTAACTATAATAGTTAGACATACAGCCTCGCGGACTTTTTTGTGGGTAATGATGAGTTCTATAAACATGTCGTATTTATTGTATATATCCTATGTAAAATAAAATAAACACAATGCAAAAGTAAAGCAGTAACACGCAAGTAAGCGTTATTCAAAATCTTTGGCAGCAACGCTCGTGGTGCTTTATACAGACTTTTTATTATTACGTTTCAACGGCAACATGTCATTCCGCTCCGTAAAGTGAGTATCTAATCGACATTTTATAGGAAATTGTTTGATACCTTGTGTGCAACGTTAATAGAGATCTCTAAATATTTTTGAAAGATGATACAAAGCTCATGGTACTAGCTGATAATGTAGCTTTCCATAGGCGGAAGATATTCTTAAATTTGTTCACTATGTTTTTAGTTTCTCTAATACAATCATACACAAATACAACGAAACATACATAAAAAAAAAAACGTTTTTAGTTAGTTAGTTTAGATGTAGACAAACAAACGTACAAATAATCAAATCTTTCACTCTATAATAATAATATTATTATTCATAATAATAAACACTTTATTGCACCAGAATTAAGGGGAAAAAATATATACAAGAAATCATAAAACAGGCTCATTGGGCGGTCTTATCGCTAAAATCGATCTCTTCCAGACAACCTTTGGATGGACAGAAATTTCAAATTAATAAAGGACGGTGGTGCAAAACAATACAATAAATGATGCAAAAATATAAATATATGACTATACCTACATATTCAATAAACTACATAAACCATACCTACTTGTTTGTTTGTTTGTCGTATGAGGTAGTGCTGGCCTCTGATGTCAGAGTTTGTCAGGCCGCCCGAGGGCCTCTGACATGGCTTAACGACTGCTATTAACCAATAACAGCCGGGACCGACAGCTTAACGTGCCCTCCGAAGCACGGAGCGATGGAAAACCGCACATAACTTCGAAAAGTCATTGGTGCGGGAGCCTAGGTTTTGAACCCGGTATCGTTGGATTCTAAATTGCACTATAGAACCATTAGGCCACCATCGCTCATACCTACTTATATAAATACAACTACAATACATATTTTATTGAACAACGCATATCAGTTTAAGTATGGAGAAAAAAAAGTTAAAATGTAAGTGTTGATAGTGTAAGGAGAGAAAATTCTATAAGTAGGCGTGGCATGGCCGCTCTGACGTCAGTGACATCATCAGAGCGGTGGAGAGACAGGGAGGAGGGGGCGCATCGGTTCGTAGAATGCGGGATTCGGAAAGCACTTTGGCGGTGGCACCAAGTACAGACGGACGTTTTACTTTCACGTTTCGATAATTACTAATTCATTTTCAATAAAATTGATGAGAGATTGAGATTATCTTATGTTTTGCTAGAAAATAAAAGTCCATGTTACATAGTGACATCTGTATATTTTTTAATATATAAAGTACGTAGTGTGCTCCGTGGCTCGTTAACTCTGAACAAATTCCATACTGGGCTGATCACAATGCCGTTTTTAATTGACTTCACAATACGAGACAGTTAAATGTTCGATTGGTTGTACGTTACTCCTGGTCTTAAATAAATATGATCAAAATTGGTTAAGTCTTTTTTTTTAGTGAATCCATTTGATTTCTTGTTTATATTGCCTCAAATTTCTTAGACTGCTCCACCGATTTGGATGGTTGTTGTTTTATTAAAAGAGGAAGTTTTTCAGTGAAGTTCCATATAAAGTTCATCAAAATTGGTTCAGCAATTTTTTCTTTAGTTATCAGCTGTTAATCCATTTGATGTAAAAAAAAATACTATGGTATTTTGTACAGCACTTGACATAGTTAGGTTGCTTAGAATCCTGGATGGAACCCTTAATGCGTGTTTGACACGCTCTTGGCCAATTTTCGTTTTTAAAAAGATTTATATTGGACGAGAATAAATCTATTAGTGATCCGATTTGTCACATCCCTATTAAAAAAACGATGGTGGAGTCCCTCCGCGCGGAAGAAGTGAAACTTCGTAATGTGGAAATGAAAATAGGAAGGCCTCCATAGTAGCGTTAAATGTTTAATGCAACCTTGTTGGAAGTCGCATAAGAAGTTTCACTTAAAAAAAAAACAATTAAACGAATACACGTCCGCCGACAGGAGGAGTACCGCAGGAGTGAAGATGGACGCATCTCGATATATAAACTTACATAGTGGACAAATGACTAAATATATTATAGTATTATGCACAATTGACTATTTTGCTTGTCCTTAAAATGTTTTTTCAAACCAAAAGGTCACTTTATAGACAAATATTTTGTAAACGAAACCAAATAGAACAAAAATATTAAAGAAACGTAATAATACATTTACTTCACACTACAAAGTAATAGCACAATTGTTCACTTAGAACATAAGCAGAAAGCACCTTGTTTATGCTCGTAATAAAAACAGTGCAGAAAGTAAGAAGGGAAATCCATCCGCACAGTTTTTTAATATTTTTTTGCTGTATCTCAGTATTTTTTTTTTTTTTTTAACTTAGTACAAGGCTACAGAAAAAGTTTGATTAGTTTTGTCACATCACACCAATATTATTAAGGTGAACGTATGTATGAATCTGTGTGTGTGTGTGTGTGTGTGTGTGTGTGTGTGTGTGTGTGCGTGTGTGTGTGTGTGCGCGAGGGTGTGTGTGTATATATTTGGTACTCCTTCCTGCTCAAACGGCTAAACGGATTTTGATGAAATTTGGAATGTAGATAGGGTACCTTAAATAGCACATAGGATACTTTTCATCATCATCATCATCATCACCATTATCATCCTTCACGCTCAAACGGCTAAATGGAATAGAGATAGAGCTTATGTGCTGGAATAACACATTGGATACTTTTCACTATGATCATCATCAGCAATGACGCGGGTGACACCGCGGAGCGCAGCCAGTGCTGAAAAAAATATGCATTCGTCCAAATAAAGATTTAAAAACAGAATGTACTTACTGGCCATATTTTATTATAAATATGAGCGTGACGAAATTTGCGCTTATTATAAAGTCAATTTGAATGATAACCGGTTTGATGGCTGGTTGATCTAGTGGCTAGTAACCCTAGGAACGAAATCAAACGGTCGCAGGTTTGAATCCTGCAAGGTGCAATCATTTGTGTGATGAGTAGAAATGTTTGTTTCCGAGTCATGGATGTTGATATTCGTATTTATGTATGTGTATCCGTTATTTAGTGCCCATATTACAGGGTGTCCTAGTTTGGGGCTAAATAATTGGTGTGGAATTGTCCCGAATATGTTTATTGATATTTATTCATTTTAAAAATATTCTTGTTGTTGTTTTGAATTAAGTTTTCGTTGCAGTGGAAAGAAACTTAGATTATGACACTCGCTCAAGTGACTTTTTTCTACACTCGTGTTGTTTAGAGCCAAATCTGACATTCCGTGCAGCAAGAAGTCACTTTCAACTCGATGCTAGAATCTATTATTAAAATACCTATTCAACGAGACCTCTCATAAGATAACTGCTTTTTTTATCTTCACTTTTCAATATGAGCTTTTCTTTTTAAAACGAAACTGTTTTTTTATGATTCCTTGATACCTTCGCATGTAGGCGCAGTCTCGCTCCATTGCAAGTCCTCAGCGCACGTCCTCCGAGCGGGCCCCACCAGCCGGTAGCCAGCGGCGCACGAGTACTGCACCACGCTGCCAAGGTGCGTGGTGCTGTTGAGCAGGTCAGCCGAACCGTGTGAGAGGGGGGGCAGCTTGCCGCAGTCCACTAGGAACAGCATTCATTCCATCGGTTCATCATGTTCATTTGTAAAGGTAGTTCGTCAGTCGGTTTTGTTGTCAGATGCCGTGCCGTATGTCTTGAGATAACATTAAATCCAAGTATTTATTTGAAATCTAGCTGAGACTCGCGGGTTTGTCCGTTTGTACAATATTCCGATATAAAACGTATCCTTTGTTGGTCTCTGTGGTTAACAGACAGCATCTTCGTATAAAATTTCATCAAATTCGGTACAGCGGTTATCGCGTGAAAGCGCCCCAAAGAAACAACGTTTCATTTTATATATTACAATATATAAAAGTGAAACGTTGTCTGTTTGTTTGTTTGGCGAGTTTTCACGTGATAACGGCTAGACGGATTTTGATGACATTTGGAATGGAGACAGCTTATAACCTGGAATAAAATATAGGGTACTTTTGATCTCGGAAAATTGAAAGTTTTCACGGGAAAACTGGAAAATGTAGATTACTCACTGTAAGGAACGGTTGCCATCACAAAATGGTCTGTGGTTGCCAGGGAAACAAAATAATTGTCTGTGGTTGCCATGGAAACGAAGTAACAAGTCTGTCAAAAAACATTATAACTACTGCATTGGTTTTTAATACCCTAGAAGAAAATAGGATACTTTTTATAAAAACTAGTATATTGTAAGCTTTCGCCAAAGCATCCTATGTTCTTCTAGGATATAATTAAAATCAGTGCAAGAGTATAGCACCAACGCAACCAAAGCAACTTTTGATGCTTTTTGAGTTTTATTATTTTATCGTTTCCGGCAAACGTTCGTTCAGCGAGTAATCGTCAATTTCCAGTTTTAACGTGGAATCTTGCCATTTTCCGGGTTAAGTATTCTATGTTGGTATCTACATTGTACAGTACCTATTTACAAAGTTTTATTAAAATCCATCCAGCCGTAATTCCGTTAAAACTCCCCATACAAAGAAAGAAAAAACAACGATTAACTTTTATAAATTGGTGTGGATTGGGGACAGGAATTAGTACCAAGTGGCATTCTGTATGAATGCCACTTGATAGTATGATTTTGACAAGGAAGTTATTAAACGATTCGTCTTCAGGTATAGAGTGTCATATGTATATTTTTACCCGTCTACGGCGAAGAAAAGAAAGGGTTATGTGTTCAAACAAAACACTTTGTACAATTATGACAAGCGAGGAATCAATTAATTTGTCTTCATTTATGTCATAGACTATTTTTTACCCGAATACGGAAAAGCAATGAAGGATTCTGTGTGATTACCTTCGATGAAAGAAATAAAGATCAAGCACTTAATACTTACTATTATTCATAATGTGATCACGCGACTATTTGTGGTGTTCGCGTCGCGTGTTACAAAACCGTTTGTTACAGTCATCCTTTTTCCTCACGCATTAACCCGTATCGCTTGCCTGTTCACTAAACGCAAACATTCACGTGTTACGCACACAAGCATGTGTCTTTTTACTTTTTATGGTGCTTTTGTTTAGTTACCTTTTTGTCAATAAAATAAGCTGTCTCCACTATAAACGGGCCATGCGCGTAGTTTTCAAATTGCGCGGAGTTATGGTGGAACATGAATCCGGCGAACTTAGTGAATCATTATTTGTTTCTTCATCGAAGGTTAAAACTAAAAACTTAGTCTAATTTTGACAAGCGAGGTATCAATCGATTTGTCTTCATTGCAAAAATGTCACAGGCTATTTTTAGTCAGGTTTTAGTTTATATCTTATGTCTTGTTATCGATTGCTCGACTTAATATACAAAGTAAACTATTTATTAAGTAACATTTTTAGCTATCCAACAATGAAAACCACATCTATATGAGTCCAGTAGTTTTTAATGCGAGGACATACAGACAAACAGATATCTTTGAAAAAAAACTTATTCAGTGACATATTTAATCAAATTTTATTTTTCTTCATTGAAAGTACAGACTTTTCATAACCTATTGTGTAATTAAAAGGTAAACGCAGAACATTATGGTATTAAGTCGTTTACTCATCACTAGCTCGCGAACGTTTTCAGCAGCCGTAACTCAAGGGATTTGAGACCACGACGTTGTCGTTTACTGCTTAGTGCATTGCTTTTCCAGAGCGGTATGGTCCATATATTATCGAACATAAGAGGCACTGAAGTTAAAAAGTAATGTAAGTTACAATAAAAAGGCGAACTATGACAATCAAATTACTTGTATAGATGTTTTATATTTTTTAGTATATTTTATTATAAAACGGCATTTATACTAAAAGAAAATACTTACTGATGAAATGTTATCCCTGTAAAGGTATGATTATAACTTGAGGAAGAACTTCCGCAATTTGATATGGTGCAGGACACCATGTTTACAACAGCACTGTTCGCGAGCAACTGAACGACAAAACGCGCACTGGTGTCGTATTAAGCACCAGTGCAGCGACAAGATATCCGCGTGCACCATAGTTCTATTGCTACTATTATTCCGATTTCTTTGGTTTCACCGCTTTGAAGTTAGTGACGCCTGATTTGCTTTATTCGGCCAGACTGATAGCTATCCATGGTATGAATGACAATTGAAAAATAGGTAACTAAATATCAGACCGTTAAACAGTCTTAAACAGTTCAATTTATTCCTCAAACAGTAAGTGATTAGCTGATGTTTATCTGATGATTGAAAAATCAGCCCTATATACAATTATATAAAAATCTATTATTTTGTCATTTTCGTAAAACTGAACGGCAAATTTTTCTTATATATTTGGTTTATTTTTTTATTATTTTGTTTTTCTGTCTATGATTTTAGTTTTATGAGTCATGGATAAAAGTACTTCACTACCATAATTTAATAATATTAATTTGATTTTGCACATTGTTTAAGTATGTTACTAGAACACAATGTTTTACCACCTGTAATAATCTATACTTCTAATAAAGCAATTAGAACGAAAAAGTCTGTTCAAAGAAGATAATAAAACAAATGGTCTAGGGTACATTAAATAAGCTACTGAACAAGAATATAACATTTTTAAAATTCGTGTCTGTCTGTTTGTCTGTCTGTATGTTTGTTCGCGCATCACGTAAAAACTACTGAACTGATTGCGATGCGGTTTTCACTGTTAATGGCTTATGTTTTGACTTAAAAGCTAGGCTACTTTTTTTCTTAATCCGATGAGTAGAAGCCGAGCAATCGATAAAAATATTTTTGATAACTGAAGGAATTTTGATCAAATGTTGGTATATTGGTATGTTAGGTCCTGGAATAGCACAAAGAGTACTTTTAACCTACAGAAATGACCACGTTTGCAAAGCCGTGGGCATCAGCTAGTACATTTATAAAACTTTGACTTCAATTTGTAAAAATACTTAAATATTATAATTAAGATTAATCAATAAAATACGACTTGATACGCTATAAATATATATTCGAGTTTGTAAACAAAATTTTCGTTTCATTAATTAATGTATGATACGCCAACAGTGTACATATTTAAGTTTGACTAAGAAATAATTGTCAATTTTATGACCGTAGTCACAATTATAGATTCCGATATGTGCACCTTTTACAGGCGTATACATCGTTCAATGCCCATTCAGAATTGAATCAGTTTCTTTGGTTGTGTATGAGAGTAATCAACTGTTCAAACACCCGTCCAGTCCTATAGTTTGTAGATACCTTCGCATGTCGGCGCAGTCTCGCTCCATTGGAAGTCCTCAGCGCATGTCCTCCGAGCGGGCCCCACCAGCCGGTAGTTAGTAGCGCACGAGTACTGCACCACGCTGCCGAGCTGCGTGGTGCCGTTGAGCAGCTCAGCCGACCCGTGAGGAAGGAGAGGTAGTTTGCCGCAGTCCACTGGAAATGGCATTAATTTCTCGTCATATTCATTTGAAAAGTGAGTTGGTCAGTCGGTTCCATGACGTACGATCAAATCAAACCAAATCACCTAGTGTATTGTGAACTAGCTGCGCCCCGCTGCTTTGTCCACGTTCAAGTTTTGCACCCGTCTCCACAAACCTCTCTTTAACACCACCAACACACCCCTCCAACCCCCTCCAACCAGAGGCTCAAGAAGAGAAGCACGACTGTCAGGCTTCTATAGTTTATTCTTGAATCTATATATATATATATCATGTTTTCATAACATATAGAGCGATGGTTGCCTAACGGTTCTATAGTGAAATTTAGAATCCAACGATTCCGGGTTCAAAACCTAGCCTCCGCACCAATGACTTTTGTAAGTTATGTGCGGTTTTCCGTCGCTCCGTGCTTCGGAGGGCACGTTAAGCTGTCGGTCCCGGCTGTTATTGGTTAATAGCAGTCTTTAAGCCATGTCAGAGGCCCTCGGGCGGCCTGACAAACTCTGACATCAGAGGCCAGCACTACCTTATACGACAAACAACAAACATAACTATACTTATAATAAAACTGTAAAAGGTTCAATTCCGTACATAGAAGTTTTTATTTTGGAATTTACTCAATATTCAATACTGAAGCCAAAACTGATTTTTTTTTTTGTCTGTCTATCTATTTGTCTGTATCGTGGCCGCGCATCACGCCAAAACTAATGGATGAATTCAAATGAAATTTATTGCGATTTGAGTTCACGCTACGAAGTAGGACAAAGGATACTTTTCATCCCTAAAAATTAAAGGGTTCCCGCTGGATAAGGGTTGAAAGATATCTAATGTTATAATGAGAAAAGATTTAATTTTTATTATTTTTGTTTGTTACATTACGAATGAATTAAAAATTTGAGCCGATTTTAAAAGTTATTTTACCTATAGGTAGTTAAATTATCAGCGAATAACATGGGCAGCATATTATTTTTCAAGAGATCAAAAAATTGCCTATTAAGGTTCCTATATAATTAGTAATTATATCAATAAATTACAAATGGTTGAACTTACTAGTTAGTGTCCGGTTTAATTTAAGCAGTTCCCCTTGATATTGTGCAGTGTGTTCATTGTTTGTGTTATTTTTGCTTCTAACACATAAATTTTATTGTTTGATGCTTCTATTTTTCCTTCGATTTTATTTATTGTTAAATTCAATGTTTGTATTATTTTTGCTTCTAAAACTTGTATTTTATTGTTTGACGCATCTATTTTTCCGTCTATTATTTCGTTTGTTAAATTCAATGTTTGTATTATTTTTGCTTCTAACACTTGTATTTTATTGTTAGACGCATCTATTTTTCCTTCAATTTTTTCGTTTGTTAAATTCAATGTTTGTATTATTTATGCTTCTAACACTTGTATTTTATTGTTTGCCGCATCTATTTTTCCTTCTATTTTTCGTTTGTTAAATTCAATTTTTGTTTTATATTTGCTTCTAAAACTTGTATTTTATTGTTTGACACATCTATTTTTCCGTCTATTTTTTCGTTTATTAAATTCAATGTTTGTATTATTTTTGCTTCTAACACTTGTATTTTATTGTTTGACGCATCTATTTTTCCTTCTTTTTTTTCGATTGTTAAATTCAATTTTGGTTTTATTTTTGCTTCTAAAACTTGTATTTTATTGTTTGACGCATCTATTTTTCCGTCTATTTTTTCGTTTGTTAAATTCAATGTTTGTATTATTTTTGCTTCTAACACTTGTATTTTCTTGTTTGACGCATTTATTTTTCCTTCTATTCTTTCGTTTGTTAAATTCAATTATTGATTTATTTTTGCTTCTAAAACTTGTATTTTATTGTTTGACACATCTATTTTTCATTCAATTTTCTTGTTTAATGTTTGTATTATTTTTGCTTCTAATTCAGGTAGTTTATTGTTCACTGCATCCACTTTACTATCGATATATGTAATGAGTTTGTCCAAAAACTTGCTTTCCCACTTGTTTAAAATGTTGTTAATAGTAGTCTCTAAATCGAACTTGCTTTCTGTTGCGGGTTTGTTTATATTATCAACACTTGTTACACCGACAACAAAACCTAATACACATATCTGAACAAGAACACCACGTGCAGTACATATGTTGAGGTGAGTCTCGAAATTCCAGAATAATTATAATGAATGGCTCTTCGTTATATATATATGCATGGATAGTATACCTATCTAGCTATATTATAGTTTGATAAGTCATATCACTACAACGTAGGTATAATTGCAAACTTATGTATGTTCGTGTGTTTGTTAGCTTGTTATGTATGGCAGCTCCACGTAAAGTGCTACCCTGCATAATACTTCCGCTGAACCAGTGACCTCAATGCAGACCACGAGGCGCTGATGCAACACGCGCTGCTCGGCGGCGCATCTCCCAATTCTGCCACTTCGGTACCTAGCATTGGGCCGGTAGTACACATTACTTTAGGTTAGAATGTAAAATGTAGTTTAAATATATTAATAAAACTAGTTGTAAGCACATTTGGGTTTCTTTGCATCCTCCGGCTGCGGCCTCCATAATTAGCTTACTTCCAAAAAGGGTGAACAGATTTTGATGGTATATAAGTACATAGACATTTTAGGTCCTGGAATAATACAGGATACATTTAATCATCGTCCACTTGGGTGATACTGCGAGGTGCAGTGAGATATCGACATATTTTTTTTCATGTTTTTATTACGTTGAATCACGAGACGGGCAGGTCGCTCGCCTGATGGTAAGCATCACGCCTGTCCATAACAGTTGCATTGCCACCCAGAACTTTGGTTGCAAAGTCTTGCGCGTCATTGCACTGCGCTCGTCACCCTGAGACATTGGTTGTTAAGTCTCATTGCCCAGTAATTTCACTGGAAACATTGCCCTTCAAACCGAAACAGAAATGTTTACACACCTGCTTGGCGATTAAAAAACTGACAAAGGTGTGGTACTTCCCCAGGCGGACTCTTGCGTAAGAGACCTACCACTACAAAAAAGCTTCGGTATATAGTGCGTATTGTGTTATTTTTAGTCGAGTCATTCATTAAAAAAAAAAAAAGAATAACTGCAACTAAATGAACTATTTTTGTCCATAATATATCTTGTTATTGAATTATTCTTTGCACCAAATAATTAACTTCAATGGATTAACTTAATAAAACTAAACCAAGGTTATAAAGTTTATTAAGGACCACTCTGAATCTCTCCCTGTTCAAATAAAAATAATGAGATGAGATGAGAAATGAGAGTGAAAATTCACAAAAAATGGTCGAACGAAGTGAAGGACCTCTCTTCTTTTTATGCTAATATTTTATAATGTTTTCTGTTATATGTTTGTTTCCAAAAAACTCTAACCTACTGGATAGGATGGATGTTGTTGTAGTTCCTAGTATTTGTTAGCAGAAGCCTATGCTAAAATCTAAATAACCTTTAAATATTTGACAACTGGTTGGCCGAATTGTTGTGACCAACCAACAGTTGGTGGAAACGAACCAACAGTCACGGGTTCGAATCTCGCTAGGTGCAATCATTTTTGTGATGAGCAGAAATGTTTGTTTCTAAGTCATGGACGTAATATTCGTATCTATGTGTGTATCCGTTGTCTAGTACCCATAGTAAAGGGTAGGTTATCTAGTCTGGGGCTAGGTAATTGGTGTGGAATTGTCCCGAATACATTTTATTATGTTAATTGTAGATTTGTTCAAAGTACTACATATTTAGGCACCTAAATATCTTATTAGCAAATGGTTCTAGGAAGATAATTAATTTATTTGCTAGCGCTTTACTGCACGTATCGACCAGAGATGATAATATTTTTATGTAAACAACACATCACGCGTCGAGGGCGTGGTGCGAGTTATCACAACGATGTGAAACAACAAGTATGTAGCGAAATACCTACCCGGTACAATCTTGTCTGAGAGATCACATGAGAGTTTTGAACAACTGCGATAAATTATAATGACCGTCACCGACGAATAGTGAGCGCTGTTTCAATAGCAATTACAAAAATAAGCGCTTTAATTTTACGTGACTATTATTATAAGACTATAATATTAATAATTAAAATAACTGCGTATAGTCAGGAAGTTCCTCACTCTGCAGCCCTAGCCACCGGCAGTTTGGGCCCTTCTCCACTGGCGGTGGTACCTTAGGTTTAGGTTTTTTATAATATTTCATCTGTTTTAATTTATAGAAATATTGTAAATAATTTAAATTTGAGACATGTAAATTAACAATGTATAATAATAATAAATTTGTTTATTTTTCAATAATAAATTATGCCACATATACATAATTAATCAGTTACAGAGCGATGGTGGCCTAACGGTTCTATAGTGCAACTTAGAATCCAACAATACCGGGTTCAAAACCTAGGCCCTGCACCTATGACTTTTCTACGTTATGTGCGGTTTTCCATAGCTCCGTGCTGAGGAGGGCACGGTAAGCTGTCGGTCCCGGCTGTTATTGATTAATAGCAGTCATTAAGAGCAGAGGCCCTCGGGCGGTTTGACTAACTCTGACATCAGAGGCCAGCACTACCTCATACGACAAACAAACAAACATAATTAATTACGTATTTATTTATATCATGCAAAAATTTAAACATGTTATTGTATATATATGTAAAGTGTAGATTGGTTCTCTAGTTACCACGGTAGGATTTCCTGTGTTTGTGGTAACTATTTCTCTTCCAAAGATTATCCATACCAATATATAAAAGTATATATTGGTATATACTTTTATATATTATTAACAAAAAATGAACCAATATAAAAAAATATATGAAACGTTGTCTGTTTGTTTATTTGGGGAGCTTTCATGCGATAATGGATGTACGGATTTTGATAAAATTTGGAATGGAGATAGCTTATACCCTAGAATAAAACAAAGGATACTTTTTATCCCGGCAAATTGTAAGTTTTCACGGGAAAACTGGAAAATATTGATTGCTCGCTGTAAGGAATGGTTGCCGTGGAAACGATATAATAAGTCTGTCAAAAAACTTCAAGAGCATTGGTTTTTAGAGCTATATCTAATTTTGCATTGGTTTTTAATATCCTAGAAGAACATAGGATGCTTTTTTTCGCGATAAACAGAAGTCCGCGCGGACGAAGTTGCGGGCGGGAAAGCCGTTTGTTCATCCGTCTGTACATACGTCTGTCCGTCCGGACTTAACGAAATAAAATATCTAGGATACAAAAAAAAACTGACGCATAGTTAGTAAATCTTTGGCCAAAAATGATGATCATATTTATAGTACCTACTGAAAAAAACTTTATTTGGGAGGGATACCCGTGCTTGCGAAAATGAGGCATTTCTTTTATTTACATTTATAAGGTAGATACTAATCGGAAAAGAAATATTTTTTTCAGAAATGTTACATTTATACCATTTTCGAGAAAAAAATACAGCTTAATATATAAGAATAAATTGTAGGTACAACGGATTTCTTTGAAACATTCCAAAACAAATAACATACTAGGTATTTTTGCGACTACTATCCCATTATTTTGAACTTTCATTGCAAATATGTCGTTTTGCGTAATAAAGCGTTAAACGAGCAGAGCAAATTGTTGCTGTCATAATGTTTTATATGAACAACCAAATTTGAAGGTATGTTTTAGCATTTTTGTGTCAACAAAAAATTATTTCATTTATAAAACTTTTATTATTCGGTAGACTTCCATTATTGATCGTAGTCAGTTTCGAATAACTTATATGTTGAACTTTGAACGTATTTTTTCAGTTATTGTGAGATTTAAGGATGAGAAAAGTTTTTCGTAATTTTCTGCAACTTTGAGAATTGGCGCATGACATGATTAAGCATTGTAGCAACGAATATACTAAATTTCATCAAAATTGGTTCAGCCGTCAAATAGTTTTTATCGATTGCTCGGCATCTAATTATTGGATTAGGATACCAAATACCCCAGATTTAATGTCAAACCCTAAGCTATCCAGCAATGAAAACTATATTTCAATCGGTTAATTATTTTTTACCTAAAGCGTGTACAAACATACAGACAAACAAACATATAAACAAACACGCTTATTTTAAGTACATTATACCATTTATTAAATTATCTTTGTACAGGTTTTTCTTTGTATTTATTGCGTTATTATATGCATAGATTTAGATACTTTGTCCTATTTTACTAGATCACTGTACGTCAATCGGTTTATTGACGTCTGAAAGTCAAAATCTGTTCGTTTAGACTTCAGTCTCATGTTTTGTTTATTTTTTTCGTGTTTTGTAGAAAATACGTAGATAGGTAGGTATTCACTTAGTTGTAAAGATTTTAGATTAAAATGATGGATAGGTTTGGCACCGACATCAATAATGCGTAGATAGGTAGGTATTCACTTAGTTGTAAAGATTTTAGATTAAAATGATGGATAGGTTTGGCACCGACATCAATAATTCGTAGATAGGTAGGTATTCACTTAGTTGTAAAGATTTTACATTAAAATGATGGATAGGTTTGGCACCGACATCAATAATGCGTAGATAGGTAGGTATTCACTTAGTTGTAAAGATTTTAGATTAAAATTATGGATAGGTTTGGCACCGATATCAATAAACTCTTTTTCTATGTTGTATTTTTGTATTGGTACCACATTTTATATTTTGAAAAAGTGATATTGTTCCTGTTCAATTGTTATTATTTTATTATTTTTATTGGTTGTTTACAGAAGATCATTTTTTGTGTAATAATGTTTAATTGGTCTCACCGCTCTGATCTATTACAATAAATTAATTTGAATTTGAATTTTTTGAACATGTTTAATATGAAGTCTATTTAAATATATATTTTTAAATATTTTTATTTATTGAATTTTAGTGGCTTAAGCAAACATCGAAAAGAATATACGCCAATCTATATTTATAATAAAGCAGTCAGTATCAAAACAACTGTACAATGTGGATAATATAAAAAAAGGTCTGGTGTACCTAAAATAGGCTACTGAACAAGAATATAACATCTTTAGAATTTGTGTCTGTCTGTTTGTCGGTTTGTTTATATGTCTGTATGTTTGTTCCCGCGTAACACAAAAACTTCTTAACCAATCGGTTAAAAAAAATCATCTTGGTTAGCTTAGGGATTGACTTAAAAACAGGGGTACATAGTAAATTAATCCCATGGTTAGATGCCGATCAATCGATAAAACCTCTATGACGGCTGAATAAATTTTAAAGAAATTAAGTGTATAGAACTTTAAAGGTACTTTTGGTCCCAAAATAAACCGTTTGGGCTACTTTTAAATGAATGACCACGTGGGCAAACCCGCGGGCAGAGCTAGTATACTGATGAAACTACTGAATCAGTTTTGATGAAAATTATTGATTTCACAGGAAATCCATTCAAAAAATAAGCTTTTACAATCAAGACTTGAGCACTCATCGATACTAATCAAATAAGCCTTAAGTCGAAGGGGTGCCATCACATGATTTTTGAGTTCCTGTGACGACCTTCACTTTAGTGAATAAAACCTACATAATTATATAACAACTGAATTAGTTTTGACCATTTTCCATCATTTTGTTGTTGCGTTCCTGTGACGACCTTCAGGCTCCATCATCAGACCTTAGATACCACATATGACAACATAACTCATCAAGACAAACCAAATGAGCCCAAACTTGAAGATGTCCCATCACTTGATTGTTGAGTTCCTGTGACTACATTCCAGCTCCATCATCAGACCTTGGATACCACATAAGGCCAAAAAACTAATCAAGACAAACCAAGCGAGCCCAAACTCGAAATGATTCCATAATTTGATTGTTGAGTTCCTTTGACTACCTTCCGGTTCCATCATCAGACCCTGGGATACCACATTAAACTAGAGAACTCATCAAGACAAACCAAATGAGCTCAAACTCGAAGGGATTCTATCATTTTGTTGTTGAGTTTCTGTGACTACCTTCCGGCTCCATCATCAGACCAGCTTAATGGTACCATAATATCGTATTGTAATTAGAATTACATCCGCGTGCAAAATTTCAGCTTCATTAACAAAAGGTAACAAAAAAACAATAAAATTAAACATACAGACGACTTGAGAACTAATTTCTATTTCATGTTCCGATTCAGAGTTGACTCATGATATGTGTTATGATTATGAATGAAAGTGCTCAACTGTACAAACAACCATCCATTCCTATTGTTTCTAGATACCTTCGCATGTCGGCGCAGTCTCGCTCCATTGGAAGTCCTTAGTGCACGTCCTCCGAGCGGGCCCCACCAGCCGGTAGTTAGTGGCACACGAGTACTGGACCACGCTGCCGAGGTCCGTGGTGCCGGTGAGCAGCTCAGCCGACCCGTGCGGAAGGGGAGGCAGCTTGCCGCAGTCCACTAGAATAAGCATTATTTTCATATTATATTCGTTATATTCATGTGTGAAGACATAAAATATGACAAAAACATTAAAACATATAGTTTTTTTTTTCTAAAAATCTACTTAACCAATTTTGATAAGAAAAAATGGGACCTTATCGGTATCCTACACTTTTAGAGATACGAGGTAAAACACATAAACAAATATATTTAAAAAAAAAACTTACCAACGACTTGAGAACATCCTTCTTTTAGAAGTCGATCAAAAAAATAGGAGCTAAAGATTGAGGTCAGTGGCATGCATTAGGGGAGGGCCATGTCCAGCTGTGGACGATTATAGGCTGAATATTTGAATAAAATAAAAACACTATAGACATACTTTGATTTTGAAAAAGAAATTTCTATTTCATGTTCCGATTCAGAGTTGACTCATGAAATTTGTTATGATTATGAATGAAAGTGCTCAACTGTACAAACAACCATCCATTCCTATTGTTTCTAGATACCTTCGCATGTCGGCGCAGTCTCGCTCCATTGGAAGTCCTTAGTGCACGTCCTCCGAGCGGGCCCCACCAGCCGGTAGTTAGTGGCACACGAGTACTGGACCACGCTGCCGAGGTCCGTGGTGCCGGTGAGCAGCTCAGCCGACCCGTGCGGAAGGGGAGGCAGCTTGCCGCAGTCCACTAGAATAAGCATTATTTTCATATTATATTCGTTATATTCATGTGTGAAGACATAAGATATGACAAAAACATTAAAACCAATAGGTTTTTTTTCTAAAAATCTACTTAACCAATTTTGATAAGAAAAAATGGGACCTTACCGGTATCCTATACTTTCAAACAAAAAAAAAATATCCAAATCGGTTCAGAACTTTTAGAGATACGAGGTAAAACACATAAACAATTATATTTAAAAAATATATTTACCAACGACTTGAGAACATCCTTCTTTTAGAAGTCGATCAAAAAAATAGGAGCTAAAGATTGAGGTCAGTGGCATGCATTAGGAGAGAGCCATGTCCAGCTGTGGACGATTATAGGCTGAATATTTGAATAAAATAAAAACACTATAGACATACTTTGATTTTGAAAAATAAATTTCTATTTCATGTTCCGATTCAGAGTTGACTCATGAAATTTGTTATGATTCTGACAGAGAGTGCTCAACTGTACAAACAACCATCCATTCCTATTGTTTCAAGATACCTTCGCATGTCGGCGCAGTCTCGCTCCATTGGAAGTCCTCAGCGCAAGTCCTCCGAGCGGGCCCCACCAGCCGGTAGTTAGTAGCGCACGAGTACTGGACCACGCTGCTGAGGTGTGTGGTGCCGGTAAGCAGCTCAGCCGACCCGTGTGGAAGGGGAGGCAGCTTGCCGCAGTCCACTAGAAAAATCATTATTTTCATATAATATTCGTTATATTCATGTGTGAAGACATAAAATATGACAAAAACATTAAAACATATAGTTTTTTTTTTCTAAAAATCTACTTAACCAATTTTGATAAGAAAAAATGGGACCTTATCGGTATCCTACACTTTTAGAGATACGAGGTAAAACACATAAACAAATATATTTAAAAAAAAAACTTACCAACGACTTGAGAACATCCTTCTTTTAGAAGTCGATCAAAAAAATAGGAGCTAAAGATTGAGGTCAGTGGCATGCATTAGGGGAGGGCCATGTCCAGCTGTGGACGATTATAGGCTGAATATTTGAATAAAATAAAAACACTATAGACATACTTTGATTTTGAAAAAGAAATTTCTATTTCATGTTCCGATTCAGAGTTGACTCATGAAATTTGTTATGATTATGAATGAAAGTGCTCAACTGTACAAACAACCATCCATTCCTATTGTTTCTAGATACCTTCGCATGTCGGCGCAGTCTCGCTCCATTGGAAGTCCTTAGTGCACGTCCTCCGAGCGGGCCCCACCAGCCGGTAGTTAGTGGCACACGAGTACTGGACCACGCTGCCGAGGTCCGTGGTGCCGGTGAGCAGCTCAGCCGATCCGTGCGGAAGGGGAGGCAGCTTGCCGCAGTCCACTAGAATAAGCATTATTTTCATATTATATTCGTTATATTCATGTGTGAAGACATAAGATATGACAAAAACATTAAAACCAATAGGTTTTTTTTTCTAAAAATCTACTTAACCAATTTTGATAAGAAAAAATGGGACCTTACCGGTATCCTATACTTTCAAACAAAAAAAATATATCCAAATCGGTTCAGAACTTTTAGAGATACGAGGTAAAACACATAAACAAATATATTTAAAAAAT
The DNA here is from genome assembly GCA_946251855.1 of Alsophila aescularia. Classification (NCBI taxonomy): domain Eukaryota; kingdom Metazoa; phylum Arthropoda; class Insecta; order Lepidoptera; family Geometridae; genus Alsophila; species Alsophila aescularia. Next base: position 69,032,547 of record OX276374.1, on the reverse strand, counting down.
ATATTTACCAACGACTTGAGAACATCCTTCTTTTAGAAGTCGATCAAAAAAATAGGAGCTAAAGATTGAGGTCAGTGGCATGCATTAGGAGAGAGCCATGTCCAGCTGTGGACGATTATAGGCTGAATATTTGAATAAAATAAAAACACTATAGACATACTTTGATTTTGAAAAATAAATTTCTATTTCATGTTCCGATTCAGAGTTGACTCATGAAATTTGTTATGATTCTGACAGAGAGTGCTCAACTGTACAAACAACCATCCATTCCTATTGTTTCAAGATACCTTCGCATGTCGGCGCAGTCTCGCTCCATTGGAAGTCCTCAGCGCAAGTCCTCCGAGCGGGCCCCACCAGCCGGTAGTTAGTAGCGCACGAGTACTGGACCACGCTGCTGAGGTGTGTGGTGCCGGTAAGCAGCTCAGCCGATCCGTGTGGAAGGGGAGGCAGCTTGCCGCAGTCCACTAGAAAAATCATTATTTTCATATAATATTCGTTATATTCATGTGTGAAGACATAAAATATGACAAAAACATTAAAACATATAGTTTTTTTTTTCTAAAAATCTACTTAACCAATTTTGATAAGAAAAAATGGGACCTTATCGGTATCCTACACTTTTAGAGATACGAGGTAAAACACATAAACAAATATATTTAAAAAAAAAACTTACCAACGACTTGAGAACATCCTTCTTTTAGAAGTCGATCAAAAAAATAGGAGCTAAAGATTGAGGTCAGTGGCATGCATTAGGGGAGGGCCATGTCCAGCTGTGGACGATTATAGGCTGAATATTTGAATAAAATAAAAACACTATAGACATACTTTGATTTTGAAAAAGAAATTTCTATTTCATGTTCCGATTCAGAGTTGACTCATGAAATTTGTTATGATTATGAATGAAAGTGCTCAACTGTACAAACAACCATCCATTCCTATTGTTTCTAGATACCTTCGCATGTCGGCGCAGTCTCGCTCCATTGGAAGTCCTTAGTGCACGTCCTCCGAGCGGGCCCCACCAGCCGGTAGTTAGTGGCACACGAGTACTGGACCACGCTGCCGAGGTCCGTGGTGCCGGTGAGCAGCTCAGCCGACCCGTGCGGAAGGGGAGGCAGCTTGCCGCAGTCCACTAGAATAAGCATTATTTTCATATTATATTCGTTATATTCATGTGTGAAGACATAAGATATGACAAAAACATTAAAACCAATAGGTTTTTTTTTCTAAAAATCTACTTAACCAATTTTGATAAGAAAAAATGGGACCTTACCGGTATCCTATACTTTCAAACAAAAAAAATATATCCAAATCGGTTCAGAACTTTTAGAGATACGAGGTAAAACACATAAACAAATATATTTAAAAAATATATTTACCAACGACTTGAGAACATCCTTCTTTTAGAAGTCGATCAAAAAAATAGGAGCTAAAGATTGAGGTCAGTGGCATGCATTAGGAGAGGGCCATGTCCAGCTGTGGACGATTATAGGCTGAATATTTGAATAAAATAAAAACACTATAGACATACTTTGATTTTGAAAAATAAATTTCTATTTCATGTTCCGATTCAGAGTTGACTCATGAAATTTGTTATGATTCTGACAGAGAGTGCTCAACTGTACAAACAACCATCCATTCCTATTGTTTCAAGATACCTTCGCATGTCGGCGCAGTTTTGCTCCATTGGAAGTCCTTAGTGCACGTCCTCCGAGCGGGCCCCACCAGCCGGTAGTTAGTGGCGCACGAGTACTGGACAACGCTGCCGAGGTCCGTGGTGCCGGTGAGCAGCTCAGCCGATCCATGATGAAAGGGAGGTAGCTTGCCGCAGTCCACATCTAGAAATAATGTATGTCATCACTAGGTAGATAAATAGGTAACACATTTTTGTACAAAGATATCAAAACACAAAAATAAACTTTAAAAAAATATACAATTGGTGGTCTTTTCGCTAAGGGCATTATTTTATAGATAACCTTTAGATGATGATGGTATTAATATGCAAATAGTGATGCACAAATCTTCTCATTTTAAAATAAAACGTATCTTTCATTGATGACCCTTTATTTTACCCCAACCTGTATATATATTATGAAAATATAAAAACCGAAATTCATTATTTCTAAATATTTTTTTAAGTTGAATTAAATAATGCAGTGATATAAGTGTTCAACTTACGTGAGTTGTCAGGTATCTCCGCCATAGTTTTGTTCCTTAAAGCATTTAATATGAAGTTGTTGTTTATTTCTAATTCCTTTGAAATATTTTTGGTTAAAGCATACATTTTTAAATTTATATTTTCCTCCATTTTTGTTGGTATTTTCCTGTCGAAGACTTCTAATTTCCGGTAAATATTATTTTCTAAGTCAGCTATTTTCATAAAAAAATCTGAATTGCGTGTGATGTTTTCTTCGAACTCTTTTGTAATATTATTGGCCAAAGTATTCAAATTCAAGTTGATATTCTCTTCAAAATTCATTTGAATATTCTTTTCTAAGCTTTCAAATTTTTTGTTTATTTTTTCTTCAAAGTCAGTAATTTTCTTCACAGCTTCGCATTTGCAGTTGTTTTTCCCTTCTAGTTGGTTTAAAATATTTTTGGCTAGTGCATCTAGTTTGAAGTTTAAATTTTCCTCCAGTTTCTTGAATGATTTATTGTTTGTGATGTCTGAATTGCTGTCCGTGTATTGTTTTATCTTTTCAGGTATATTTCTTTCTAAGTTGTTTAGTTTACTTTCAATGTGTTCTTCAAGTTTTTCAAGAATACTATTTCTGAAAATAAATAATTTTCGGTTTATGTTCTCCTCCAAATCTGGGATCATAAGTTGTATTGAATCCAGCTTTCGGTTGGTTTTCTCTATCTGAGTGATCAAATCATGTTCACTTGGTGGGTCGAGATAGTCTTCGTTATTTATTTTCCCGTAAGTTATACAAAAATGCGCAGTGAAGAAAATTATTATTATTTTTTTTATCCCGTACATTTTGATAGTCGTAACGCTACAACGGTTGTTTTCAAAATAACGAGGTAATGATACTGAGAAAGATGGATAATTTCTGGATTTTATATAGAATCATATATATTATAGCGGTTAAGCATGCAAAAACAAGTCTTATCAATTAACGACCATTATAATAATTAAACAATAACAGAATAGTGCAAATGTCTGTACAAAAAAGATTTAATTAGTTTTGTTTACAGAAAATGTTAATACACGTATAAGTTGTGTAATCTGTATACAAAACCGGACCCGTGCGAGTTGAACTCATGCGGAGAGGGTTCCGTACCATAAAAAATATTATCTCACAATATTGAGAGATTTACCATGTTATTATAAGACCAACGACTTCTTAAAGGTTTTCAGTAATATTGATTATTGTTTTTATATTTTGCACTAGGCAATCTTTAAGTAAAGACCTACTTCAGTTTTTTTTTTCAAATTTTTTGTCTCAGTTGTTTTGGAAATATGGGGGTGGAAGAGTAAAAAAATTCATACATTTTTACACGAGTTCCCACAAAAAGGAGTGTTATGTTTTTAGCATTCATGTATGTTTGTATGTATGTGAGTTTCTTTATTCCACCATAACTTTGAAATGCCTGGACAGATGTAGACGTATGGGGTATCGTTAGAATCCTTACATCCCCCCGAGTAACAAGGGCTACATTTTTTTTGAAAAATTTAATATGTATGGCTTCATTCTCAATTGCAAAAAAAAACGATTTTTACAATATAGGTATCAAATTAATGGCCTTGATTAGCACATTCCAATAGTATATAATTTAATGGCATAACTTCATTTTTGGCAGGGCAGGCGTGTTTTTTTGGTTTTAAGCTAGTTATCTTAATTAAACTTAAAACTATACATCTATAATTTAAAAAAAAAACATGTTTGACACTCTCACAATAAGCCCTTTCATTTAAGAAAGCAAACTAAACCGTGTGTCACACGGTACAGTTTGCATTTTAGTATTTTATTTTCTAATTGGCCCCCTACAACTTCCCCTCATATACAAAATTAATTTACCTTTACCTTGCTCATTACCCTTCCCTTGCTTCCCCTTACACGGGTAAAAAATTTATAGCTTATTAATGGAATGATATAAGGATTCTAACTAGTGATGTAACGAATGTCATATTTTCGACATTAGCGAATGCGAATGCGAATATCTGATGCCAACATTCGCGAATGCGAATATTCAGTTTTTGTTTAAATTTGGCGCCATTTGTTTAGGGCTTGGTGACTTTAGCGGCAGTCCCGTTCGAACAAAGTGCGTCCCGGTCGAACGAAGTGCGTCTCGTCTGTTTTTCGTTCCGAGAATAGCCGAGTTAATACGAACGCATCCGATTGAAGTGTCATTCCGCTCGCGCCAGTGTTTTCGTAAACAAAACAAGTGAATTTTGAGGTTAGTGTGAATAGTGATTATATAAAAATTTTACCTTAAAATAATTTGTATTATGTTTCCTAAGACGTCCGAAGTCCATTATGAGAGGGCATCGTCTTTTCCTCGACTTGTCGTTAGATGTCGCTACTTTACCGTCACGTGATCGCGCCTTCAGCGCCACCAACGGCCAAATCTGGAACTAACTTAAACAGCACGAAGCAAGCCGCCATTTTGATGTCATTGTTCGGCTCATAATGATGATGGTATGAGTGAGTAAGTAATAACACCAGGAAGACCTTATTTGGACTTCGGACGTCTTAGGAAACATAATACAAATTTTATTTTAAGGTAAATTTTTTATATTATGTGTTCCGTTTGACGTCCGAAGTCCATTATGAGAGACATGTTTGTTATCTCCTGGTGGCTTGCATAATAAAAACGCAACAATGTGATTATATTGTTTATACAAAGAAAACGAAATTACATGAATAACTTCTATATAGCAGGTATCATTGTAAATATGTAGGATCATATTATAATCAATTTATTATAAGATTATCTAACTTAAGTAGATATGGAAAACCTAAGAAAAATAAAGAACATTATATTTCTAGATTAATAGTTGTTGCACTATTATAATCGACTTAATTTAAAAATATATTGGTATACATAATGTTATAAACTTTATTTCGTGGCTAAAAAATATTTAGAAAGTGACTTCTCAGAAATAGTGTTAAAGCCTCTATCATCTACATCTTTGTAGTAAAATTTTCTAAACGTATTTTCATGGCGCCAGTTCGCCTTAGCTAAAATATCGTTTAATGGGTATTTTTCTAAACAGTTCAGAGATGAGACTGCTGACCTACAGCTACCGGGCGTAGCCTCTATTCCAGCATCAGAAAGAGTTCGCCTTACCCAGCCACCTATGATAACAGCAGTGGCCGGTCTACGAGGCTCTCTAGTGTTGAGAAATAAATTTGTCAAAGAACCTCTAGTATTTCTGGAGATATTAATCAATGCTCTTAGCCAAAACAAGGGATTTGTATTTCTATCCGGTGACGCTAGTAATGTCCAACTTGATTGTTGGTACGACGCTGAGTCAGTTTTGGAACCAAATACAGGATGTAGGGTTATTGAATCTCCCTCGTCCACTAGATGTTTAGAGTCACAATGTAAGAGAGTCAAATCGTGGACTCTACGTCCCGAGGCCAACAAAAGAATTGTGGCAGTACGTCTGGAAACATCATATAGACTGAAAAGATCCGGACTTGTACTTTTTAAGTACTGAATTACAATCCTTGCATCCCATATTGGCAATTTTGGTGGAATTGGTCTAGCTAATGACACTGCTTTTAGTATATGCTTAACCAAATTATTCGAGGATATTATAATATCGGATAGTGTTTCACAAACTGATGCCATTCGGAGCCGGCGCGATTGCGCGAGAGGTGATCGGCTTCCGTGTTGTACCGTCCCGGTAGATGGTAAGGGAGAAGTACAACGTTCAGGCTGTCCGTCAGTGCCACGAGTTGTTTGGTCAGCTCCAAAAGTTTTCGAGATCTTGTTCCGCCCTCGTTCTTTATATACGACACTACCGTTTTGTCGGTCTGTAAAATCACGGTTGAGTTTTTTAGGACCTTCGCTTGTGATGAGATAGCAGCTATCACTGTGTACATCTCCTTTAAATTGCTGTGCCACCTCAATTGATGTTGACTCCAATTGCCTTTCAGTGTGTTGTTGTTGACCAAGGCTCCCCATTGAATGTCCGAGGCGTCTGTGACAACATAATTGACTGGTAGTTTTCTGGGGTGAATCTGTGTTTTTTGACTGATATTGTCTAGCCACCATTCTAGTTCTTTCTTACTTCGTTCCCGAACACACTGGGCCGGCGTGGACTTTTTTGTAGAAAATTGCTGTGGCGCTGCAGCGTACGGCAATGCAACCTTCCCCGGAGGGTGATGAAGGTCGCAAAGTTGAGATACCCTAAGAGGCGTTGCGCCTGCTTGAGGGTCCAACTGCCTGCTGTCAAGCGAGTCATTAGGTACTGGCGGACTTTTCTCACCTTGTCTGGAGGTAGACTTTTGATGTTTTTCGTGTTCCAGACAATTCCCAGGTACTCTATAGACATTGCCGGAGTGAGTATAGATTTGTCCATGTTGATATTCCAACCTAGGCTGGTGAGAAACTCTATAGCCATGTGGACATGAGTTCTCAATGTCTCTCTGTGTTGATGGGCTATTATATAATCGTCTAAATACACTACCAGACGAAGGCCCTTCCTGCGTAACATTTCGGCAGTCCAATTTGTGACTGAGGCGAACATTATCGGTGCCGCTGCCAGCCCGAAGGGTAGACATGTCATCTGCAGCAACCGGCCCTCGTAACTGATACGTAAAAAACAACGATGTCCTTGCATTATCGGCAGATGATAATATGCTTGGCTTATGTCTAGCTTTACCATCCAATCGCCCGTTTGTAAAAAGTTTGGCATTCGATGATGATGAAACAGATGAAAATGCTTTGGTTTCATGAATTGATTTAATGCCTTCAAATTGAAGATCACGCGATTTTTTCCGTTGTTCTTCGTTATAATGAAAAGTGGGGATATGAAAGATGGAGTTGTCGGTGCAGGCTCGAGAACTCGTTTGTGAATCATGGCTTGAATTTCCAAAGTCATTACTACAGAACTCAGAGTCTGAAATCTTTTCATTATATCTGATGTTGGAATGATCAATGGCGGCGTCTGACTGAAAGGTATGCGAGCAGCTGAAATTAATTTTAGGATTGTTTTGGGCGGACGTAATTTGGCCCACACTTTTTGATAAAGCATCAGACAGCCGCCCGAAAACCGCTTTGAGTCATTTATTCCTATTTCTGTTAGGCTGATCTTTTTGCCCCGCCCTCTTTTTTCTGTCGTGTTCGTCGACATTACGCTTTCTATTTTTTCCTTGCTTTGATTTATTTTGTTGGAAACGAAAGGACTTCTCACGGGAGGTAGAAGCTGCCGGCGATTTCGAACGCACCAACGATTTAGGCTGAGTCATGATATCTTTGCCTAATTTACTAATACCCCCAATTTTTTGCAAATAAGCAGCCAACTCTTGAGGGTTGAACATGTATTCTGTAGATGGGGGATTTTTTTCAATATCTTCCCGGATATATTTTCCCTTTAAACCTTTAAGGAGCGCTTTACGCCGTAGTTCTAGAACCTCTGCACGCTTTCCGCAAATTATTTGTAAAATGTCATGAGAAACAGTTTTATAGTCAGATTCATTTCCAAAAAGCTCTTTCAATTTATCGTATGTAGAAGATGAAGTTAATTGTGCATCCGGTTTCGCGGACCAATCAATTAAATTACGCAACGCTAAATTAACAAACTCGTTCTGCGCTAAAAAGGCATTTGACAAAGCAGCAAAGCTACGTTCCATCTGAAACCACCTAAGCGGAGCATACGGATCATCTAGATGTCTCAACTCTTCATTTACTTTTAGCTCTGTAAATGCCGGATAAGCGGTATATTTCTTTTGAACCTCAGTGTACCGCACAGAGTTCCAATCTGGGGTGCCGAATCTTTGCATAGAAGCTAACTTAGTAACCCGGTCCGGGCTTGCTTTAGGCACGGTCGGTTCTTTAACAGAAACATCTAGCTCAGCAATGTCATTAACCAAGACTGGCGGTCTTAAAAATGGATCGTCTAACGAATTGTTAATCGCTCCAGGCGGAGGCATAGCGGAAAAGGATACACTGGGTTGTGTGGCAGCAAAATTTGTACTCATAATACTATTAACGTGACTCACCAGCTGTTGGGACAGTAATTCAAACCTTCGATCCATTTCTCGCACGGAGTCGAGTGATCGACTGCGGCTGCCACGACGGCGTCGTCTCTTTGGCGTCGTCTCTTTGGCGACGGCTCTTCATCCTCGTTCGAACTTGAATCTGGACTCGATGACCCTGACTCGCAAGACAGTGTGTGCTCCTTTTGTAAACGCGTAGGATCGCGATCACTAAACACATCCGCGAGCGGTGGGGTACTTTTCTCACCGTTGTTCATTTTATCACAATTTTCACGCAACGGATTTAAAACTTTAATCTTTTAACTTTCTACTTTAATCTCAAAAGTTATAATGATATCAAATCAAACTAGGGAAGGTTGACTTTAAATAAAAATCTAACGACCATGCGTACGATTCGAAGAACGACGCAACAATGACATCAAAATGGCGGCTTGCTTCGTGCTGTTTAAGTTAGTTCCAGATTTGGCCGTTGGTGGCGCTGAAGGCGCGATCACGTGACGGTAAAGTAGCGACATCTAACGACAAGTCGAGGAAAAGACGATGCCCTCTCATAATGGACTTCGGACGTCAAACGGAACACATAATAAACATGAGTAAATCAAATTCTAGTGAAATTTTGTTTGAGAATCTATTTTTTTGTTTAGAGTTAGACTATTTAATGGTCTACTGTAGAAGAATATATTTTTTGTTTGATCATCTAAATATTAAAAATATATCTAAAGACTGAGAAAAATTTAATAGAAGATTTTAATTTTATTACTTTCAATTGCATTAAAATTTTGTGTCACAAGTTCTAATAACATTTTTTTTTAGCTTTATTAAAGTAAAAGACTTAATTTTATTTTTGTTTGCTTAAAGTGTTATCTGTTAACTCTTATGTAAAATGATTATATTTATACTATAAATACTATCAACTATATAATATAGATATACTACAAACACTTGCTGATTATGATGACAGCAACTCATGTTAAACTTTTATTTGATTTTAATTATAGTTTATTTATTGTAGAAGTATTTGTACTTTATTATTTTTAGATAAAGCTAAAAATAATGATCTTCAATGTTATCATTAAACTTTGGTAAAAATTCATAGAAGATTATTTTTGTTTGCATTTAGGCCATTTAGTATATAGTTTTGTTTTTTAAATTGTTATGAAAGTTTGATTGTTAAGCTTCATTGCCCAAAGTTAAATAAATAAATGATACCAAATGTAAAAAGAAGACTGATAATGTCATTACGAGGTTAAGTTACTTTATATTGCATTAAAAAACATAAGAAATTAATGGAATTGGGTTTTCTTATATTAACCAACTATTATTACATACTTAAAAAAATTATACACGCAAAAACATTCGCAAAACATTCGCAATAATTTCGCGAATGCGAATATGCAAAAATATGTGAATATTCGCGAATGCGAGTATTCGTTGTATCACTAATTCTAACTATACCCCATACACACAAAATCTATTCAGGCATTTATTTAAAAGTTATGTTGGAGCAAAGAAACTCACATACATACATACATAAATTAATGAACCCTGAAAACATAACACTCCTTTTTTTGGATAGTCACGTAATTATGTTGGTATCTTCTTTGTACAGACTTTGTGTTACTCAATGCTTTATTTTAAGTAAGTACAGATCATGCAAGCAAAGCCGCGGGCAGAAAGCTATATATGTGTCATACGTGACTTCTCAACCATTTACATTTATGGGTAAACCCAAAAGCAAAGTTCACTTGTGTCAACAAAGATAACACAATACACGTGATGCTGTGACCCGCGGCCGGGGGGTTATCGGGACGTTCAATGACTCCCAATTAGTTGTGGAAGGCACTCGTGGGATTTTTATCCGTTAATTGAGCTTATTTAAGATTCCGTATTCCAAATAGGAACATTTTTAAGATTGTTCTGCCCGTGCACTTTTTAAGATCGTCCTGCTCTTCACTTTTTAAGATCGTCCTGACCATGCACTTTTTAAGATCATCCTGCCCGTGCACTTTTTGAGATCGTCCTGCCCGTGCACTTTTTAATTTAAGTAGAGCCATTTTGTTGACTGGAGCAGCATTGTATGATGCATTCAATATAACATTGATTCACACTGAAAAGATGGAAACAAAATTAATTTTAAATACGTCTTCATAATCTACACGAAATACATAAGTATCATATAAAAATTAATATAAAAGAAAACTTTTGTGCGATATCTTTATATATTTGTTTTTTTATATATGATGCTTTTAATGCTCTATACAGCATGAAAGGCATTATTTTATATATTTAATTTACCTGTTTCCATTTTACTCGCTTAATATACTTAAGATTTATTGCATAGTTATTTAAATACTAGCTGAGCCCGCGCCTTTGCCTGCGTGTTCATATACCTGGGTTAAAAGTAACCTATGCATTATTAGGTACTTATGTTCCCGGAATAACATAAAGGATACTTTTACCCCAGAAAAGTTAACCACGTGGTATGATATATTTAACAAGATATATTTAGCGCAGGATTCAAATTAACACAACAAATTGTAATGATAATTTACTGTAAGTCAGTACCTACATTGCATGTCATTCAACAGGTTAAGTTTTTTTTCAGAAAGTAGCTCCGGGAGGTTTATACTCCTGCCAGTCTCTTGTAGGATGTGTCTCAGGGCTGTTGTTAGCCGGTCGATTACTTGTTACTAGCCGGAGAAGCCCAGAAATATCTTCTGGGAGACAGTTTTGATGATCATTTTCAACGTTCACGTTACCGTCGTTTTTCACTAGGAATCGTTAATCACTACACTTATCACAACACAAATTGATGACACAGCCCTGGACTGATCTTTCACCTGGTCTTTTGTTGATTTTTACGAGTAAATACACAGAATTTACGCACTTTTTAGAATCGACTAAATATTTGTTTACATTTGTGGTTGGACGGTTCGGTGACACTTGTAACAATATTGCCAGATTGGATAAACATGTGGACATCGATTGATAGTTGCCATTAGAAAGACACTTTAGTATATTCTGTCACTCATATAAAATTCATAATTTAATATGAGTGACAGAATACATAGGACGACACTTGTCGTATGTAGAGGAAATAGCTTTCTCAGCTTTCTGGTTCCTTTTTTTTGGACTGCGATGGCGTCTCACGCAGATGCGTAATTCATAGTGAAATATAAATAATAAGAAGAAAGGAAAACAAAATACGTCACGACGCGATGAAAGGGGGCCTTGCACGTGCCTTTGCAGCAGCGAAATGAATAAAGAGCGGCAGGTCTGTTTTCTTATAGCTATAATCAGTGTAGTGAGGGTGAAATTTAATGATTTTTGTCGTAATCTGTAGCGAAACGTATTCGTTCGCAGGTTGCCGCTCTTTAGATGAGAATCTTTTGAAGAATCTCTTGATGAGAATCTCTTGGTAAGAATACAGTCGGGTCTGCAACGTGGTATTAGGGTTTGATTCTTCGACTCCGAGTCCCAACGCCTCTTCTAGTTCCACCTACTACACGATGCCACGTGTCCACTCACCGGTGCCATCCCCTTTTCTATAATGACCTAAGAAATAGTACTTAATCGTCATGTAAGTCCCCAACTTTCCACATCTCGACCAAGGCGGCATGCAGCCCAGATTCATTCTAATATTACGCCAAGGTTTATTCATATACTAAGCCATATTTGTGAAATAACGTCTACATGTCTCTTTCCTAAAATATGTAAAGTGTAATTTAAACTTAGAACCTTATGTACTCATGTACAAATTATTGTCAGAAAGAAACCCATCTTAGAATAAGATACCTACAATAAGCAAGTTATAAAATAAGTATAGGACATAGACTACTCCCTTATTATGAAGTTTTCTTGATAATAAGTTACATAAAAGAATGCGAAGTCGAACTTTGTGTTTTAATCCTAACAATTAAAACTATTGTAATTTTCCAGTAATTAGACTGGTGGCGCCCCATAGAATGCACCCTACCCCAACCTCATTGATGCACCAGTGGGTGACATCCCCCCCACAAACAAACCTAGTGCTCGTACCTAGGCTAGCCGGTAGAACAAAAATGCACACCTAACCATTGCGTGTAGCAGTACATACACTTATAATTGTTATGTGGTAAATAACCTATTTTTTTTACACTACGTACCCTGTAAGTAGTACCACAGTGCATACTGTTGTGTGCGGGTGTGGAGCCCTGCAGCCCGATTCCATAACTTGGCTTCAATCGAATTCTCAGTATCGCAGCCACTAATGTCTTGCGATAGAGTCGAATTTGCTATGAAAAAAGTGATAATCCGATTGTAGCCAAGTTATGGAATCGGGCTGCTGGTCCTCGTAAGTCGCGGCTCCCGGCAAGTCAGGAATGTACGTAAAATAAACTAAACCTTGAAGTTTAAAGTTTCTATGTATGTGTTAAAGTTTCTAATGCTGGAGCTCGGTAACATTTAAACCATAGTTAAACCACAGTTTGTCAGAAACATGTATGACACTAAATATCATGTTAAATGTGGTTTAACCGCTTCACCTGTATGTAAATTCCAGTATAAGCATATGTGTAATAAAGCGTAAGGTATGCAAATGCAAATAAAACAGAGATAACGTACTAACAGTGGACATAATTATAGTACAAGGGAAACTGCTTGTTTGTTTGTCGTATGAGGTAGTGCTGGCCTGGTAGGGAGATTGTTAAATTTTGGAATAATATAGTAATAATAAATAATAATAATAATAAATAATAATAAAATAGTATATATTTATATATATATATATATATATATATATATACTAGCTGTACCTGCGGCTTCGCACGCGTGTTCTTTTCTTTAGGTTTAAAGTATCATAATATGCTATTCCAGGACCAATATACCAACATTTGAACAAAATTTCGTCAGCCGTCAAAAATACTTTATCAATTGCTCGGCTTCTAACTCACCGGATCGAGATACCAATTACACCAGATTTAAATCAAACCCTAACCTATCTAGCTATCTATTACCACATTGCAATCGGTGCAGTAGTTTTTACGTGATGCGTGAACAAACAAACATACAGACAAACAGAAAGAAAGAAACGACTAACTCAAAAATAATTGTTCAATACCTTTTTTTAAGCACCCAAGAGCATTTTTTTCATTTGAATTCATGTAGTTGGGTGCGATGCGCGGTCGAGATAGGGAAAAACAGACCGACAAAATTAAAAACTAAAAATGTTTGGCTTCAGTATCGAATATAGAGAACCATCCAAAAAATATTTTTTATTACTTAAATATTAACATAACTTGGGACCCATATCCCGCAGAAACCCATTACTTTTTCGGGATAAAACGTGTCCTCAATTTTAACCCATCATATAACTTAAGACAGTGCCAAGTTGCATCAAAACCGGTCCATTACTCTTAGCGTGGTACGTGTTCTCTTAAATAAGTTTCAACCCCTAAATAATAACCCATAAATTTTTCGATATGTAAAGTATCCTAAGTCCTACCTCGTAGTACGAACTCAAATCATACCAAGTTTCTTTTGAATTCATCCAGTAGTTCCGGGGCGGCGTGATGCTAGGCTAACATACAGACTGACAGACATACAGATAAAAATGAAAAAACATAGAGTAAAAACTTCATAATTGAACTTCATAGTTTAAACTTCATAATTGAATATAGAGTAACTTCCAAAAAAAACACTATATCTTTAATGTACAGAATTTGGACCCATATCCCACAGGAACTTTTTATTTTTTTGGGACAAAATGTATCCATAATTTTCACCTATCTTATAAACTATGTCTGTGCCAAGTTGCATCAACATCCGTCAAGTAGTTTCAGCGTGATACGTGTTCTTTTAAATAACTTTCAACGCCTATCCTGCAGGAATCCTTTAAATTATTGAGATGAAAAGTATCCTATGTCCTACCTCGAAGTATGAACTCAAATGATACCAAATTTCATTTGAACTCATTGAGTATTTTCGGCGTGATGCACTTCCAAGGTACAGACAGACAGATGGACAGACATACAGAAAGACAAAAATTAAAAAAATACAGTTTTGGCTTTAGTATTGAATATAGAACGGCCCCTAAAAAAAATTACAAAATATCTTTAATTTGGGACATTATCCCGCAGGAACTCTTTATTTTTTCGGGATAAAAAGCCTACCATTCATGTAATTCTGCAGTTATTATGTTCTTTCTACAAATAATCAGCAGGTCTTTTTTCTTGGCTTCCGTAATCGGAAAAGGATGCTCGTATGCCATTGTAAGTACCTCTTTGGCAATGTCAATATCCCCATGCGTTGTTCTCCTTGTCGCTCGTCCAGTATTGCAAGACGTGTCCATCGTCATGTATGGACCGTCATACCATATCGAAATTGAATTATGCTTGGAAACTGTTTCTCAATTCTCAAGCATTTGATTTTAATCCAGTTGCCTTTTTTCCTTTTGGTACAGGTGTATCAATTTTTTATTATTTTTCCAGCCAGTGACTATACTATCATATCTGTATAGCTTAATTCGTGTACATTGCTTGGCCTGATATTTTCGTTGTTCATTGTCAATCACGCTCTATTGATTATGCCCTTCCAGTCGATAACAGACTTCACCTCTGTGTATCTTTTTTTCTTTTTCTGTTGAACTATGCATTGAATCCCGCCTCTCCGCGTGCCAGGACGCTCGATTGCCACGCCAACAGTCGGTTTTTTTTTTATATTAGGGACAATTCTACACCAATTACCTACCCCCAAACTAGGATACCCTGTAATATGAGCACTAGATAACGGATAAACATACATAAATAAGAATATCACATCCATGACTCGGTAACAAACATTTCTGCTCATCTCACAAATGATTGCACCTTGCAAGATTCGAATCCGCAACCGCTTGATTTCGTTCCTAGGGTCACTAGCCACTTTACCAACTGGCTGGCATTACCTCCATACCACGTCATTAGATGTTTACACTTCAAACATGAGACGCCTGGCAGATTTGTAAACATAATAGAATAGAATTCATTCAGCTTTATATTAGTAAGATGAAACTAAGACAACGAGCAACGTTTTGCACCGCGCACTCTCATTGGTCAACTGTTAATCAGCAACTCTTCATTTGATCTATACCTGCTTTTCGTCATAATACCGTTAGTCAGGTTATCTTAGCGAGAGACCGGTCGGACGCCAGTGTGAAAAACCGGAGTTCAATTCCCACTGAAGTATTTACGTTTTGTACTAAAAAGTAGATTAGGAAAACCCATATTCTACTTGTCTTTATTTTGTAAACAATCAGAGAACTTTCATGGATAATTAAATAAATGTACGTGTTTTTTGTTGTGTACTATTTAATTTAAATAGTACCTATAAATAACAATAATGACACACGAAAAATTATATAACTGATTTAAATTGATTTTTACGAACTGCATTTTTCCTGTGGAGCATAATATGTGTCGAGGGAAAACTGAATAAACAACTTTATGTATTTTATTCGCTCTCGAAGGGACGCATGAGTTCACTTAGCTGTTTATTGCAGAGTTAACTACTTTTCCTTGGCCACTTTTTTCTCAATCCTTCTAATTTTATTTTTCCACCTGTCACGACTTGCAATGTTCAATTACGTATAACTTTTTAATTAATTATGATATCAAAATTTTAGTAGCACAGAAAGATGCAACTTGAATTAGACTGTATAGAAATGCAATAAAGTCGATTTCGCAAAACGTGTTAGTTATTTAGTTTTCCAACTACAGCGACGATCACAGGTGCACTTTCCTACTTGTGAGATTTCATAATATCATGTTGCTGACGTCGCGTAAGAACCTGCGACTTTGGCGTTTCCGCCATTACATTAAACTTGTTACTTGTTCATGTATCCGATCTTGAAGACCAGATTATTAACGATTAATAAAAGGCCCAAGGTTAGTACGACACGAAATTAGAGAGTGCGAGTTCCGAGACTGTTTGAGCTAGCTGTAGTTCCGTGTGTGAGGAACGACCACAAATCTTGACGACACTGAGGCGATCTTGCAAAATATAAAAGATCGTCTGCCTACAGAATACATTTATTTTAGCAACTAGTTATGCTCCCGGCTTCGCAAGCGTGGTCATTTTTCTAGGTTATAAGTACTACATATGTTAGTCCAGGACCTAACAATACGATATTAACGATAAATAACAGACCCAAGTTTAGTACGACAAGAAATTGGAGAGTGCGAGTTCCGCGCCTTCAAAAAATACTAATTTAACAAATGAAAACTCAAAATATCAAGCAGCTAGCTCCGTTCATGTATCGACATTGCAATAATACAAAAATGATTAATGCGCACCCTCTAAATTCAACTACATTCATTTTAAGTGGCACAAACTACAAAAATTAAGTGGTTTATCTAACAATAACAAGTCCTGTACATACCATGGTACAAAAAATCGAGTTTAAATGAATTGAATAATAACTAAAAAAAAACAACTGATTCAATTTGATACAATTTTATTTATACTGTACCACACTGAACGTATCCTTTCTCAATAAAAACAATCATCTAATTCAGTTCAGATATCCCAAGATATGAAAACTATAAAACAAATAGATTTACTAATAAAAACTACTGAACCAATTTTGATGAAGTTTATATGGGACTACACTAAAAATATACCCTTTTGAATAAAATAGCAACTATAAGATTTCAAATCGGCTTTGAAATTCTATAGATTTGAAGCAATGTAAACACTTGGATTTACTAAAAAGGCCACTGAGTAATTTTGATAAAATTCGTATGAGACCAGCTGCAGAGTATGTCATTTCAAACGAAAAAATAATTTTCAAAATCGGTCCGCTATTGACGGAGAAATCGGTGTAAAAACATAAAAATTAAAAAATTACATAGTCGTATAACCGTCTCCTTTTAGGAAGTGGATTAAAATACTCTATTTTTTTTGGACTTGTGACAGGCGGCGCCTACAATAACAACAACGCATCAGGAGGTTCTGAAGTTGTCTGTTTTTTACACGACTGTCTAAAAATGAGTTTATTTATTTTAGGATTCATGTAGTATTGTATGTATGTTTGTATGTATGTGAGTTTCTTTATTCCACCATAACTTTTAAATACCTCAACAGAGATAATTTTACAATATGGGTATCAAATTGAAGGCCTTGATAACATTCCAACAATATTAATAATTTATTTGCATAAGTTCTTTTTTGCAGGGCAGACGTGTTTTTTTTAGCTTTTAAACTAGTAAGGCCTCTTACGCAAGAGTCCGCCTGGGGAAGTACCACACCTTTGTCAGATATTCAACCGCCAAGCAGTAGTGTGTAAACATTTCTGTATTTCGGTTTGAAAGGCAATGTTTCCAGCGTAATTACTGGGCAATGAGACTTAACAACCACTGTCTCAGGGTGACGAGCGCAGTGCAGTGACGCGCTAGACTTTGCAACCAACGTTCTGGGTGGCACTGTAACTGTTATGAGCAGGCGTGACGCTTACCATCAGGCGAGCGACCTGCCCGTCTCGTCATTCAACGTAAAACGAAAAGAAAAAAAGAAAAAGTTGTTTTGTTTGTTTGTTTACCTCAATCTCTAAAACAACTGAACCGAAAGGTTTTTTATTTATTAGACATGTACCTCGATATTGTAACACATTTTAATCAAAATTGGTACAGTAGTTTTTCAAAAATACGTATTCGCCACTATTATTAAAATACCAAAAAAATGTGCTGTACAGTAGTGGCATTGCAATCTAAATATGGAGTCCGAACTTTTGAATATATAAAAGTGTAGAATTTAATAAATGTGAAAGTTTTCGGAAATCCTTCCCTAAATTATGGACACAAACAAAAAATACTATACAATGAATAATGAATGAAATCACATCATGTGCGTGAGTAGTGAAAACATATCTTTACTACTCATTCTTCACGTTCAATTATTACCTCGCCTATAACGCGACCATTTTATCAGTGAAAAGTTGTAAACAAGACACGCAAAGGTTTTTGTGCTATTATTTATTCTGTGGCGAAGGCACGTAGGTAGGTGAGTTAGCAATACAAAATAAAATAGGAAATGCAGTATAAAAATACTTTATTTGATTAACTCAAACTTTCCCTTCATTATTTTATGGGCTTAGGACCAACAACATTACTTTATTTATTAGGTAGGTATGTATTTAATTGTTTCAGATTAAAATTGCAATACTTACGTATCACATTCCTACAAGGTTAAATATAATTAAATGTAAGTAAACATAGTAATTTTGGCGTAGGTATTTAAAAAGTTAGAATCATCAATTAACAACGATTGATATTACATACTTATTTACACTGCTTAAAAACTAACTTGCAAGTATTTTAACAAATGTTCGAAGTGACAATGAATGTTAATAAACACTCGTCCACGTTCCCACAGATTACTGCGTAAGGACATAAAAATGTCTAGACTTTGTCAAAAAAAAACTCTTCGTCAAAAGCGTGTATGGTGCGCTGTTTTAACACTTGCAGTGTCCGGTTCACTCACTTAAACACACCGCTTTATTTGGCTCCATAGAAAGAAGTCCATAGGCGTTAAATCCGGCGAGCGTGCTAATAGTCCACCACGACCATTCCAACGGTTTTCCGAGGTGGTCGTTTAGGTAGTCCTGACATTCTGTGTTAGAGTGGTGTTTGGCCGTCCTGCTAAAACCAAACATCTTGTAGATCGCCATTCAGCATTGACGACACCATCGTCCGGAGAAGGTTTAAATAACTTTCTTCTCGTGTATTCACAAGGTAAAAATTGAAAAGCCACCGCGATGGAAATCAAACAGCGGCGTAGGTACGTAGGTACCGCAACGAAACACCGTGACCGTGACCTGACGTGCCCGGCGCGTGCGATGCGGAGGTTCGTTGCCTTGAGTACTTGTACTATTATTTATTCTGTGCCTTGAGCCTGGAAGTGTTTATATGATGACAAATCGCTCCTACCTACCTAGTATTATTGGATGAAATGCGAGAATTCATTTTTTGTGTGAAGTCATGAAGACGTTTGACCAATTATTGTGTTTTTTGTAGGATAATCTTTAGATAAGGTCCTTCATTACTTTTTGAAAGAAAATAAAGAAAGAAAGAATGACATTTATTCACAACAAAAACAAAACAAATTAAAACACAATAAATAAATGCAAAGAAAATTGTCATGAATCGGTCCCAACTCAACGTTATGCTGGTTGTAATCGACAGATCAACAACCATCGCTGGTATTCCATTGGGGCCGGTAGGTGACGTCACGGATCTCTCCACGACCAGTGTTACGTGTCGTCTTAAACAACCCTAAATACAATAAACCATGTGGCAACATAGTATATAATTAAATATCTTAAAGAGGCAAGTAAATAATAAATATCTACATTTAAAAATATATTATAAATAATTACATACCATACAAATTTATAATTACCTATTATAGTGAACTATGCTGTAAACAGAACACATAAATTTATGTAAACATTAGTTGCGCAAAATTTAAATTTTAAAAAGCACTAGTATCTTTACAGAGTGTTTCCTGACTAATCTGGTGTTTACATATGAATATTTTTAACTTGTTTCTAAAACTATGAACGTTTTTTCAGCATGGATGTATTGAGTACCAGCAGTAGATACAGCTGTGTTTTTGGTATTTAAAAAATAGTGGTGTATATTTAGTTTTGCGTTTATAACATTTTCTAAAAGTAACTATGTATCTTTGCTAGCGTATATACTATCCGATGATTGCTTAGGCCACTCAAAATCAAGAAAATTCAATATTTAAAAAAAATACATTCGGTTTCAATAATATTCAAAATGTTTTTTTTTAAAGAAACACAAAAAAGAACAAAATAATAATGATTAAACCAGAAATTAAGACTTTTTTTAATACCAATACAAAAATACAACAAGAAAGATAAGAAGAAGTTTTTGAAGTGTGTGCAAACTGTAAATGTTTACAAGTGTACATACCTACATATACCTGAAAACCACATAACACCAGAGAACTCATCAAGATAAACCAAATGAGCCCAAACTCGAAGGGGTTCCATCATTTTGTTGTCGAGTTCCTGTGAGTACCTTCCGGCTCCATAATTACCTGAAAACCACATAACACCAGAGAACTCATCAAGATAAACCAAATGAGCCCAAACTCGAAGGGGTTCCATCATTTTGTTGTCGAGTTCCTGTGAGTACCTTCCGGCTCCATAATTACATGAAAACCACATAAAACCAGAGAACTCATCAAGATAAACCAAATGAGCCCAAACTCGAAGGGGTTCCATCATTTTGTTGTCGAGTTCCTGTGAGTACCTTCCGGCTCCATAATTACCTGAAAACCACATAAAACCAGAGAACTCATCAAGATAAACCAAATGAGCCCAAACTCGAAGGGGTTCCATCATTTTGTTGTCGAGTTCCTGTGAGTACCTTCCGGCTCCATAATTACCTGAAAACCACATAACACCAGAGAACTCATCAAGATAAACCAAATGAGCCCAAACTCGAAGGGGTTCCATCATTTTGTTGTCGAGTTCCTGTGAGTACCTTCCGGCTCCATAATTACCTGAAAACCACATAACACCAGAGAACTCATCAAGATAAACCAAATGAGCCCAAACTCGAAGGGGTTCCATCATTTTGTTGTCGAGTTCCTGTGAGTACCTTCTTGTGGCTCCATCATCAGACCCTGAATACCACATAAAACCAGAGAACTCACTAAGACAAACCAAATGAGCACAATACCTCGAAAGGGTTCCATCATTTTGTTGTTGAGTTCTTGTGACTACCTTCAGGCTCCATCATCAGACCCTGAATACCACAGAACACCTGAGAATTCACCAAGACAAACCAAATGAGCCCAAACTCGAAGAGTTTCCATCATTTTGTTGTTGAGTTCCTGTGACTACATCATCGGACCCTTGATACCACATGAAACCAGACATGATCTCATCAAGACAAACCAAATGAACCCAAACTCGAAGGGATTCCATCATCCGATTGTGTAGTTCTTTTATATACTACTACTACTACTACTACTACTACTACTACTACTACTACTACTACTACTACTACTACTACTACTACTACTACTACTACTACTACTACTACTACTACTACTACTACTACTACTACTACTACTACTACTACTACTACTACTACTGTAGTTTTTTAGTTGTCATTAGAACTACACTCATGTGCAAAACTTCAGCATCTTTAAACATCCTTAAATTGTTCAAAATTGACTTGCAATACAGTCCTAAACATTATTACACAAAGAATTAAATTAAAGCTTGTTTAAAGCTAATAAACCAATTTTAATGAAATTTATACAGTTCCACACTAGAGGTCTTCTTACTCAAGTAAAAACAATCATCTAATTCAGTTCAGAAATCCCAAGATATTAGAGAACATTAACTATAAAATAAATTGATTTTATAATAAAACTACTTAACCAATTTTGATGAAAGTTAACCCTTTTGTATAAAAAACAACCATCTAAATCGGTATAGAAATCTCAGAGATAAACACAAAATAAAAGCAATATAAACACAAAATCGAATGGATTTACCCAACAAAACTATTTATTCTCGAAAAACTACTTAACCAATTTTGATACAATTTATATGGGACCATTTGGAAAGTATACCCTTTCAAACAAAAAAATATTTTTTAAAATCGGTCCCCAACTGACGGAGATATCGACCGAGATACAAAAAAAAAACAAAAAAAAAAAACAAAAAACAACAACGGACAAGTTTAGGCTGATGATGACGAAAATAATGTACCTACTACATGTTATCAGTACTCATCATAACCCACAAAAAATCCGCGAGGCCATATATGTCTAACTATTATAGTTAAATTACAAATTTTTTGTTCAAATTAGTCAATCAAAACACGAGTAGAATCGAAAGATGAAGACATTCGTATCCTTACCTAACTAAATAGTTTCACAATCAAGGTTGATTATATGAATGTATTCCTCTTTAAGTTATTCGAATCGAACCTTTCATTTAGAAGTTACGACGGGTATAAAAATGCCGTGGCGTGAGCGCTACCTGTACCAAGCTGGGGCAAATCACTAGAGGTCCATAATATATTTTTATTTTTTTCCGGAAAATTCAACACCAATTACCTAGCCCCAAACTAGGATACCCTGTAATATGGGCACTAGACAACGAGTAAACATACATAAATACGAATATCAACATCCATGACTCGGAAACAAACATTTCTGCTCATCACACAAATGATTGCCCCTTGCAGGATTCGAACCTGCGACCGTTTGATTTCGTTCCTAGGGTTACTAGCCACTAGACCAACCAGCCGTCATTTTACGAAGTTGTGAAGTATAAAGAGCGTTCCTTATATTGTTACTAGCTGTGCCCGCGGCTTCGAACGCGTGCTCATTTCTGTTAAACGTAAACCCTAGAAAAAGATCCTGTTCAAGTCACATGTATGTTACACAGTATAAGATAGAAATGTTTGGCTAGATTTAATATTTTACTGGCGGCTATAGCTTCATGTAATTTCAACTGAAGCTTCAATTGCTAATATATTCAGTTTAACCATATTCATTATTGTATAGATAGATAGCTGTACGAGCGGATTCGCACGCATGGTAATTTCTCTAGGCTAAAAGTAATCTACTATATCTATATCTATGGACTATTCCAGGACCTAAAATACCAATAAACCAACATAATTTGATTCAAATTCCTTCACCATCAAAACGTTTTTATCGATTGCTCGGCTTCTAGTCATCGAATTGAGATACCAAGTACTTTCCTTGTTAGTCAAAACCCACACTATCCAATAGGGAACGCATCGCAATCTGTCCAGTAGTTTTAACGTGATACGCGAACAAACAAACAAACAAACAAACAGAGATATGATAAAAAACCTTTTTTAAAGTACACTTGTAATTTTTTTAAATTTCTTTTTTGTACAGATTTTTTCGTACTTATTGCTTCATTATAGCTATAGAGAGAAGCGCGCCAGCAAGGTGCCCGGCCGGTTCGATAAATAACACGCAGTACAATAGGGCCTATGTAGACTATCTGTGTATATCGCTGCAATACAAACGCAATGCATTCGAAGACTGTACTATATAAATTTGTACACTTGAACTCAGTCACTGCGCGCTGTAGTGTGCGTGCCTCCTGTACCTACTTACCCCGGTGAGGTGGTCTGTCTTTAGTGGTCGCGACAGTACAACACACACTTCAACAGGATGTGCATGACAAACCATGCTTGCGTTGCCTAGGCAACATGGAGGCGTGGCAGTGTTGTTATTTCAGTTCGGAGTTGGCTGACGGAGTTTCTGTTTCTTATTTCTTCGAGAGACAAGATCTTTGGTGTAGATTATTATATGAATAATTTTTAAATATTGCAGGTACATTATTATAATGCGAAGGTATGTATGACATTCACATGACAGTGTCTCCTCTTCTTTTTATTGCGCAGTTCATATACTTAGAAAAGCTCATCATCTGACGCATACACATGCACATACACAAACATGTATGCATCTGACGCAGACGCATACATGTTTTGTTATAATTGTGACATTTGAAAAAAACATAAAGAATGAACAAATGTGGAAAAAATACATCCCGTAGAGTTTCTTGGTGCTCTCTTCTCTAACGGGCGCATTTCCGAAGCACCGGTAGAGTCAGAAGGGTATTTCCTTTTCCAGTGTGAGATTTAACTCTGTTGGCACATGAAAGGGAAATTTCCTTTTCAAACTCAAAGAATACTTAGTTTATCTAAATTTGGATTGATTTGATCTTTTTATAATATTTTATGTATATCTCTTTGTTAAGGAGATGTTAATTTTGACTTGTAAAAGTGCTATTATTTTTGCCTATTTACAATAAAATACTTTGACTTTGACTTTGACTTTGCATAGAATAACAGATTACAAGAGATTACTTAAGATTTACTTCTTTTTTTTTTAAATAAAAATCACCCTCTCTGTTATCATTGCTATAAGGACAATGTGGATTTTTACTTAAAAATATGTTGTTATAAAAATGAAGTCAACAGAGATAACTACGAGTATAGGCGGTAGGTATAAACATTCTGCAATCACAGTATTACCACAGTTCGTACATATATAGCCCTTCCGGAACTATATAATATGACGTCCTGTGGTATTAACAAAGTAACATTATCATTATGTAGTATCACACTAATATTAAAAATGCGAAAGTATCTGTCTGTTATTTGTCTGTTTGTTGTGTTGTTTTGTGCCTTTCTTTCTGTTTCTTATCCGTTCACGACTAAAGGTTTTAATCAATGTTGAAAAAAACACAAGAAATTAGCATACACCAAAAGGAAGGACAAAGAAAAGCTATGTTTAACTATTTACCCCAGTAAAATGTCCAGCAGGCAAACCCGTGGGGCACAGCTAGACCCAAATAATGAAGCAACTTCTATTTAAATCCTAGTACTCTATAACCACCTACACTTATTTTTACAGCTTCCGTTAAAGTATCACGATTACTCGCTTTTACACAAAAACAGCTATGACGAAGTTTTGAATATAGGTAAGTAGATAGTGTACATTACAGAGTTCAACATAATTAAGACACTGTAACTTTTAAACTTTCGCGATTCGAACACATAGTTAAATATTATTAAAAAAAGCAACGTGATCGAAACGTCGAGGTAAATAAATATTAAGTTTTCAATATGTTTTGGTTTAAATATTTAACTATAATTAAGATACATTTATCCAGGAAAAAGTTAATAAAAAAATGCTACTATGATAAAATAACAGACATAAATATCGTATGGTATTGTAGCTGAAATAACTGTTTAATCATATAGGATTGTATTAAGTAGCGTCTAGAATAAATTTTGCAAATATGACATTAGCACCATCTTTTGGTATCTGTTATACCCGCTTTCTTAACAGCATAATGTATAATCATAATCTATTAACGCCATCTTTCTCTGATTTCTCGATACACCATAAAATATTTTTATTACCTATCTAGCAAAGTTGTCTTCCTGCATTCAAAGATGACGCCATCGTAATGCACTGTAATTGTGAGGCACGATCTTATATTTGAACACCCCACGATTGGACGTTTTGTTTACGTTCTTCTTTATTTTTTCAGTGTACTATTTAGCTGCCCAAGGATGACAAACTCCTGTCGTCAACACCTAGAATCTAGACCACGCCACGATTCTGTGTCGTCCGAGGTCACTTGGATGGGTGCCCGCGTGATAATATACCTACCGTATGTTTGCATCTCTGCATTATCAGTCTGTGTTCATCCACTACTGTACATAGGCCTCTCCCGATGAACGCCACAGAGCCCAATCTTCGACTCTTCTCATCCAGTTTTAGCTGGTCGCCTTTCGCAGGTCGCCGCTTTACCTGGCCGGAGGGCATCCTACACTACGTTAGGCAAGACGCGGTCTCCACTTGAGAACATGTGAACCCCAGCGGTTGTCCGTCTTTCGAGAATGTGGCCAGCCCATCGCCACTTCAGCTTGCTAATCCTTAGCTTAGTCTTGGAGCTAGGTCGGTGACTTTGGTTCTCTGGTGATTAATTTCTACTTTCCATTCACTTTCTTACCATTGAGTCCAGAAATTGAATATTGTTTTTAATTAGGAAGTACGTAAAGGACTGCCCCAGAGTAGTTTTATGTTTGAATCTCAAAAACAAGACATTAAAAAAAACATACATACAGCCAAACCTATAACCGTCTCCTTTTCTGAAGTCGATTAAAAAAGGCCATGAGACTGAATGAAATAATTTCAATGAAATTTCACATAATTTGTCGGTAAACAAGGTATATTTCAATACCTAGTGCCTAGCGGATATTGCAGTTTGTTAATATAACAGTAACTTTTACCATTTCCTCCAATCTGTTTTCACATTTGGGTTCCAAAACATACTACGATAACGTTTTGACAAGCATTCGCCATTGTTTTTTGGTAATATGCTGGCTAGATGATATTACCTTACTTCTAGAATCTAGGGGCTAGATGGCTTCGAAAGATTTTCTCGTAAAAATAAAATGTAAGAATTAATATGATGATAGTGCACCATG
The DNA here is from genome assembly GCA_946251855.1 of Alsophila aescularia. NCBI lineage: Eukaryota > Metazoa > Arthropoda > Insecta > Lepidoptera > Geometridae > Alsophila > Alsophila aescularia. The sequence continues at coordinate 69,006,323 of OX276374.1, read as the reverse complement.
TAATTAGAAATAATAAATCAATAGTTTAGTAAGACGGAATGTGTGCATTTTTGTCTATTGGACCTAGTACAACTGTTGGGTGCTGTTCCCATGTAATGGTTATGATATAGTTTTATCTTGGGCCAGATATAACCCAGATAGTCTTAATCCACATACGGTGTTTTGAGATAATTTATTAATTGAAGAATAATAATAAATTACATCAAGGATATACATAGTTTTATTTATTTACCTACTAACAGTACCTAATGGACTGCATAGACTTAAATGATGTATGACTGTTTAGTCATCCTGATAAGCAAAGACTACAACATGTTATTTCATACAGGCAAGTTATCAATTAATTTCAAATAAGATCTATAGCAAACGGACTCACTGCATTATTTTTAGAATATATAAATAGGTTCCTTTTATCTTGTTTATTAGAGCGGTAGATTTCGCTTCACGTTGTGATGCCACATATATTTTAACTTTTAAATCCCACTATGTAGAGGAAAACAACCGATGGAGTCTTACTGGAAAATGAATAACCAACTCAGAAAATCCAATTTGATCGTGACGCATGCATTTTCAGCAACTTTCAATCTACCTACGTAATAAAAGGTATTAAAAGTAGGTAGGTATTATACGAGACATATATTATATAAATTCCTAATTAGTTGTAGGCTACTTACTAAGTCAGCACAGTAATTCATTTTCCGATCAACAATACCTACTATAATCAATTATAAAATTACGTTGATCGATTTAATAAACGACTTTATTTCTGCGCGGAATAACCTTAAATATGCGTAGCTTCGGTATGGAACACAAATGACATAACATAAAACTATAGGAACCTACGTAATAAAAAAATATCAATATCTAACTACATAACTAGGACCTATTATAGGTATTACAATTTATTACCTTTCAATATCCTTTGGAAACGTAAAGAATGACAATTCGTCATTTCTATCACTATTCAAACAACCGAATGCTATGCAGTACTTTCTAGCTTTCTTCTTGGTACTCATAATTAAAACACGAATAAAGTTTGTCAATAACTTTACGTAAGTAGGTGCTCTTATCGCTAAGTAGGTACAAGGCGCGCGACTCATCGAGCGCACGCTTGACACTCGACTGAACGGACCCGAATATTGGGTCCTTGAATTTATTTGTACTTGTTGCGGAGTGCGACCGCCCTGGTAGAACTGCATACAATAGTATATGTCGTAAACTGCATCACTGCAGAAAACCTAATTTCCTGACAGTCACTAACCCGCACCGGGACAGTGTTGAGTTATTGCCTCTTATCTAATTTTTTACGATAAGTCTAGTAAATTAATATATTTTCTGTGTACCTATCTACATTTTTATATTATTCTTGTAAGCTTATTATATTGTATTCAGAATAGCGTCATCTACGTGTCCTTCACGGAACTATGATGGATAATAAGATGGTTCTGAGTTATTTAGATAAGTAAAGGAACATAGCTAACTGCTAAGCATCGGTAACATCCTCTAGTGACGTTGAAAAAGTCTATAGAAGTGCATTATAAGGCTTTTCCCGTTTAATTTAATACGATCTTTCTAAGGACGCTTCCTGTTACACTTAACCGATTTTATGAAACAAATATGACAGCTTCCCAAGGAGTCCACAAAATCCATTTGAAAAAAATATTTTTGATTCCGACCTACAGTTTTGCATGAAAGTAACTTAAAGAAACAGACAAAACATTTAAAGCTTAATATTTTTGGATGTAAATTGTAAGTTCCAGTATGGAAACATTGATACATTGGCTAGTAATTTAATGTATGGAAAGCCAATTACAACCTACCTAGGTGTAACGGTAACGGGAGCAGTGGGATCTAGAGTTGAAACGGGCAACCTTTGAATTACCGAGCAAGGCAACGCCGCGCGCGCTTGACTAGTCACTAATACTTATTTATATACCTACCTAGATGTAACGGTAACGGGAGCAATGGGATCTAGAGTTGAAACGGGCAACCTTTGAACTACCGAGCAAGGCAACGCCGCGCGCGCTCGACTAGTCACTAATACTTATTTACATACCTACCTAGGTGTAACGGTAACGGGAGCAGTGGGATCTAGAGTTGAAACGGGCAACCTTTGAACTACCGAGCAAGGCAACGCCGCGCGCGCTCGACTAGTCACTAATACTTATTTACATACCTACCTAGGTGTAACGGTAACGGGAGCAGTGGGATCTAGAGTTGAAACGGGCAACCTTTGAACTACCGAGCAAGGCAACGCCGCGCGCGCTCGACTAGTCACTAATACTTATTTACATACCTACCTAGGTGTAACGGTAACGGGAGCAGTGGGATCTAGAGTTGAAACGGGCAACCTTTGAACTACCGAGCAAGGCAACGCCGCGCGCGCTCGACTAGTCACTGATACTTATTTACATACCTACCTAGGTGTAACGGTAACGGGAGCAGTGGGATCTAGAGTTGAAACGGGCAACCTTTGAACTACCGAGCAAGGCAACGCCGCGCGCGCTCGACTAGTCACTGATACTTATTTACATACCTACCTAGGTGTAACGATAACGGGAGCAGTGGGATCTAGAGTTGAAACGGGCAACCTTTGAACTACCGAGCAAGGCAACGCCGCGCGCGCTCGACTAGTCACTAATACTTATTTACATACCTACCTAGGTGTAACGGTAACGGGAGCAGTGGGATCTAGAGTTGAAACGGGCAACCTTTGAACTACCGAGCAAGGCAACGCCGCGCGCGCTCGACTAGTCACTAATACTTATTTACATACCTACCTAGGTGTAACGGTAACGGGAGCAGTGGGATCTAGAGTTGAAACGGGCAACCTTTGAACTACCGAGCAAGGCAACGCCGCGCGCGCTCGACTAGTCACTGATACTTATTTACATACCTACCTAGGTGTAACGGTAACGGGAGCAGTGGGATCTAGAGTTGAAACGGGCAACCTTTGAACTACCGAGCAAGGCAACGCCGCTTGCGCTCGACTAGTCACTAATACTTATTTACATACCTACCTAGGTGTAACGGTAACGGGAGCAGTGGGATCTAGAGTTGAAACGGGCAACCTTTGAACTACCGAGCAAGGCAACGCCGCGCGCGCTCGACTAGTCACTAATACATATTTTGACCAGTGACAATGAATAACTATTATACTCCTTTCCCATAGATAGTGCAGTAGATATAATACTGTATTCAGTATAATTATAATCCTACTTGATAAAATAAAAAACACATCTACTACCAAGACTTTATTTAAAAATACACAAAAACATTTTATAAATAAAAAATATTAATGAACTTTTACTTATCCCGTTAATTATCGCGGACAAAACATTGAATATGTCCCTTATTCGTTGGAAGATGGGGCGGTCTGTAGTGTGGAACACCACATGCCGGTACTGAGAGCGAAACAATATTTTTTTGTAGCTCCCATCACTGTTACCGTTTGTACACTTTGATCTAATAAATAACTTCTGTAAGATTGTATCCAATCATGCACTTTACCACTAGAATACAAACAACGATTCCTCAAGTTGACTAACGGATCTCGCCTCGTTCTGTAATTATGTACACTTTGCTAAATTATTTACCATGAAAAATAGACTATTAATTAAAGTTAGTTTATATTTTAAAATATGCATTATCTAAAATATAAACACGAACCAAAGTAACTTCGTAGTATAAGCAATTCGGGTAAATCTTTTGATTTACTTCTACCGCAGCGCACGCACAGCCATATGTTTGATGGCAATGATGGCTGAGTAAGTGCTTAGCGTAGCAATTACTTCCATGTGAACCGTTCATGTGACAAGTCAGGCGAATAACATTCTCCATCGCTTCCCTCTGCGGATTCCACTCGGCACCCACACTGGGCCGAAGCAGTGAACTCGCCAATGCACGCACGGCCTCGTGTGAGTACGGAAGCTAAGCCTGGGGTCCCTAGCACGAGTATTGCCGGGTTAGCTCTCCTTACTTTGCACCACTTACACGCGTGCAAAACATTCCGGATCGATGACCGCAAATGCAGTATCCAGTACCGCTGTTGAAGACGGTTCACAATATGTGGGGTACATATTATTTGTTTGTTCTCTTCTAGTAATCGACTTCTAAAAGGAGGAGGTTCTCAAGTCGTCTGTATTTTTATTTGTTTGTTGCCTCATATCTCCAAAACTGCTGAACTGATTTGGATAATCATTTATTTGTTTAAAAAGGTAGAACTCATAGGAGGTCTATTTTTTTAATTCAAAATTGGTTCTGAAGTTTTCCGAAATTAAAAAAGATTTTGATGCATATTTTTTCTGTTTGAAAGCTGATGTGACGGAAATGGTTCTCAGCTATTCTGGGGTGGGGGGGGGGGGGGGGGGGTTTGGGGGGGGGTTAGTTAGCTTACAAATGAATGGACCGATTTAACTGACGTTTTTTTATGTTTATAAGCTGGGGGATATATAAATATTTAATTTGTGCTTGTTTTATTGGAATAACATTTTACCACCTTTTTACCTGTCACTTACTTGTTTAAATTTGAAGATATTAAATTGTTGTTGTTCAAATATAATTTTATTATTTTAAGTGGTCATTTACAAAATGACATTTTTTACCAGGTTTTGATTTAGTCATTTTCCTGTTTGTTTGTCTGTCTGTCGGTCCGGGTGGAATCTTGGAACTCAAATTTATAACACTGCCCGATTAACTATCCGGCTGAAACTTTCAGGGTAGCTCACAACTCGATGACGATGAAATAATAAATAAAAAAACATTGTTTAAGATTAGTTATAAAACTTAAATTTACTGTTTTTTAATAATTATTTAATGGTTGAAGTCGTATTTTTTTTATGGAACTATATTTATGTTTTGTCTTAAATCGAGCCGTTGCCGACATTAATTGTCGATGAAAGTAGTGGGAAGCACTACTTTCATGAACACTACTTTCAGAAAGTAAGCACGTAGGCGTACGTACGGAGTGCGAGTTGTTCATAATAAACGTACATAATTTGTTCTCGTTTCATCTTCATTGGGCAACAATTTTCCATTTGGTATTGCTTCGGAAAAGTGTTTCTTGCGTTAGTAGTATTTTTGGCTACTTTTGTATCGTAGGCATCCCCATCGCCATTGTTCTACTTGAGATAGCTCTGCCATCTTGCTAAGTTTATGCACATATATGGAGTCTATTTTAAAAAGTGGTTATCTATCCAGTGTTGTACAGTTTTTGAGTTGCTCCATAATATCACATCGGGTTTCGTTTGCAGTCTCTTGGCAATATTTACGGCGAGTTGGGCGCCAATAAGAAAGGCTTGAAGTTCCATTCAAGGGATATTCAGAGCTTTTAAAGCGCGATTTTGTCCTTTCCTGTGACTACGTTATAATTACGTTAAATTTGGCCATATTTAATGCTTGTTCGCTGGTAATTCACATAATTCTCGATTTGAACTCGTCGAACACGTCGTGGTGGCATCTTTGGGTAATCAACAAGCAAACACTGCTCTCTTCACTAGTCCTTCACTGCACCAATGTATGCGTCTTCACACGATGATCCATCATTACGACGAGGTCCAAGGTGTTTATTCAATTCTTGTTGGCCAGTGACGCCAAGACCACAAACTGTGATGTCGTATCGGGTATTAATAAAAACAGTAATTTTTCTTTCTTCAAATGTGGACAGTATATTCAACTTTCTTCAGGTTTCTGATTTCAGGTTGCCAGCTGCGGTCGGAGTGGTGGTCACAATTTCACTACTGCTACTACCACAAATTACCTCGCAGTTGGCCCTACTTAGGTATATGCTAACTTTAGTATCAGGACATAGCACGAGTACTTACAGTATCTACATATAATTTCAAAATTTTAGACATCAGTAAATATAAAAAATGGTACAATAAAACAAAATAGCTAATGCTGGGAGCGGTAATATGTACGTCACGCGTTTTCGGTCTGTTAAGACTAATTCTTATATATTACTGATCTCATATTGTATAGTCGGCCCTTGGCTCTTCATCTGCTACAGTAAAACAATAAATGGATCTAAATAAAAACCAAACAAAACAGTTAAAGAAGGTACTTATTAAATATATATTGTTTGACTATGATCAACATTATGAGTAATCCAATACGGCGTGATTTGTCAGTAGCTGAAGCACGATGCACCGCGAGGGTCAGCGACCAGTCGGGCGCGTTGTATCGGATGACGATATAAACAATTTAATAATTGTTTATGAAGACCCTGAAAATATATAAATATTTATAGACTAAGCCATGTGCTTCGTTTTTAAGGTTCCGTATTCGATTAAGATGACCTGGTCTGTCCGTCTATGTAATGTCCGTCACAGCGTCACAAATTCTTGAATTATGAAATAAAAATAGACCTCAGCACAAATGCCCTTAAAGTCCCCAATTAAAAAAAAACAAAACTCTTGCATTTAAATTCATGTTCCTATACGTACGTGTCAAGAAGGTTTAAATTATTTATTAGTGAATTTACTCCTAATTTTTTGGTGTTCCTTGAAACTTAATCATCTGTCTGTTAAGTTCCAACTGCTGAGACATAGAGCTTCTCTGAGGCTTCTCATTCAGAGGGAGTGAGATTTGGTGACGTCACGTGTCTTTGACTTGTGAAGCTCTTGCACTTGCCGGCTTCCTCACGTTGTTTTGCTCTGGTTTTGAGTAATCGCATCGAAATCCTAACATTTAGTTCACAATTACAACCGAACTGCCGCGACTTCGACCGGGTCCCTAGGAGTTGATCTAAATATTTCTTTGCACAAAACGTTACATTGAGCGCCCGCGTCCCACCGGCACCCGCACCCGCATCGTTGCACTATGACACCACAGAATGACTAATCCATACCAATATATAAAAGTGAAACCTTGTCTGTTTGTTTGTTTTTTTTTTATTGTCTATTTGTTTGTTTGTTTGTTTGTTTGTTTGTTTGGGGAGCTTTCACGGGAAAACGGCTGAACGGATTTTGCTGAAATTTGGAATGAATATAGTTTATACCCCGGAATAAAACATGGGATACTTTTTATTCCGGAAAATTGTAAGTTTCCTCGGAAAAACTGGAAAACAGGAAAAATGTTGATTACTTGCCGTAAGAAACGGTTGCCATGGAAACGAAATAACAAGTATGTCAAAAAACATCAAGAGCATTGTTGCTTTACAATACAATGCAATACAATACAATAACTCTTTATTGAACACATTACAATAAAAAGAACAACATAACAGTAATGAAACATAAAATCTAATGTTATACAATAGGCGGCCTTATCGCTATTTGCCTACTTTTGAATTAGTTTTTAATATCCTAGATGAACATAGGATGCTTTTTTTGGCGATAATGAGTAGTCCGCGCGGGTGAAGTCGCGGGCGGGAAGCTAGTAGAAGATAAGAAGAAAGAAAGAGGTGCATAATTTTTTACTATGTATGTGGCACAACGCGTAGACCAATTTTGATGATTCTTACTTCAATCGATTTGTCTTAATCTTGCAACTGCTAATAAAGAAATCAAATCACTTAACATTAATTCAACACCGACAGTACTGCTTAATTTACTGCTTTTTGTTTTCTTGTCAACAACATCCTAAACATCCAGGAAATCAACCTACGCTCAGGTGAAAACCGGAAAAAGTCTAGTAATTTCTGATATTTATGAACATACGACACATACGTTTGGCAGCTACCTAACTTTATAATTATTTATGTACAGTGAAAACTCATCACTTTAACTAGATAGTGTTGAGTTATTGGCCGAGGTCCGAACCAGGCACCGTCAGATTGTACAGCTTACTATTTACCGTATGTAGCCACTGACGTTGAATACATGACCTGTCTCGGTTTTATTCGCCATTTGTGACGTATACGTCTGTCTGTAAGACCGAAAGTTGGTTCTTAATATTTCTGTACAATCCGGTATAAAAAATATTTAAATGAATTTTGAGTGGAAACGGATTGCGATATCACTGGATATGGCTCGATATGAATGGAAACGGATCGCGATATCAGTAGATACAACTCGATGTGATCCGATGCTATCGGTTACTGATTACTGTAAACCGGGAATTCGTGCAGGTGCTTTCCTCTTAGCGCGTCCCCCACCGCTAGACCGACCGCTGGTGGCGTGGATGCTCAACTCGGAGTGTTGGCACCAACCCGGTGCGTGAAATTGTGGTCACAGACTACTACGTGAATTATTTTTGGTTGAAACTGTAAGTGAAGTCATGTTTGTTTGTTTGTTAGTTCATATGTTTGTTCGCGCATCATGTCAAAATTATTGGACGATTGCAATGCGGTTTTCATTATTGGATAGCTTAAGATTTAAAACTGATGTACTCGATATCTCAATCCGATGAGTAGAAGCCGAGCAATCGATAAAAAACTATTTGACGGCTGAACTAATTTTGAAGAAATGTAGTATGTTGTGCACAATAGGTACTTTTGGTCCTAAAATAACACGTGTGAACTATTTTAAAATAAAAAAATACTAGGTACAGCTAGTTTATTTATAAAAAGTATGATATTTTTATTTTGATATATTAGATAAGCATTAGAAAAACCTGGTAATTTTTGGTGTCCTTATCATTCTTATACAAGTCTCCCGCCCGTGACTTCGTTTGTGTGGGTTACTGTTTATCGCGAAAAAAAGCATCCTATGTTCTTCATGGATATTAAAAACCAAAGCAAAAGTAGGTATAATAGCACCAATGCTCTTGATTTTTTTGACACACTTTTTATTTCGTTTCCATGGCAACCGCTGCTTACAGCGAGTAATCAACAATTCCCAGTTTTCCTGTAGAAAATTTCAATTTTCCAGGATAAAATGTATTCTATGTTTTATTCCAGGGCATAAGCTGTCTCCATTCCAAATTTCGTCAAAATCCGTTCTGCCATTATCGCGTGAAAGCTTCCCAAACAAACAAACAAACAAACAAACAAACAAACAAACAAACAAACAAACAAACAAACAACGTTTCACTTTTATATATTGTTATGGATATTTGATTTATTGTTATTAAATCATGTAGTTTTAAAATTTGTCCAAGTAAAAGTAGCATGTTTCCTTAATAGGCAAATCTTAGGTTGAAAAATGGTTGAAAAACTCGGTGCGTGGAACCGGCGCGGGTGGCACCAAATATGTAAGTAGAATGCATAACACAAGTGAATTATCATTTTCATATATTTATTTATCTGCCTTATTTTGAGATGAACAGTTTTCTGTTTCGTAAGAAAATCTGTCTACGGAACCCTACACTGTGCGAAGTGCGACACGCACTTGGCCAGTTTATGTTATTTATTCCTATTATTTGTTTCTGATTCACATTCAGTATTTACTTTACAGGATGCAAATTACAATAACTGAACTATTTGTATAATAATTACCTTCAACAGCAGCCGGGCAGAGACGTATCTTTGTTGGTCCCCCAAATATATAAAATCGAAAGAAGTTGAGTGAATCAAGGTCAACGCCAGAGTATGAGATATGTGGAGGGTCACCTTCCTTGCCGAACTGCAGTTTACCTGAATGATTAATGTTAAAATTAGAACAAGAACAAGAGGAAGGGGATGAGGGGAGGATGGGCATAAAAGACGTAATCTCTTTATGAATTTTATCAATATTTGAGCTTTATAATCTATTATTATTACTTATAATAAATCCGTAAGTGTATAAACTTGTATCACGATGGTTCGTATCTTAGTATATTTTAGTTACAACCAAATGTACTAGATGGCGCTGTTATCGCCAGCCGTAATCCTGCATCGCGGTTACGATATTTTCCGTTAGCTCAGCTAAGCAAGTCGGCAGGACTTTTGAATGAACATTTTGAATAACTGTGGCACAAAGTTGTTTGATTGAAACACACCTCAGTGAATCATCCTTGGGACCGTTTTGGAACACCGGAAGAGGTTGTTCATTGGTCCTTCCGAGCCGGTTGCGTCATTTTTGACAAAACCAGGAGGGTGCAAAAGTGCACATTTTGTCTTCGGTGCTTGCGGACGGTGGATCGCCGTCACAAACGCAAGCCAAGGGGCCGTCTGAGCCTCTGCTGGCGCTGCTGCTGCTGTTGAGCGGCTCGGCACGAGCAGGGTGCAGACTGCTTAAGACAGCGGTTCAACAACGCGAAGGGGGACATACACTGAGACCCAGTGACGTGTCATCGCGCTACTTTCACCGTGCTGCCGGGATTTTAGCTGCACGGACTACGCTACCGTTAAGAGACGGTGCCGGGAGATTTGGAACCCTACTCCTAGGAAGGAGTGTGAAGTAGGAGTTACTAGTCCATGGTAAAAAAGGAAAGAGTGAAGTGAAAAACCGTGAGTACTTTTAAAGTTTTAATTTAAAGAGTGAACATTTAAATTTTGCACTCGTGTGTTTGGTTCAAAACTTTAAATTTAGTAGTAATTTATCTTGGCAAAATTTGAACTTTATTCTCAAGTAGTAATTTACTTGTGTGTGCATGATAAATTTAGGACTTAGTATATTTAAGGAAAAAACGACGATACGGGTAACCCATGCCCAAATTAGCTCAGAATTTATTATGACAAGGTTCCGAACACTTGTAAAAAATTACTTTTTATAGAATACGACACTTAGAAAAATTTGTCTCAAATTTTATACGTACTTAAATTTACTGTGATACGGTTCCAGGCACTTGTAAAAAATTAATTTCATCGAATACAACACTTAGGATTTTTACTTGTACTTGCTCTCTTTTAGAGTGACAAAGTTTCAAAGACTTATTAAATAAATCGTTTAGTAGAATACGAGACGTTGAGAATTTGTACTTGCTCAGTTCCTATATATTACTTTGTGTGAAGTTTCCTGACATTACTTAACATGGAGCCATCTGTCGATTCTTTGATTAATTCTCAAGAAGATCTTTTTAGTCGTCTTCTGAAACAAAGGTCCAATTATAAAAAGAGTCCAAAGGAACGAATCACAAGGGAATATTTAGAAGGTAGAATAGAGCTAATAGAGCAAGCATGGAGCGAATTTCGCTCAGGTCATAGAGAGTTAATGCGGGCAATATCTACTGTCAAAGATATTGAGGAAACTAGTTATGTTAAAAACAACATGTACGATAGGGGTGAGGAAACCTATTGTGATTATAAATGCGAACTTAAGACATGTTTAGTAAGTTTGGGAGGTGAATCCAATTGTATCGGAAATTCAACTGCTGCTCAACCTATGACGACTAACCCAGCTAACGTCCAGCTACCGCAGATATGTATACCGAAATTCTCAGGCAAATATGCAGAGTGGAAAACTTTTCATGACCTTTTTTCCAGTCTGGTCCACAACTGCCCTCGATTGGATGATGTTCAGAAGTTGCTCTACTTAAAAGGGTACTTAAGTGGAGAAGCTGAGCAGCTTTTGAGCAACATCCCAATCACTAGAGATAATTACAGTAGGTGCTGGCAGCTATTGGCAGAGCGGTACAACAACAAGCCGCACATTTGTCAACAAGTTCTTAAACGGTTACTGACGCAAACTGGTTTGAAACAGGAATCAGCCAAAGGCTTAAAAAACATAGTTGATACAACTGATGACTGCTTGGCCACTCTATCTAATTTACAAGTCAATGTAAACAGTTGGGATATCTTGTTAATTTACATTCTGACGTCGAAATTGGATCCCGAAACTCGTCGTCAATGGGAGTTCAGTGTGACAGCTAACAACTCGTCAAATGAGCTACCCACTTATAAACAGTTTAAAGAATTTTTAACTAAGAGGTTACGCGCAATCGAGTTTTTAGATACCGGATCGACGACAGAACACATGGGTCAGAGCAATGTTAATCGAAAATTCAAATCTCTACATGTCACAAACATGTCGTGCCCATTTTGCAGGAATGATCATAAACTCAGTAAATGTAAAATGTTCCATAAAGAAACTACTGAATCGAGACGGAAGTTTGTTTACGACAATAATGTTTGCTTCAATTGCTTGGGTAGTAATCACTCTGCTAAGGAGTGTCGGTCGAATGTTAGGTGTAGTATATGCAAGCGAACACACCATTCGCTGCTGCATCCCAAGGGTGGAAATTCATCTGAGGTTAACAAGAAGGAATCTGTTGTCAATTCCTCAGAAGGTGCCACTTCATCTCAAAATGCGGTGTCATCCTCCCTAATGGTTTCTTGCTTTGCAGCAGGCAAAGCACAACAACAAGTGCTACTTGCTACTGCATTCGTTAAGGCTGTATCTAAAAATGGGAATAATTACAACATTCGGGCGCTCTTGGATCAGGGGTCACAGGCTTCTTTTGTTACGGAGTCCACCGTTCAATACTTAGGTTTGAAGAAAACATTAGCTTCAAGTCAAATAACCGGTCTAAGTGGAGACAAGAATATAGTCTCGAAGGCAATGGTCACCATCGAGATTCGGTCCAGAGTAGATCCAGAGGTAAAAATTCCAGTCCAGGCACACGTTCTCAAGAAAATCACTTCTCTTCTGCCAACCAGAAGAGTAGAAGCCAGAGAATGGCAGGAGCTCGGTGAATTGGTGCTAGCGGACCCGGACTACTATACTCAAAATCATATTGATCTTCTCTTGGGCGCAGAAGTGTACGGAATAATACTACAAGAGGGTGTGAAAAAGCACCCACGTTGTTCACTCATAGCGCAAGCAACCAGTCTTGGTTGGATTCTGTCGGGTGCTATAAACTGCAACATCAAGCCCTCTTCTCGCATCAGTGTGATGCATTGCTGTGCAAATGATGATATGCTGAAAAGATTTTGGGAATTAGAAGCAGACATATCTCAGCCAAAATCGCTTATGTTCACGGAAGAAGAAAAACGCTGTGAACAAACTTTTGCAGAGACAACTCGAAAGGATAGCAACGGTAGGTACATAGTGCGTCTGCCGTTCAGGAATGGAATTCCTGAGGTAACCGGGTCTTGTCATATTGCAGAAAAGCGGCTGAAAGCTACGGAAAACAGGTAGATCAAAGACAAAAGTTTAAAAATAAAGTATGCGGAAGTCCTGGATGAATATTTAGCTCTTGATCATATGGAACTAGTACCTGAGCATGAAATTCGAAACCCAAAGGCAATCTACCTTCCACATCACGCTGTATGCAGGGATGACAAGGAAACCAGCAAAGTGAGACTTGTTTTCGACGCATCCTGTACTGGGAAGAATAATTTATCACTGAATAGTCAGTTATTAGTGGGACCCACCTTGCAGCCGGAACTTCGACACATTGTCATGCAATGGAGGTTGCCGCCAATTTGTATATCAGCCGATATCGTAAAAATGTACCGGCAGGTGAAGGTTGATGTTGAAGACGCTGACTGTCAAAGGATTCTGTGGAGAACAAACACGGATTCAGAAATAAATCATTATAGACTTACCCGAGTAACATTCGGCACAGCAAGCGCTCCATATTTAGCTGTGAAAGCACTGCAACAGGTAGCTGTGGATCATGGTAAAGAATATCCTCGAGCTGCTGAAAGAGTGTTCAAAAACTTTTATGTTGATGATTTGATGACTGGAGTTCAAGATTGTGAAGAAGGAAGAAAAGTTTTTCATGAAATGAAAGAGCTGTTGGGAATAGCAGGGTTTGAACTTCAAAAGTGGAACAGCAACAATGATGGTCTAGCAAAAGAGATGAATGGAAAAGATTCAGAGGAAAATGATGGAAAGGAAGCATTCAAAATAAAAGAGGATGAATTAATAAAGATAATGGGCCTTACCTGGAACCGCAGCGATGACACCTTCCGATACGCAGTTAGTCTTCCACAGCTTCAGCAACCTGTAACAAAAAGGAAAATTATATCTGACATCTCACGACTCTATGATCCACTTGGGTGGGTAGGAGCAAGCATAATAACAGCCAAAGTAATTATACAAAAGCTTTGGTTAGCAGGACTTGGATGGGACGAGGAAGTTTCGGATAAGTTATTACAAGAATGGTTAACTTACCGCGAGGAACAACTGATGTTGTGTAAAATTCACATACCAAGATGGGTTGGGACGAAGGAAAATGATGTCCAGGTTGAATTGCACGGCTTTAGTGATGCGTCCAAAATAGCATATGCAGCTGCGGTCTATATCCGTGTGATAGACTCTGAAAGAAAGGTTAAGGTCTCTTTAGTTACTGCAAAAACTAAGGTTGCACCGGTGAAACAGGTATCCATACCTCGCTTAGAGTTGTGCGGCGCTGTTCTGCTTACGAGACTAATTCTGAAAGTGGCGAAAGTTTTGAACGTTGAGAAACACAATCTTCATGCGTGGACTGACTCTACAGTTGTTCTTGCATGGCTGAATAGCCATCCAAGTAGGTGGAACGTGTTTGTTGCAAATCGGGTCTCAGAAATTTTAACGCACCTAGATCCACAGAACTGGTGTCATGTCACTTCAAAACAGAACCCTGCTGACTGTGCATCACGAGGGTTGCGACCATCTGAATTAATAGACAATGAGATGTGGTTTCGAGGGCCAAAATTCATTTCATGTGAAAACATCACTTACCAGAGACCAAAGGATGTACACACGGAAATAGAATCGGTCAAGATTCATTGTGCTACTGTAGATAAGTGTATTTCAGACTGGGATAAGTTCTCATCTCTAACAAGAACGTTAAGGGTAATGGCGTATTGTAAGAGGTTCATTAACAATTGCCGGAGAACAAATAATAAATTAAATGAAACTTATCTTACAGCAAGAGAATTAAGAGAAGTTTTGAATGTATGTATTCAACAATGCCAATCCAATTTTAATGAGGAAATAAGTAATATTAAAGAAAAGAAGAACTTACCTAAAAGCAGCAAAATCCGTGCGTTGAACCCATTTTTGGATGAGGACGGCACATGGAGAGTGGGAGGCAGACTGAATTTTTCATCATTAAGCTTTGACAGAAAACATCCGATCTTAATTCCAAAGGAGTCACATTTGACGCAACTTATAATCGCAGATGCTCATTTAAAGACTCTGCATGGCGGGCCACAAATAACACTGACTTACATTCAGTCACGGTACTGTATTGTGGGAGCAAGGCAGCTTGTGAAATCTTACTACCGCAAGTGTGTCACATGTGCCAAAAATGCTGCTGCTACGAAACAGCCTTTGATGGGTCAACTGCCTACCGCGCGTGTGACACCAACTCGCCCGTTCAAACACAGCGGTGTTGATTATGCAGGACCGATCCAAATCAGAACCAGTAAAGGTAGAGGTCATAAATCTTATAAAGGTTACATCTGTCTATTTATTTGTATGGCTACGCGGGCTATACATTTAGAAGTGGTGAGCGATCTGACTTCTGAGGGGTTTTTGCAAGCGTTTAAAAGATTTGTGGCGCGACGAGGGCATTGTTCGAATTTGTGGAGTGACAATGGCACCAATTTTTCTGGAGCTGCGGTAGAATTGAAGAAGTGTGGTATTTCTGAGAGGAAATACATTACCGAGGTCGCTGAGTTGCTGGCAAGCAACAACTGCGAATGGCATTTTATACCGCCCCACTCGCCTAACTTTGGAGGACTGTGGGAGGCCGGTGTAAAATCCGTGAAATACCACTTGAAAAGAATTATTGGAGACTCAACACTGACATTTGAAGAGATGTCTACAGTGCTAGCCCAAATAGAGGCATGCCTTAATTCACGGCCCATGTCAAGCACCACTGATAATGCGGAAAACAATTTTCATGTGCTGACACCCGGACATTTCCTCATCGGAGAGCCTTTAGTGACCGCACCGGATCACAATTTTGAAGAGTTGAATGTGGGTACCCTGAGGAGATGGCAACATACTCAAAAAATGTTGCAACTATTCTGGCGAAAATGGTCTCACGAATATTTGACCAAATTCTTGCACCGTTACAAATGGGCTGTTGATAACAATAATTCTTCACCAAATATCGGAGACATTGTAATTGTAAAAGAGGACAATTTACCTCCATGTCGCTGGCTTTACGGTAGAGTCATTGCTGCCCATTTTGGGGCAGACAATATTGTGCGAGTAGTTACACTCAAAACGAAAAATGGAACATTAAAAAGGCCGGTCTCGAAACTGTGTTTCTTACCTGTCACAAAAGATTAAGTTATAACTCTGTGAAGTAACTATGTAACTCGTACTAAGATTGTTAGTTGTTGTTTTTTTATTGATATGCAACAAATTAGTCCGCACTTGCAACTACATATAGATTAGATTGTAAAAATTGTTTTATTATGCTAGCTGTGAACATATTGCGCATTAAGTTTATTTTTAAAAATAGTGTTTAAAGAAATGTTTTGTCTTTGGGATAATGTTTAGAAGCAGATGCTGTTAAAGGACAAAGGTTCAACTTTGCCCTTGGAGGGCGATGTATGTATAAACTTGTATCACGATGGTTCGTATCTTAGTATATTTTAGTTACAACCAAATGTACTACATGGCGCTGTTATCGCCAGCCGTAATCCTGCATCGCGGTTACGATATTTTCCGTTAGCTCAGCTAAGCAAGTCGGCAGGACTTTTGAATAAACATTTTGAATAACTGTGGCACAAAGTTGTTTGATTGAAACACACCTCAGTGAATCATCCTTGGGACCGTTTTGGAACACCGGAAGAGGTTGTTCAGTAAGAAACAAAAAGTCTGTATAATGAAGATTATTAAAAAAAGGTCTAGGTATTAAAATAAGCTACTGAACAAGAAATCACATTGTATTAAAATGTTTATAATTTCGCGCAACGTATAAAAACTACTGAACTGATTGCGATGCAGTTTTCATATAGGTTTTAAAATTAAAAATTGATATACTTGATATCTCAATCCGACGAAAAAAAGCCGAGCAATCGATAAACACCCATTTGACGGCAGAAATAAATTTGGAAATTTTGGTCCTAGAATAATGACTACACAGGTAACTTTATAACAAACAACCTGCGGGCGGAGCCGCGGGAACAGCTAGTACATTAATATCATAATTACTTAAAAAGATGGAGACACCGCCAAACAGAAAGTGAAGATAGATGAGCCAATCCGCTCACACACACGCATAACCCTCACTCACACACTTACACCAAGTTATGCCGCTCGGCCGCCACATCTCAGCAACAAGTCTTTATTACGTGTTAATTCTGGCAAGCAACCACGGAAAAACAATACAGTCTTTTGTAATAAAATTGTGTATCAACCACAAAAAAAACACAAATTATCCACTAACGCACACGTACGCAGTTGCCATTTATTTTGCTTCACTTGTTTGCTTGGCAGTGGGGTCTCCGTTTTTTGTACCCGACGGGGAAGCAAGTGAAAGGTAATGTGTTTAATTTTAAAACTTGGTCCGATTTTGACAGTCGAGTTATCAATCGATTCGTCTTCATTTATAGAATGTTACAGTTTTTTTTATCCAACTACGGTGAAGCAAAATAAGGGTAATGTGTTCAAAATAAAAACTTAGTCTGATTTTGAAACGTGAGGTATCAATCGATTCCCCTTCGTTGATAGAGTGTCTTAGACTATTTTGAAACGTGAGGTATCAATCGATTCCCCTTCGTTGATAGAGTGTCTTAGACTATTTTGAAACGTGAGGTATCAATCGATTCCCCTTCGTTGATAGAGTGTCTTAGACTATTTTGAAACGTGAGGTATCAATCGATTCCCCTTCGTTGATAGAGTGTCTTAGACTATTTTGACCCGACCCTAGTCGGGTTTTAGTTTTTGAAATTATGTTTTTTAACCTGACTAAGGCGATGCAAAGGAACGGTTATGTGTTCAAACTAAAATCTTGGTCCAATTTTGACAAGCGATGTATGAATCGATTTGTCTTCATTTATATAATGTTACAGTTATTTGATCCGACTACGGTGAAACAAAAGAAGGGGTTTGTAATCAAACTAGAAACTTGGTCCGATTTTGACACGAGATTTTGATCAATCGATTCGTCTTCGATCGATTCGATCGACTTATCTATATAACTGTTCTTATAATACAGCAGTATGTTACAAAATGTCTGTACAGTGAACATAATTACAACAATATTGTTTTGGGACATTAAATAAGCTACTGGACAAATTAACAAGTTTTTTAAATTTGTGTCGGTTTTTCTAATTGTCTGTTTGTTTGACTGTTTTTTGACGCATCACATCACATAAAATCTACTGAACTGAATGCGATGCAGTTTTTTTTTTTGACGTAAAACTTGAGTACTTGGTATCTTAATCCGATGATTCGAAGCCGAGCAATCGATTTAAAACTGTCTGACGGCCAAGAAGGTTTAATAAATACGCATTTTACACCGCTAAACAAACGAGTGAAGCATTAACACTTTAAATTTAGAATACCTTATGTACTGTGCATGCAAGCTCCAGGGAGGACTTTGTAGAGTAGTTCCAGCTTAGATTAATTATTATTTACTAGCTGTACCCGCGGCTTCGCACGCGTTGTAATTTCTCTAGGTTAATATTACGCTATGTACTATTCCAGGACCTAAAATACCAATACACCGAAATTTAATCAAAATTCCTTCAGCCGTCAAAAAGGTTTTATCAATTGCTCAGCTTCTCCTCAGTGAGTTGAGATACCAAGTACACCAGTTTTTAAGTCAAACTCTAAGCTATCGAACAGTGAAATTCGCATCCCAAACGGTCCAGTATTTTTACGTGATGTGCGAACAAACATACAGACAAACAGATAAACAGACAAATAGACAGACACGAATATTAAAAATGTTATATTCTTGTTCAGAAGTTTATTTTAAGTACGCCAGCCCATTTTTTTTAAATCATCTTCTTTGTACAAACTATTTCATTGTAATTGATTTATCATAAGTATAGATAGATTTGCACACAAACATTTAAGAGCAGGTGCAACTTACCGTCAACTACTTTGAAGTAAAACGACCGGAATTCAGTCGCGGAAAGTATGTCGGGAGTGGAGATGTCCTGAACTGTGTCGTAATTATAATACAAGCTCGTGCGTTGGTTACTGTTCACTCCAATCTCTGTTGACAATAATAACACAACAAGCTGTTACTTAATATCATCCGAGTGCTAATAATTATTATTAATGCGCTAGTATGAGTGTACAAGTATAAATAATAATAATAATAATAATAAATAATAATAAAATCTTTATTTGGGATAAAGGCAAAAGGTACATTTATGTGCAATGGAGCCACCTGGCACCTGGGTCCTAAACTAGGTTCGAAACCCGTACGATTGGTCCCAGGCCTCTTTCATCGAAGCACAACACATAATTTCCTACTTATACACAAAAATAAGATACTTAAATTCTATGATTTTATACAGAAAAAGAAAAAGATAAAGAAAGAAAAGAGAAAGAAAAAAAAAAAAAAAAAAAAAAAAAAACAAAAAAGAAAAACGAAAAAGAAATAAAGGTATGAAGTTGCGCTTCCCGGTTTCACTTGCCTGAGGGATGATGATGATGAATTACATGTTATTTCTTGGTATAGGCTATCTCCATTCCAAATTTCATCAAAATCCGTTCAGTCGTTTGAGCGTGAAGGATGATTCTGATGAGAAAAGTGTTATTTCAGGGTATAAGCTATTCCAAATTTCATCAAAATCCGTCCAGCCGGTATTGCGTTTAAACTCCCCAAACAAACAAACAGACAACGTTTCATTTTATATATTGGTATGGATGTTTGTTGCCACTCAGCTCTGTAACGGCTGAACTGATTTTGATGAAACATGGTGTAATAAAACACTTGTCATCATTGTCGCGGGTGAAGCCGCGGGCCCGCAGCTAGTAATCTACAAACACGGCTGGTTTGTAACCACATTCTTCTATTTAATTTATTGTTCGTAGTAATAGTGTTATCACATAGGTGTATATACTTACTCATATAATACCGAATACTCGAGTAGTGTGCTCTCTCCGACAGGTCGATATGCACATTTGCGTCCGTTTGTAGAGCGAAGTGCAGCTCAAAGTGCGCACGGCGTCCGGCGGAATCTCTCCGCAGCGTGCCGTAGTGGAGAGACACGGCGTCCAGCGAGTACCACGGAGTGTTGCCGTCCCAGGGAACTGTCTGCTCCTTGCAAGGCAACCCTGGAAACAAATGCATATATCTGTCATTATAGTCATTAATTAAGCGATAGACAAATTGTTAACAAACATGGAAATCCTCTTTTTTGCCGACTTCTAAATACAGAGGTTCCCAAGTAGAACTGTATGTAGCCAAGAAGGCAATAGGCATCTAAACAAATAATCCTTTCGTGTATGTATGTATGTAATATGTATGTATGTATGTATGTATGTATGTATGTATGTATGTATGTATGTATGTATGTGTGTACTTATTTATGTAGTTTTTTTCCACGTCTTTTTGAATAACTATAAATCTGATAACTAACTTTTGTGTTTTGGTTTCAGTATATATTTTTTCATTTAAATAGGGACTTGTGCAAGTTTCATCAAAACCGGTTCAGCAGTTAAGATTTGGACTGTTTAGGTACTGTCACCAGGTCGTAACATGCTAATAATAACTATTCAGTATTTAAATCCCCCACTGAAAAGTAGCGGTGGTATGCGACTCACATGGGGTGAGGGTGTGTGAGAGACGGTATGAGGGTGTGTGTGTGTGTATGTCTGTTTGTCGCAGCATATTCCCTACACAAAACTAAAAATTTTGAAAACACCGTTGCTGAGAGCTTTGTAAGAGCGATAGTATCCGAGCACTAACAATTGTATTCTTTTTAATCTAACGACACCGGGTTCGATCCTCTGTCACACTTATTAGTTTGTAAGAGCGATAGGATCTGAGCGCTTTTTGTATCCCTTGCAATCCAATGACACCAGGTTCGATCCTCTGTCGCACTAATTACTTTTTAAGAGCAATAGTATCCGATCGCTAAAAATTGTATTATTATTAATGCAACGACACCGGGTTCTATCCTCAGTCGCGCTTATTACTTTGTTAGAGCTATGTTATCCGAGCGCTATTAATTGAACGGTTTGTAATCCGACACCGGGTTCTAACCTCGGCCTCTCTAATAAGTTTGTTAGAGCGATGGGATCCAAGCGCTAACAATTGTACGCTTTGCAATCAAATGATACCAAGTTCTAATCTTGGCCGCACTAATTAGATTGTTAGAGCGATGGTATTCAAGAACAATTGTGCGTGTTACAATTTCATGACAACGGGTTCGATCCTCGTGTGTACTAATGACTTTAGTTATGTAGAGATGTGCCACCCCTTCGTGCTCCGGAGGCACGTCAGCCGGCACAATAGACAGTTGTCGTTAACCCACGCCGGAGGTACGCGGGTGGCGACGATCTGATAGCAGAGGTCGGATCTACCAACCTCGTAGGAGCGTGCGGTGTGTATGTATGTGTGTATGTACTTCAACCATATGTGGAGTAGTCTACAACATCTTGCGGTTGCTATATTAGTACATAAGTACGTTACATTAAAAGAGCCAACAGAAGAGTACGGCCTTAGAGTGAGTACTAACTCAGTACCTACTAGTATACTGTAAGCTCCATGAGATAATAGCCGATAGTGGATGGTAAGCGATGGTGTGATAGTGCACTTTACTCTACCGGTACTGTATCAGTACTGTTCCGTTACTGTACCAGTACTGTACCGGTACTGTGCTGCTACTCTACTCGCACGTGGTTCAAGTAGCGTAGATTGGGTGTAACACACGTGTGTTAACAAGGTCACAGATTCAATATTAGTTTCAACGGCTTAGGCTTCTCTACTACGAGTGGTAGAGTACTACTGTACAGTGGTGTGGAGGAATACAAAATACTATAGAATTATACTACTTATTCTACCAGGTACTTACTCTATTAATTGATTTTTAATAAACATCACCTTACTTACGGTCTGTATATAAAACCATCATCTTACAATGGATTTCGCCGCTTGTTGATGCTATAGGTACTGAATGTGTAGATATGCCAGCTAAAGAAGCTGTCACTAACGGTATACGTACAAAGTTCACCTTCAGTTTCAGACTATATACCTATTGTTAAAAAGATAGTTATAATGTCTGGAAAGAGAACTTCGATGAGCGGTCAAAGGAAAAGGGAATATGGTACCGGACGATCCAACCACACGCCTCGCACTCTCCGTGGGCGGACAGTTCATATAAAAACAGGTAAATAAAAGAACTTGTAATATTAAGATCTGGACACATTCTATGCAATACATTATTCTATTTGATGCGCAAGACTATATCTTGAAACTTGTGGTCATGATGATGACGTACCACATGCTGACGGAATGTGCCGGAATAAAATGAGACATCATTGTTATGTGACAGGTGTAAGTCGACCAATCGCTGACCCTTTTGGTTCCGCTGTCCAAATCCAAACTGCTCCACTCTCAGTTTATCGCCATTCCTCATGCCCAGCCATGCGTTCACCGCTGTGAAGTGTGTTTTAGGGGCATGTATGGCATTAGAAATGTTGTCATACATAGCGTCCACTTCATCGTCCGGGCGTTTCGAGTATGGGGCGTACACCTGTATGACCTTCAACGAATACCGTTTGGTAATTCTGAGTATAAGGTATGCCACCCTGCTCGAAACGCTTTCGAAATTCACAATGTTGTTGACGAGGGACTTGTGCATGAGAAACCCGATACCGTGTTGGGACTACTGGTTGCCCTCCCGGTAATAGAGTTAGTTGCTGGAATTGAGGGTCATCGTATCCTCTCCCTCTCTTTGGACTTCTGATAACCCTATAATACCCCAGCACAACTTACTAACTATTCTTGTATTGAAGTGTAAATATAAGAGTTAAAGTGTAACAGCTGTGTTTAGTTCACATCGGCTCCTCAACATAAGTCACTGTGCTCAAGAAGTCTCATTAATCTCTCTACTGATACCCCGCACCTACTGCGAGAGTCCTCAACAATCCATTCGAACCGGATCTATCAAACGAGATAATGAGTGAAGGAAAGAGCACAGTAACAATCAGGAGCCAGCTCTGCAAGAGAGCAGCTGCTGAATCAGAAGCTATCACAGATTCAGGGATGCTTTCCGAACTAGCACCTGGGTCACCGAGTGAAGCACAGCCGATGTTGTCGATGGCTCCGCTGATTCCCTTTGCCGGTTCCGGTGGTCTTGTGATAGACCACAGAGTTGTTACGGAACGGGTCGGGGAATAGGATACGATCGACAGGCCACGATATCAGAGCACCCGCTCGAGCCGTGCCTCCTCCATACATTCCGCACGCAGCACGGACCTTATGCGCAGACGCGTGGAATACCAGGCTCAATGTGAGCTCCTGGAGATATAACAAATAAGCACAACAGCCAAACATAACGCGTTCTATTGAAGAGGTGCGAGATGCTGGTCATGAAGAAGCTTGAGGTAGATCTAGTAATAACGGTAACGGACATTAATGGCTCGAAACGTAAAGACTGTTTCGCGCTTCTTGACGGCGGAGCGACCGTGTCTTGTTGTCTGACGTAGTGTCAGTCACTTGAAACCCGCGCGCGCTACGAATCACCAGCGGGACTACGGGTCCCTTTACTACGTTCGGAAAAAAAAGCCGAGGAAAGTCCGGTAAGCCAGTTGCCTCGTTAACTCGCTTAGGTTGGGTATTGCACGGCCCCGTAAGCGATAGTCAAGATCGCATAGAGACGGTTAATTGTATGGCAGCCTCGCTTCCCGAGCTACACAATATGTCAAGGTGCAGTTTGAATTGGAAGCCATAGGGGTGTCAGAGTGTCCATGCAAGCACCACGAAGTCGAGCGTGCCGAGTGCATACTGCAGCAGAACAGTAAAAGTAATGCCGATGGGAAACAATGGGTGTTAGTTCTTTTATCGAAAGATAACCGACCGGTTGGTCTCGTGGCTAGAGATCCTAGGTACGAAATCGAACGGTCCCGGGTTCGAATCCTGCAAGGTGCAATCATTTGTGTGATGAGCAGAGATGCTTGTTTCCGAGTCATGGATGTTAATATTCTTATCTATGTATGTTTATCCGTTATCTAGTGCCCATAGCACAGGGTATCCTAGTTTGGGGCTAGATAATTGGTGTGGAAATGTCCCGAATATATTATATTATATTATTATTATTATAACGATGTGATCCTACACGATAACATTAACAACGCAAAGCAGAGACTACGCGGCGTTGACAAGAAGATGGATCGCGATCCAGAGTACGCGAAGGTGTACATATAAAATCCTACGTGTGGTAGTGTGCACAGTACATATATAGTCTAACTGTGGTAGTGTGGTCCGTGGCTCGTCAACTCCGAACAATTTCCATGCTGAGAGACAGAATCAGAAGAACACTTTTGTTCCTCTATCACGGAAAAACTACTGGGCTGATTACAATGCGGTTTTTAATCGACTTCACAAAAGGAGACGGATATATTATGTTCGATTGCATGTACGTTTTTTTTTATTTATGTACACATTATGTATGATGTCTCCGTCATCTGAAGACCGATTTTGAAACATATTTTTTTGTTTGAGGTAAACATCACAGGTGGTTACATCAAAATTGTATCAAAATTCGTTTCAGTGGTTTTTCGAGAATAAATACTTTTTTTAGTAAGTCAATTTGATTTTGTGTTTATATTGCCTCAAATTTCTAAGATATCTAAACCGATTTAGTTGGTTGTTGATTTATTCAAAAGGATAGACTTTCAGTGTAGTCCCATATAAATTCCATCAAAATTGGTTTAGTAGTTTTTTTTAATTATAGGTATTTTTAAGCTGTTAATCATTTTTAAGTATTTTTTTTGTGCCATGGTATTTTGTACAGCACTTGTCATAGTTAGGTTACTTAAAAACCTGGAAACGGAACCCTTAATGTGTGTATGACACGCACTTGGCCAGTTTCATTTTAAAAAGTTTTTACAAGGAACGAGAATAAATCTATTACTGATCCGATTTGTCACATCCTTAGCGAAAATATATAAACAAAGAAACGTCGACCGACAGGAGCAGTACCGCAGGAGTGAGGATGGGCGCATCTAGATAAATTAACTTACATAGTGGAATTACAAAAAGTCTATTGAATGGAAAATGCTAAACTCTTGTTGTTGTTTTGAATTGTTTTCGTTGTAGTGGAAAGAAACTTAGATTAAGACCTCACTCAAGTGACTTCTGTCTGTACTCGTGTTTTTAGAGCCAAATCTAACATTCGATTCAGTAATAAGTCACTTTCATTTCGATGCAAGCATCTACTATTAAAATACCTATTTAACGAGAACTCTCAAAGGATAACTGTTTTTTAAAATCTTCAATTTTCATTTGAAGCAAATAAAGTCAAAGTTTTAATAAGGTTCCAAGATACCTTCGCATGTTGGCGCAGTCTCGCTCCATTGAAAGTCCTCAGCGCACGTCCTCCGAGCGGGCCCCACCATCCGGTAGTTAGTGGTGCACGAGTACTGGACCACGCTGCCGAGGTGCGTGGTGCCGGTGAGCAGCTTAGCTGACCCGTGTGGAAGGGGAGGCAGCTTGCCGCAGTCCTCTAGAAATAGCATTCATTCCATCGGTTCATCATATTCATTTGTAAAGCGAGTTGGTCAGTCGGTTTTGTTGTCGGATGCCGTGCCGTATATCCTGAGATCAAATTAAATCCAAGTATTTATTTGTAAACTAGCTGCGCCCTTTTCTCGCGTTCAAATTTTGCTGCCCAACCCCCTTCACCCACATGGATGTAATGATTAAAAGTACGAATATTCATCGTTTTAAACTTCTTTGTTTACCCGTGACGAGCTACGAGGATCGCTATAGAAGAGAAGCACGACTGACGGTGTATTTTGTTTATTCATGAATTTCAAATGACGCATATAGATGCGTAAGACAAGCTTAAATTTATACAAAAAAACCCAGAAAACCTCAAAGATATGAATATAATTATGAAAACTGACGTGGTTTTTGTTGGGGCATAGGAATACAATTCATGAAAATTTCGCAGCACGGTAAGCGCTGCCCCTCGCTGCACACTTTTGTATTAACTGATGTACTGGAGTCAAATTATGAAAGGTATCACTTTACCACATGTTTAAACTTGAGCCACTTACGACAGCCCCTGCTAGAACTTTAAAGGCGCTACACTGTGCTCCTCGTGCTGCTCTTACCTCTGCCCCTTTCACGTTTAAAAAATGACCACTTACGACAGCCCCTGCTAGAACTTTAAAGACGCTACACTGTGCTCCTCGTGCTGATCTTACCTCTGCCCCTTTCACGTTTAAAAAATGACGCGGGACGTGCTTCCGCAACGAGCGCTCGATGCGAGCTGCGTCCGTGCGAATATGTGGCTGGCCACTCACGCACATATTGCTGGTCCTTTGACTCTCACCCAAAAAGCATTTCTTTCGTTATTTTTTTCTTTCTAACCTTGTACTGAAAATTACGAACATGACAAAAAATAACTGCCAAATCAGTCGAGACGTTCTCAAGTGATAAATTTTCATACATGCGCCGATTGCTTATTTATAACTATAATACAGATAAAGATTTAACGTCTCAAGGACAAGGATAAAATATAATAAAATTATAATAAGACCTAATTGATACAAGACACACTATAATTATACTCTGAATCTGAAAAGAAAATTGTAATTTCATTTGCTGATGCAAAATTTAATCACATTTTTCAGTTCTCAACTGTTCAAACAACAACCCAGTCCTATTGTTCGTAGATACCTTTGCATATCGGCGCAGTCTCGCTCCATTGAAAGTCCTCAGCACACGTCCTCCAAGCGGGCCCCACCAGCCAGTAGTTAGTGGCACAAGAGTACTGGACTACGCTACCGAGGTACGTGGTGCCGTTGAGCAGCTCAACCGACCCGTGCGGAAGGGGAGGCAGCTTGCCGCAGTCCACTAGAAACATCATTCATTTCATCTGGTAGATATTCATTTGTAAAGTGATTAGGTCAGTCGGTTTTGTTGTCGGACACCACGCCGTACTTTGAGAGATCAAACCAAATCAAAGTATTTTTTGTAATCTAGCTGCACCTCGCGGGTTTGCCCGTTCGTACAATATTCCGGTATAAAACGTCACCTATGTTGGTCTCTTATAGTTTACAGCAACTTCGTATTTGTTTTTATTAAATTCAGTACAGCTGTTATCGCGTTAAAGCGCCCCAAACAAACCTTTTACGCCAATCATGTATGGCTTGAGCCAATCTATGCCAGGTCTTTACTATAAACGCATTGATGTCATCGAACAATCGTTGCACTTGTCTTCCACGGCTACACTTTTGCATGCGTGGCTACCAATCTAAGAACTACTCCTCCTACCATCACTTGCCAATTGACCTGTCCATCGCCACGTGAGTTTATTTTTATACATATAGAATTTCCACGCAGGCAAAGCTGCGGGGCTTTGACATTCTTCTGGGATAAAAGTATCCTTTGTTATTCCAGGACCAAAACAAAATTACCTAGAAAGTCAAAATTTGTTCCGCTGTTGAACAGTTTTTTACACGACTACAGCAAAGCAAGGGAAGGGTAATGAGTTTAACAGTCTTTATGTATGTGTGTATGTGGGAATGTAGATGTTCTACCATATTGGTACGATTTTGACAAGCGAGTTATATGAGTCTTCAGGTATAGGCTAAATATTTTAACCCGGCTACGGCGAAGTAAAGGAAGGGATAACCCTTTCTTTACTTCGCCGTAGCCGGGTTGTGTTTAAACTAAAAACTTTGTACGATTTTTAAAAAGCGAGTTATCAATTAATTTTTCATCATTTGTGTCATAGAATATATTTTTACCTGACTTTTAAGGAAGGGTTATGTGTGAAAGAAAACAAGATAAGTACTTCATATTTTCTATTACTCAAAATATGATCACGCGACTATTTGTGGTGTTCGTGTCGCGTGTTACAAAAATGTTCGTCACAGTTCGTCATCAAAAGATTGCAAGTGACATTGTTCTATCCTTTTTCTGCACGCATTAACCCGATTCGCTTGCCTGTTCGCTAACGCAAACATTTACGTGCTACGCACACTAGAGAGTCTAAGCGCTTGTAATCGAATAGTTATGATTGTGTGCTGACTCGGCTCAAAACTATGAAAAGCCTTTTTTTACTTTTTATGAAGCTTAAGTTTAGTTACCTACTTGCCAATTAAAGAAGCTGTCTCCACTATTAACGGCCCAAGCGCGGAGTTTTTTAACTGCGCGGAGTTTTGGTGGAACATGAATCGGGCGAACTTAGTGAATCCTTATTTGTTTCTTTCATCGAAGGTAAAAATAAAAACTTGATCCAATTTTGAGAAGCGAGGTATCAATAGATTCGTTTTCGTTGCAAGTCTCTTTTTTATCTATGATTTTAGTTTTACGAGTCATGCATAAAAGTACTATTCACTCCTATAATTTAATAATATTAATTTTATTTCGCACATTTTATTTTTATGAAAAACACAATATTTTATCACTTTTAATAAAATATTTATATGAATTTGCCTTTAATTTGTAAAAATACTTAAAAATAATAATTTAAATTAATCAATAAAATTTATACACAATTACTATATTTTCGAGTTCGTATACTAATAAATTTTCGTTTTATTTATTTGTGTATGATACGCCAACAGTGTACATATTTAACTTTGACTAAGAAATAATTGCCAATTTAATGACCGTAGTCACACTTATAGATTCCGAAATGTGCTTCTTTTACAGGCGTATACATCGTTCAATGCCCATTCAGAATTGAATCACTATTTCGGTTGTGTATGAGAGTAATGAACTGTTTAAACAGCCGTCCAGTCTTATTGTTTACCTTCGCATGTCGGCGCAGTCTCGCTCCACTGGAAGTCCTCAGCGCACGTCCTCCGAGCGGGCCCCACCAGCCGGTAGTTAGTGGCGCACGAGTACTGCACCACGCTGCCGAGGTGCGTGGTGCCGTTGAGCAGCTCAGCCGACCCGTGCGGGAGGGGGGGCAGCATGCCGCAATCCACTAGAAACGGCATTAATTTCTCACTATATTCATTTGTAAAGCGAGTTGGTCAGTTGGTTCTACGACGTACGATCAAATCATACCAAATTGGTTATTGTGAACTGAAGTTCATGCTACGAGTTTAGTTCATGATACGAGGTAGGACATAGGATACTTTTCATCCCTTGAAATGAAAGGGTTCTTGCATGATATGGATTGAAAGTTGTTTAATTTAACACGTACCACGCTGAAACTACTGAACGGATTTTGATGCAACTTGGCACGGTCATCTATCTATACTTATAATAAAGCAATACGAACAAAAAAGTCTGTACATTGAAGAAAATTAAGAAAACAATGGTCTTGGGACTCTAGAGTATTTAAAATAAGATACTGCACAAGAATAGAACATTTTTAAAATTGTTGTCTGTCTCTTTGTTTGTTGGTTTGTTTGTAAGTTTGTCTGTATATTTGTTCGCGCATCACGTTAAAACTGCTGGACCCATTTTGATACAGTTTTCACTGTTGGATAGCTTAGGGTTTGACTTAAAAACTGGTGTACCTAATATCTCAATCCGATGAGTAGAAGCCGAGCAATCGATAAAAACTTTTTGGAAGCTGTAGGAATTTTGATCAAATGTTGGTATATTGGTGTTTTAAGTCTTGGAATAGTACTTTTAATCTTGAGAAATGATCACGCGTGCGAAGCCGTGGGTGCAGCTGGTAGTTAATACGATGTATTTAAATTGAAAATCCTTTTTATTCCGAAAAAAGGGTTCCTTCGGGATAGGGGTCCAAATCAATGTTAATTTTGATATAATAAATATGTAGATATTTAATAAAACACTAAGTTAAAAAAGTATTTACATAGAAAATAAAAAAATGTCAAGGGGTCTTAAAATAAGCTACCGAACAACAAATTACAATTATTTAAAATATGTCTGTCTATGTATTTGTTTGTACGCGCATGACGTAAAAAGTACTGAACCGATTGCGATCGATTTTCACTGGAATTGCTTAAAGTATACATCAAAAACTGTTGTAATTGGTATCTCAATCCGATGAGTAGAAACCAAGCAATCAACAAAAATCTTTTAGACGGCTGAAGAAATTTTGATCAAATGTTGGTATAGTGGTATTTTAATAGCACACAGATTTCTAATAACCTGGAGAAATGACCACACGTGGAAAGATGTGGGAAGACGGCATAGCTAGTTGTATTATAAAACTGTTACCAAGCTGAAATAAAATTTGTTCTTGGAAGAGAATTTTGAAAAATCATTTTCAGTTGAGTAGGTAGGTATATGAAACTAGTAGAATCCAAAACTATACATACTTTTTAGTTTTTTTATCAGTCTGTATTTGATAAAGTTTTTGAACTGTATTTCTTGAAGTCTTGCTTTTTGTTTTTGTTTCATCAAAACTGGTTTATCAGACAAGGAGTAACAGCCATTTCTATGTTTAGTTGCGCCACAGAATAAAGACTATGTAGTTACTAACTACGTTATAAGACCGCAAGTAAACAAGTAACATTATTATAAAAATACAAAAACACCCGAATGCAAAGAAAATTATTGAAAACGAGCTAACCACCCGCAAATATAATCACACTTATATTATAAAAACGCAATTTAGTGTAAGGGGTAGGTAAGGGAGTGTGTGTCTGTGTTTGTTACTTCTTAACGTTTAAACTGCTCAACGGATATGAATGAAATTTGGTACGGAGGTAGCCTATAACCTGTATTAACACATAGGTTTTTTATTGTCCCGCAAACATGTGTGGTTCCTGAGGGACGCAGGTCAAACCGCAAGGTGCAGCTAGCATTTAAATAAATTTGATGTTCATTTTTACTCATATTTTATTTAACATTAATATTTGCAATTGCAACATGAGACTATAGTATTTACATGAACTTGAATAATCAAAATTAAAATATTTGTAAATTGCTACTGATTAGTTATAAGAATTGAATATATTTGAAATGGTATTTTAAAGAACAAGAGAGATTCTTCTTTTTAAGAAGGGGTTGTAAGGGAGTACAATTACCACTTCAATAATCCAAGTGACCTAACCTGCCCGTGGTACATCCTGCCGAACAACAGACGAGGCTCTGACGACTGACAAATGGCGGTATAACCATTCATAATTGGCGCAGTTAAATTCTACAGACTGGTGACGGGCAGCAGCGTCATCGGTGCAAGAAACTGTGCCCTACAATCGCCAACTTGCGATCGGCTGCCCAGCGTGGCAAATATGGGCATTATTTCCCAATGATAAACACAATTAAAGTACGGCCCCCAGTTCTCGGCAGCCCTGCTATTCCTGGCCACGGTGGAGGTCATGGTTACAGCAGGGCAGTGGGTGCTAAGAATCCCCAGGCTACGGAAGGCCACCAAAACCGACTGACTCTGGCTATGTATAACGGACACACGTTACGGCTCGCCGAAAATCTGATACAATTTGAAGAGTAGCCAGCATGTTTGTTTAGGTCAAATCTTGCAAGCTGAATTAGAGCCACTTCTTGTTATCCTCCGCAGTCGAATTTTTACATGTTGGTTTAGTTCCAATGACAATGCATATTTATAGTAAGCATGACCAGAATCGACATCCAGGATTAGCTCCAGATAAAAGAACTCATCAACGGTCAACAGCACAGATACGAAATTTTGTGTACGCATTTTATCATGATAGATGGATTAGTTCACCATGATATGGCTACTGTATAAAAGTTTTTTTTAAATGATTTTTAATTAACTTATATCAGGCAGACATGATGTCTGTATTATTATTATTATTTTTATCTTATTGGTGGTGTTAACATACTATTATTTATTTTGTGTTATTATCTAACATGCCAAAGGCTTTAGGTCAGTATGTCCGTTGCCACTCAGTTCCGTAACGGCTGAACAGATGTTAAAACTTGGTATATAGATACGTTAAATCCTGGATTAACATAAAGAAGGGATACTTTTTAACACTGCCCATGCAGGCAAAGCTGTTGGGCACAGCTAGTTTTGAATAAAGCACCCAAGTCAAGTTTGTGCTCATACATTTTTTAATATTTTTTTAATTTCATTTTTTAACTTTGTCCTGCCTTATTACTAATACAACAAAAAACTGCCAAATCAGTCAAACCGTTCTAAAGTGACGATCTTTCATACTTTAGGCAATTGATTTATATTTATTACGCGACCGAGCATTATAGGTGCAATGTTTATCTGGGATCACGTGTGTAAGTTTCTTTATTCCACCATAACTGTTATGTGCCTGAACAGATTTGGATGTATAGGGTATCGTTGGAATCATTACATCATCCCGAGTGACAGTATTTATAAAGTTTTTTTTAATTGGCGAGGCAGTCGTGTTTTTGTACTTAGTTTAATGATTCACTTCTTTA
The DNA here is from genome assembly GCA_946251855.1 of Alsophila aescularia. NCBI lineage: Eukaryota > Metazoa > Arthropoda > Insecta > Lepidoptera > Geometridae > Alsophila > Alsophila aescularia. The sequence continues at coordinate 68,974,124 of OX276374.1, read as the reverse complement.
TCTACATCCATGCTAATAATATTATGTAGAGAAAAGATATGATTTTTTGTATTTTAATTTGTACAGGATAAATTTAAAAAAAACCGTATTCAAAAGTTATTTCACATGGACAGTTATCAGCAAGTAGCATGCGTTGTACATTATAAAAAAAAAATGAAGTCACTAAAAGACATTATCGATTTTTCATTATTGCAATTGAGTTTTTTATTTTTTCAAAATTTGCCTGTAGGTCGATAGTGTGTGGGTCAATATTTGGCATGCGTTGCAAAAACTGTTGACAATAATTATATGAAATAATGTTCTACATATTTAGGTAACTCATCATTACCCACAAAAAAGTCCGCAAGGCTGTATGTCTAACTATTGTAGTAAAGTCACAATAACAGATTTTGTTCAAATTAGTCAATCAAAACACGGGTAGAATCAAAAGGTAATGATATTCGTATCATGATATTGATCCTTATCCAATTAAATAGTTTCATAATACAGGTTAATTATGTTGAATTCCTCCCTAAATTATTCAAATCGGGCCATTCATTTAGAAGTTATGACAGGTGTAAAAAATGCAGGAGTAAGAAAAATGCTGCGGTGTGAGAGCTACCCGTGCAAATCTGGGGTGAGTTATTAGCTTGGATATAGATACGCAATACAATATTGTTATATCACTTATACATGTCAAAATTCTAAAAAGTATCATAAACAAGGTATTTTTCAATATTATCATTAGACCTAATCAATAAAATAAATACACTATAACTATACTATATGTACTTTGAGACTAAAAAGGAAATTTTCATTTCATGTGTCAATTCAGAGTTAAGTCATGTTTCTCAGTTGTAAGTGTTCAGAGAGTGCTCAACAGTTCAAACGACCGCCCAGCCCTAAGGTTCCTAGATAGATACCTTCGCATGTCGGTGAAGACTCGCTCCATTGGAAGTCCTCAGCGCACGTTCTCCGAGCGGGCCCCACCAGCTGGTAGTTAGTGGTGCACGAGTACTGGACCACGCTGCCGAGGTTCGTAGTGCCGTTGAGCAGCTCAGCTGACCCATGTGGAAGGGGAGGCAGCTTGCCGCAAGAAACATCTAGAAATATCATTCATGTCACCAACAGTAGGTAGTAGTTGTTTTGCTAGGATCGTCCGACTTTTTAGCCGATTTTTATACCTATTCACTATATAATTTCCCTGAGTTGGTTATAGGATGATTGATATTGGGATTTAAGGGGGCAAAAAACTAAATTACTGCTCCTAGCCAACTTCACCTGCACGCGGTCATCCTGCTGGATAAAACAGGAGGCTATCAACTGACAGATAGTAATAATAATAATAATCATCATTTATTGATCAAAACGGGGAGCACATTACACATAATAATATTAGACTTTATAAAACATAAAAATAAGTTGACTATTTCTAACTAATACATATAATACATATAATTTCTAACTAATACATGCATATAATGTGTTGGTAGGTATGTTTTAACAATAAAGTGTAATAAGCTTTGACCTCCACACTTGGGTACCCTGTGCCGTGGAGACCAAATCTTTTATAAGAGTCGCAATATAATGTTGCAGTGTTTGTGTAAGTTATAATAAGTATAATTAGTTAAATAAGCATAAAAAAAAAGCGTAGCCAAATCACACAGGTCGGTCATGGGGAGAAGCGTCATCGATGCAAAAAGCTTTGCCTTTAGCCAGCTCGCATGCCCAGCTTGGCAATTATGTGCATTGACCTCCCAAACTGACGAGCACAAATAAAACACAGCCCTCAGTTTCCGGCCGTCCTGCTATTCCTGGCCACAATGGCAGTCATACCAACTTCATGGCTCAGGGGTGCTAAGAATCCCCAGGCTTCGGAAATCCGCCAAAACCGACTGACTCTGGCTACGTACAAGGGACGCACTTTACGGCTCCATAGACATAATATGGTACAACTAGAGGAACAGCTGCCAGAAGTCAGCCGTGATGGCTCTTTTATTGCTCAAAAATATAAGTGCCACTTTAGAATATAAATTCCTTGGTGGTAATACAATTGCATAGGCATAAATAATTTAAAAACCCAAATCACCGAAAAGTCAGGATGCTCAAGATTTCGGAGACGTAGACAGCATATTATTAAGTCATCACGGGCGTGGCAATGCTGTACGTCTCAGCTGGGACGCCTGCGACATAGAACTGAGAAGCGAGCGAGACAACCGGGTGGAGGCGGTGCGGCGCGGGCGGGTGCGGGAAGCAGCACGGCAATTCTGTACGCTTGTTTGGCCCGATGATAAACCCATTTAGATCTCATATTCTGCTATATGCATGAATGTTACATCAGTTCTTTTTTTGACGTGATATGTCTTTAAACATCGAAACATACGGGTACCAGGACAGAAATGTGAACGAAAAGCTCCAAAGATCTAATTTATATGACTAATTTCTTAGCTATGGTCAATTCAATGATGTAATGTTTAATATTTGTCAAAAGACAAAGGGGGGGGGGGGGGGGGGTAGCTCAGAGCAAAATCAGCAAAGTGTTTGATAGACCACTCGTGATTAAGATAGGCCAGCATATTGATTCGTGGTTTGTGTAAAGATATTGTAGAGAAAATTCATATTTTTTTTACTAAACGTCTACTTAAGACTAAGTAAATTTTAAAAAAACTAAGTGATATAAGATAAAAAATACAAAAGCTGACACTGTTGGAAAAAATAAGTTCTGGAGCTCACAAGTCTATCATCGGGTGGCGATATATCTAACATTGCGCACTACCGCGCGCATACAGCGCGTGCGCGTCGCGGCAAGCAACTGGCTTAACTCCAGCATAGAGCAAACGAGAAAGTTCAGGGACCGGATCAAATTGTACGTGGCGGTAGACGTTTCACGACAAACAAACGTCCGTGCGCCCTGACACGTTCGTATGTACGCCTATTTGGTTTGCATGAATATAAAAAACTGGGATACCTAAAAATATTTGGATTTTACCAGTCTATGTACCCGGAGCTCTAGATTTCAATGACGCAATAAATAAATAATAGTTTAAAAAAACTAAAAAACACGCTTTATATAGAAAACCAAACTAAAAAATAGAAAATAAATTTTAATAGTGTAAATAAGAAAAAAAATTTTTATATCAAAAAAACGTGGGGTGCTTCTCATATCTGTCAATGAAATATGTATAACTATTGTTTTTTTTTTTCATATTTACACTATTAAAATTTATTTTCTATTTTTTAGTTTTGTTTTCTACATAAAGCGTGTTTTTTAGTTTTTTTTAAACTATATATTTTTTTATTATTTTTTTCGAATTATTGCATTGTCATCGGTATTTGACAGGTGTGCAAAATTTGAATGAAATCTGACCGTTTAAAGTGGGTCAAAATAGTGTCCAAAGGAGTCGGTTACAAAGACGCAATAAAAAACGCACTTGTGTACATACGCCCTTATGGAATGATGCCCTCAATATGAAAATGCTTTTTATTGTTCTATGTTTTATTGTCTTACCACTTTTTAGTCCACTTGTTTCTTTTTTCTACATTCATTAGTTGAATTAACTCCAAAGATAATTCAAAATCACTACTAACGATGCATACCGATGACCTCTACTATAAGACGCGCCTATTGGGTACCTGGCTTTATTAATGTTTTTTATAAAGCCGGAAATAAGTTGAATCTATAGACTATTTAGTAAATACTCTATAGATTCAACTTACTATAAACTATTTACTCAACAATTTTTTTTTTTTAGAAGAAAGTAATTAGTACATAATTAAAAATGTTTCTAAAGATTCTTCAAAGTTCCAAATGCTTTTTTATTTTATTATTTGTTTTAGCTGAGTTTTTTTATATGCTAGTCTTGTAATACGATAATTTTAATTCTAGCTAGGCCCAAACTCGCCAGTTTCCTTTAAAGTCGTCTTTTTCTAATTGAATATTACGAATTTTTAACGACATCATTCACATCAACTTGAGACTCTCCTTTTATTTAAAGTCAGGTAAAACACGTCTGGCTATAAGAGATAAGGTACCTCATTTATAAGTAATTATATCGATAAATTATTAATTGTTGAACTTACTAGTTAGTGTTCTGTTTAATTGGAGCAGTTCATTCTTCATTTGGTCCAATGTTTCTGTTATTTTCACTTCTAACACATGTTTTGTGTTATTTGACGCATCCGACGTTTGATCTATTTTCTCCTCATTTTTTTTTATTCTTTTTTCTAATTGAGGTATTTTATTGTTAACTGCATCGGTTTTGCTATCGATATATGTTATCAGTTTATCCAAAAACTTGCTCTCCCATTTATTTAATATTTTATTGATATATTCTTCTAAATCCAACTTGCATTCTGTAGTGGGTTTATTAAAATTATCGGCATTTATTATACCGACAACAAAACCTAATACACTTAACAGAACAAGAACACGACGCGCAGTACACATGATGACACGGGTCTCTGGTTACTTTCAGAATAATTATAATCAATGGCTCTCCGTTATATATGTTTGATATGCCTAACTACCTATATTATAGTTTGATATGCCTAACTACCTATATTATAGTTTGATAAACCTTATAACTACTATTTTGCATAAGTAAATATGTAAAATTAGATATGTTTGTGCGTTACTTCGCTTACTTCAGTAAAGGGTGAACGGATTTTGATGGTACATAGGCACATAAGCATTTTAAGTCCTGGAATAATGCAGGATTCATTAAATCATCGTCCACGCGAGTGATACCGTGAGGTGCAGGTACCAGTTACCTACATAAAACTTTATCTAACTGAACTATGTTTTTAAGTCGTACCTACGTATTTTAGATTTTTGTTGTTTTTTTTTAACCAAACAATAATAATCGACTTCAATGTATTTTCTAAACAAAACTAAACCAATCTTAATAATATTTATAATGGATCTTTCAGTAACCTTTCCTTTACAAATAATATGGCATTATTTAAAAGGGGTAAAAAAACCGGAATAAGAGTGAAAATACACAAAAAAATACAGTGTAATTAGGGACCTCTTCATTATAAATACTTTCTTTATACTTCTTAGTGCCGTACTTTCGTTTGTGTTGATTCAAAGCGTCCATGAAACTAAAATTGACACTTTTTCGACGTTAGTCACAAAAACAATAATAATACAGTACGTTAGTTGCATGGATGCTCACTACTGCCAAACTACTGCTATCAGTGCCAAAATAGTGATAATCAAATGCTCACATTGCAACGTTCATCAAGAGCCTGTCTAGAGTACGGAGTAATGTGCAGTTGTCAATGATCAAAGCCACTGAGTTTCATTGTTTCCAAAAAAATACTCGTAAACTACTGAGTGGGATGGATGTTGTTGTAGTTCCCAGTATTTGTTAGCCAAGGCTACCGATAAAACTACTGGATGGGATGGATATTGTTGTAGTTCCCAGTATTTGTTAGCCAAGGCTACCTATAAAACTACTGGAAGGGATGGATGTTGTTGTAGTTCCCAGTATTTTTTAGCCTAGACTACCGATAATACTACTGGATGTGATGGATGTTTTCCCAGTATTTGTTAGCCTAGGGTACCGATAAAACTACTGGATGGGATGGATGTTGTTGTAGTTCCTAGTATTTATTAGCCAAGGCTACTGATAAAACTACTTTAAGGGATGGTATTTTTGTAGTTCCCAGTATTTGTTAGCCAAGGCTACCGATAAAACTACTGGAAGGGATGGATGTTGTTGTAGTTCCCAGTATTTCTTAGCCTAGGCTACCGATAAAACTACTGGACGGGATGGATGTTGTTGTAGGACCCAGTATTTGTTAGCCTAGGCTACCGATAAAACTACTGGAAGGGATGGATGTTGTTGTAGTTCCCAATATTTGTTAGCCTAGGCTACCGATAAAACTACTGGAAGGGATGGATGTTGTTGTAGTTCCCAGTATTTGTTAGCCTAGGCTACCGATAAAACTACTGGAAGGGATGGATGTTGTTGTAGTTCCCAATATTTGTTTGTAAAGACTTCAGCTAAAACCTATGTAAGTTAACTGAATGTACAGATGTTTAACAATATATGGTATGAAACTAACATGGTCACAAACAATAAATGTATAAATATTAGAAACGGGATATTGTATCATTGAAATATCGAGATCTCATTAAAAATAGTATCTTGAACAACGCAAGTAAAAACATTAGCAACTGCGATATTCAATTTTTTTTTTTTACTTCATATAAGGTACAATATATAGTTCCATTAAGTTTTTTATTTTATTAGCTAAATGGCTGTCTCCCTGAAACGAATTCTAGGTTTATTTGAAGTCTACGCGGAAGAAGTTGCGGGAATAGTTAGTATTATACTGCTTATCTGAAGATGATAATTGTAACTGTTTAATTTACGGCACTTATCGACCAAATATTTCACATATCGCGCGTCGAGGGCATGCTGCGGGTTATCACAACAATGTGAAACAACAAGTATGTTCGGAAATACCTACCCTGCATAATCTTGGCTGAGAAGTCAAGTGAGACTTTTGAAATACTGCGTTAAATAATAATATGCACAGTTCACCGACGGATAGTGAGCAATAGTGCAACTTAGAATCTAACGATACCGGATTCGTTTCTATAGGCCAAATGACTTTTCTAAGTCAAGTGCGGTTTTCCATAGCTCCGTGCTTCGGAAGGAACGCTGTCGGTCCCGGCTGTTATTGACTAATTGCAGTAGTTAAGGGCGGCCAGACAAACTCTGAGACCAGAGGCCCGAACTACCTCATACGAAAATCAAACAAACATCATTTTCTTACACAAAAATAAAAAGTAATGTACCTAACTGAAATGATTAGATCACAAAACTAAGAGATTCTGCAACCTTGAATCGTGTTCAGTTGGTGTCCCGTTCTGTTACGGGGCAGTAAGGAAGTTTTGAAAGTTCTTCATCATCGTAGACTTTGTCCTTCGCACCAGAACCCTGGAGTACATCTCCCTATAGAAAACATCTCAGGTTCATCAGAAATATCATAAAATTTGTAGAAGAACTTCATACAAATTACATTATATCTGATGTATGTTAACACAAGTTAACTCTAGAAATTCAGTGACATGACCAGATGACCCATTTAATGAATATTTGACGGAGAAGTTCTTTGAATGAAAAACAAAGATCTAAACTTTTATTTGAGACTGACTAGTGCCTGCATTCTTGAATACTTAATCAAATAGAATCAAAACAAATCATGTGTTTTTTTTTTCAAAAATAAACTTTCTGATATCCCACCGTAGCAACGTCGCAACATTTGCAGGTAAAGAAACTCGTTTGCAGCTTGTGTTAAAGTATTGACACAATATTTGTTGCTTATTAGTAAATCGCAGCCACTCCCTCCCCCCCCCCTGTTCTCTTCCCGCTGTGCCAAAGTATAAACGAAATTACTCAACCTTGGAAGAGATTCCTTCCAATAAGAAAACATCTTGGTTAGAGGAGCGTTTCCTCGTGGTCTAACTATTCTGCCTAACTAGTTAGGTTTCATGGGATCTACTTTTTTCCCAAGCCCTGCTCAAATCCAAAACCCCGAGAGCTTTCAGTTGGAGCTCCAAAATCGCTTCCAAATCCTTACCGAATGCGATACAGTGGACGAACTAAACAAACAACGGGCTGGTGAAAATTGTTAACGCGGTCGGGTCGGAGTTCTTTACGACCAACCGCAAAAATAGAACATAGAAACTCTCTGAGAATACACTCAAACTTATGGCAGAACGAGGCGAGATTAGGCTGCAGTCTTCAGTGGATATGTCGAGTTACAGCTTGCTTAATAAACAGATCTCCAAGTCGATGTGACACAATTTGCATTCCTATAATACTACTTGTATTAAGAACGCAATACAGCGGAACAAGGGCTCCAAAGTGTTCGCAAGAGATCTGTCTATTGGGCAAAGCCTGTTGACGAAGCTGAAAACCGACAGTGGTAGCATCGTTTCCTCGAAGCCAGAGATTTTGAGTGAGCTCGAGAAGTTCTATGAACACTTATACACCTCATCACGAAGTCCTCCTAGCACGACTAGCGATGCAAGAGCCCGTTTGACCCGGCATTATATTACCTAAATGGCCTGCATGCATAATACTTTGTTCACCGGAAACGGTAGAATATTGCACTTTACTAACCATGAACATCTTAATAACACAATATTCTTACAAATAAATTTTGAATTTGAATTTTGAAATAAATTTATGTTGACCTAAAAATGCTAAAACATTATAAACGCAAGTTTTAGCTCTTTTATTTGGACAAAAAATCAACATTATAACAGCAACAATTTTCTCTGCTCGTTTTATGCTATATTACGCTAAACAACATATATATGCATGTTCAAAATAATGGGATAATAATTGTAACTATTAAACATTCGCGATTTGAACACAGTTATATATTCAAACGAGACTTAATCGAAACGGATACAGACGTTGACATCCTAGACGCAGATATGAAAAGAAAAGGACTGATGTCGATGCCGGCTTTCATGTCATATGTAAAAGAAGTGACGGATAAAGTCGGTGCATTAGTGAAGGACTTTTCTATCAAGACTGTTTATACTCCTTTATTGAAGTTAGCAAGGCATGTCAAAACACCGAAAGATGTCATTCCTTTTCAAACTCCTGGCGTATTTAAGATAGATTGCTGCGGCAGTTCCAACATTGGACAAACCAAGCGTACTAAAGCGGAAAGGATCAAAGAACACATTGCAGCTGTAAAGAACCGCCAGATAAATAAATCTGCAGTCACTGAGCATTTGCTCGAATCGGGCCCTAATCACTGGATTGAACTCCACGACCCGAAGATCCTCTCCACGGAACGTCACTACTACTCCAGGATTCTACGTGAATCGATTGAAATTAAAGAGTATCCTAATTTTAACCGGGTTTTTTTTTTTAAAGATATGCTAGTAGTTGGAGACAACGCTCGCCCTTCTCGACGCTGACACCCGCTAATTCAGTCTTCTCGTGACAACTATCAATGCAACTTGATCGAAACGTCGATATAAATAAAAATTAAGTTTTCAGTGCGATAAAGTGTAACATCTCACTAGACCTCACGTTTGTTTTCATTCCTTTAGTTGGGTTTTCACGTAATATCAGCACAAAAAGTACACTTTGACGATAAAATAACCAATAAAATAAACATTCAATAATAAACATAGAATTACGTTAGATTTTAAATATATCTTGTCTTTGAATTAGTATGTTCATTCTACACGTTATGTAATTTACAATCGTATACAGAAATTTTACTAAGCCAATATGACCTATTGCAAACAAATTTTCATGGTATTATCGACTCCAACGCACCGTATCGAATGATTGTAATAACAAGTTCTGATTGAAACAGGATAGTTGGTCGTCATGCGGGTTGGTTTCAAACGCAACAACATTAGACAATACCGAGACAGTATGCCAGTTTAGTCTGTGGTGATGAGTCACGTTTTGGTTTGGATTCGCCATTTTATTGCTTGTTTCGACAGCGGTTATTATTCGTCAAAGATCCATGAATTCACGAACCGATTGTTTTATATTTATCTCTAATCTTGTCTTACTGTGCCTCTAACGCACCAGCAGTGCGATTACGTAATGTTGATCATGACGGTTTCAAGCCGTCAAATTCAATAATGCTTTGCGATAGAGTCGATTTTGCTATGAAAAAAGTGATAATCTGATTGAAGCCAAGTTCTGTGGTCGGGCCGCAGGGGCCCGACCACATAACTTCAATCGGATTCTCAGTATCGATATCACTAATGCCTTGCGATAGAGTCGAAATTGCTATGAAACATTCGACTCTATTTTTCATAGCAATTCTCGATTGTAATCAAGTTATGTAATCGGGCCGCTGGTTTTTGATATTGCAGACCTTGATTGCAATATCGCCCGGTACAAATTTTAAATATAGTAACGGGTTTTTGTAACTTTTAAACTTTAGCGATTCGAACACATAGTTATATATTTAAACGGGACTTAATCGCGCTGACAACTTAATATTTATTTACCGCGACGTTTCGATCAAGTTGCATTGATCGTGGTCACGTGGTCTTCTCGTGTATGTATCGGTTTTATACCGCTTTTGAATTCCCTTGATTTCATGATAATTGACACCCAACTGGTGAAATACCTTTAAAACTATGCTTCTTACGTGCTGAATTTTCAAATTTGTAAACTTATGTCCGACCTTTTTGGTCTTTCACACTTGTACTTTTCTTTGAACTTTTTATATTTTACTTTAATATCAATCTTTTGTACCATACTGGCTGCCACATCTACTTTTGTACCATACTGGCTGCCACATCTACTTCCTTGAGGCTTAACTGGAAGAAGCCTCGTCCGGCATGGTGGACACCCAAGGAACGAAGACCTGGATATGTACGGCAGCCAGACCTACTGAAGCAGGACTAAGGCGTCTAATTCGACCGTTCCAGGGTTTTTTCCGATACCCTAGGGTACAAACGCCGATCAGCACGCTGCTACGGGTCTGTGGACATCAAACCCCGGGAGCTGCTCTGCGCACTACTGCACTACTTCTTGCTGCACCCCTACTTATGCACCATTTATACATCATGGAACGACTTTCAAGTCCTCTCAGCTAAGTCCCAATCCTTGAGGCACAATAACACGAACATCACCACCTCTGGTAACTCACTACCTGAGACACTTCTTCTGATTACACTGGTAATTACCTTCTTATTTCATTTTTTTCCATCTACTTTAACTGCCAGGTCACATAAGTCCCGTTTAAATATATAACTAATGGGATAGTACTCGCAAAAATACTTAGTACCTATCTTATTGGTTTTGCAATGTTTTAAAGAGATCCGTTGTTCCTACAATATATTCTTTTATATTTATATGTAATTGTTTTCTCGAAAACGGTATAAATGAATAAATTTCTCAAAAAATAAATAATAAAACTCTTTTTCCGCTAAGTAACTACCAGTTACTTTTCGCAAACACGGGTGTCCCTCCCAAATAAACTTATTTTTAGTAAGGTACTGGCTTTAGATTCCATGGCAACCGTTTCTTACAGCGAGTAATCAACATTTTCCCAGTTTTTCCGTGAAAACTTGCAACTTCCCGGTATAAAAAGTATCCTATGTTTTATTCCAGGGTATAAGCTATCTCCATTCCAAATTTCATCAAAATCCAGCCAGCATTTATTGCGTGAAAGCTCTCCAAACAAACAAACAAATAAACTGACAACGTTTCACTTCTATATATTGGTATGGCTCATTGACATGGGTTATACATTTGTAAGACACGCATACTAATTCAAGCTGTCACAATTTGACGTTTATAAAATATCATTCTGATGTTAGTTGCGTGAAGTTCGTTGTTTTGTTTATTAATGATATGTTTTTAGTTATGTTAGATTGAAAGTGGACTTGTCTGTGTTGATGTTACTTGAAAACCAAAACAAACGGAACGAAAACAAATGTAAGGTAAAGTGAAGTGTTAACCACAATACGTTTTTTTTTTTTTTATCTCTTATTTAACTTACAGTGTTTGTATGTACCCATGTTAGTTTCTGTCAAATCTTAGAAGCTGATTAAGAACCACTTCTTCTTATACTACAGAGTAATTTTTTTACATGTTGGGTTAGTTCCGATAACCATGCATTTCTATGGTTAGCATGACCTGAATCGACCTCCAGGATTAGATTAAAGGAACTCTTCAACGGCAAACAGCACAGTCACGACATTTTGTGTACGCATTTTATTATGACCATGACGGTTTAATGCTCTCCGAGTTGGGTTCTGACTAGAGAACTCCTCAAAGGTTAACAGCACAGACACGAAATGCTGTAGAAGCATTTAATTGTGATAGCCCGTTTTATGTTTCAGCATGACATGGCTACTGCATAAAACTATTTTTTGTTAATATATTTCTTCTATTCACGAACCTACTCACTTATTTTACTTCGGAATCCACATTTATTTATGTACGAGCCAAGCTAACGGCTTTGCTTGCATGTTCGTTTATTCGTGTTAAAAGAAGCCTATGTGTTATCAGGTACTTTTGGTCCTGAAATAACATATAGGATACATTTATTCCAGACAAAAAACACGCGGGCAAAGCCGCGGGCACAGCTAGTTAGCCTATATTTGGCAGTCCAGAAGGTAGGTTCTGCAAAGGATACAACAGTTTGAAATGATATTCACCGTAGATAAAGTACATACACTCATAATAATTTGTTATGTTTTACATAACTCAAAGAAGAAGAAAAAAGAAAAAAAAAGAAAAAAAACCCGCCCCTCTTCGGGTTGGAAGAGATCGCTTTTTAGCGATAAGACTGACCATTGTCCCATATATTTTGTATAAATGTTTTAGTTATTATTGTATTTTTGTTCTGTGGTGTACAATAACGAGTTATCTATCTATCTATAACTTTTTTTTCACACGTTGTACCCTGTAGTACCACGGAGTACATAATAAACATTTCTAGTGTGTGGGTGAGGAGCCATGGTCCTCGTAAGTCACGGCTCACGACAAGTGAAGAATGTGCGTAAAATAAACTCATAGTTAAGAAAATAAAGAAACTTTAACCTTCAAGCTTAAAGTTTCATTCTTTTCTAGTGTCTATGGCTGGAGTTCAGTAACATTTTAACCATAGTTAAATCACAGTTTGTTAGGAAAATGTATGACACTAAATTTCATGCTAAATGTGGTGTAACCGCTTCACCTGTTTGTAAACTCTAGCGTAAGGTATGCAAATGAAAAGTTTAAAACAGAGATGACGTTTTATCAGTATCTATCGTAACGTGACCAAGTATAAATACAAAGCAAATAAAAAACCTGAGATTGTCTGGTCACTTAAATGCACCGGTGAAAACCAGTGGTACATCACGTCCTGAAAAATTTATCATTGAAGTATGTAACTTGCTGGTGTGTTAGAGCTCAGACAAGAGAATCTGTATCCCAGGTACTTACGTCTTACTGCAACTAAGTCGATATGTAATAATCTATACTTATAACTAGCAATACCCGCGGCTTCGCACGCGTGGTTTTTCTTCTGGGTTAAAATTACTATGTGTACTTCTAGCTGTACCCGCAGTTTCCATGCGTGGTTATTTCTCTAAGTTAAAAGTACTATATGTACTATATCAAGGCCTAAAATACCAATATACTAACATTTGATCAAAATTCCCTCATCCATCAAAAAGTTTTTCTCGATTGCTTGGCTTCTACTCATTGGTCTACTCAAGTCAAACCCCACGCTATCCAACAGTGAAAACTGCATCTGCATCGCAAATAGTCCAGTAGTTTTTACGTGCTATGCGAACAAACATACAGACAAACAAAATGACAGACACGAATTTAAAAATGTTTTATTCTTGTTCAATAGCTTATTTTAAGTACCGAGGTCATATTATTTTTTTCAATTATCTCCTTTGTTCAGATTTTTTCGTCCCTATTGCTTTATTATAAGTACTTGGTGTGCCCGCGGCTTCGCACGCGTGGTAATTTATCTAGGTAAGAATTACTCTATGTGCTATTCCAAGACCTGAAATACCAATATACCAACATTTTTCAAAATTCCTTCAACCGTCAAAAAGTTTTTATCGACTAATATGCCGCAGGAATCCCGTTTTTTTCGTCATTAAAAGTATCATTGATTTTAACACATAATATAAACTTTGACTGTGCCAAGTTACATCAAAATCCGTCCAGTAGTTTTAGCGTGATATATGTTTTTTTTAAATAACTTTCAACCCCTATCCTGCGGGAACCATTTTTTTTTTCGAGATAAAAAGTATTCTAAGTGATAATCCATAACAAAAGCTTAAGCTATGATTGTGCCAAGTCACATCAAAATCCGTGTGGTAGTTTCAACGTGATGCGTGTTCAATGAGACAGACAGACAGACAGACATACAAAAAATAACAACGTATCCTTTTTGCATTTCATATCGATTTTGAAGTTTATCTCAAATATAATTTTCAAAAAATATTTAATGTACAGATTTAGCCCAGTTACGGTTTTATTGTAGTAATAGAATAAATAGATAGAGATATTTGTAAATTGAATTGAATTGAATTGGATAACATTCAAAACATGTTAAACATAGTTGGTCTAGCTTGGTCAGATGGGAAACGAAACAAACATTATTTTCGTCTTCACTTTTTATGTATGAAACAATAAAAAAAACAAAAATAATATACACTATGTATTTGTTATAGTTGTATATACACTATGTAGTTGTTATAGCTGTATATACACCTATGTAGTTGTTATAGCTGTATACACGTATTTCAACCTTGTAGAGTTTTTTTTTTTGTATCTGTCTCATAAAAAATAAATTTCTTGTAACGGATCGAATAATACTACGAGAGATTCCAAGACCAGTTAAGAGGGAGAGTGGTAGATGGAGGTTAAGGAAGAACAGAGAAATAGTGCAGATGGTGGCTGAGCCAAATGTCATCAACGAAATGAAATCCCACAGACGTTACTTTGCTGGGTCGGCACCGTCGAGAGAATGGGTGAGGATCAGCAGTACTGAGAGCGTACCTGGGGTGGCCAACAGGTCGGGCGTCCCAGGTGTCGCTGAAGGATGAAGTGGAAAAAGATTTGCAAGAACATCTTCCTACCTCAGCAGTGGGACGAAGTTGCGTAAGACAGAGAGAAGTAGAGACTTTTAGTATCAGACTATCATACAAAGATTCATTTAGAGTCACTACGCCCTCCTTGTTAGTTAGTGTTAATACTCGTAGTGACAGAATTTTCTTTGTTTATTTTGTCATATGAGGTAGTGCTGGCTTCTGGTGTCAGAGTTCGTCAAGTCACCCAAGGGCCTCTGGCATGGCTAAATGACTGCCGGGACCGACAATTTCGTGGCCACCGAAGCACGGAGCGACACAAATAACTTATAGAAGTCATTGGTGCGTAGCCCAGGATCTAACTCGGTATTGTTTGAATAAGATAGTGACCAAATAAAATGTCTGTTACATAGATAGATAACTCTTTATTGCAAAAGAAAAGAAACTGATGATACAATAACCAAGTTTTGACATGGAACAATCGGCGGCCTTATCACTAAGCAGCGATCT
The DNA here is from genome assembly GCA_946251855.1 of Alsophila aescularia. Lineage (NCBI taxonomy): Eukaryota > Metazoa > Arthropoda > Insecta > Lepidoptera > Geometridae > Alsophila > Alsophila aescularia. The sequence continues at coordinate 68,959,081 of OX276374.1, read as the reverse complement.
CTTCGAGGCAATAAATTTGTTAATAAATATTGGTCATTAATCAGTCATTACGCTCTGCGCCGCCGAGCTGAGCGGTAACCTTCTGTCTTCGGTCTCTGGTCTCCCAGCTGCGCTCGCCCGCAGCTATCGTCGGTCCAGTCCATGCACGCTTCCCCGCATAGGCACTCGTGTCTAGCGGGATGCCATCATCACACCCGACGGTTTAGCGAAACAATCGTTCCCGTCAGTATCTGCTGCGGCTGCTGCAGCACGATGCACCGCAAGGATCAGAGACAAGTTCGACGCGTTGTGTCGGATGACGATACGTGAACTATGAGACATCCAACAAAGCGTGACATTATGTCAGTAGCTGTTGCGGTAGCTGTAGCACGATGCACTGCGAGGGTCGGAGACAAGTCGGATGCGTTGTATTGGATGATGATACGTGAACTATGAGACATCCAACACAGCGTGACATTATGTTAGTAGCTGCAGCGGCTGCTGCAGTACGATGCACTGCGACGGTCGGAGACAAGTCGGATGTCGAAATGTGAACTATGAGATATCCAACACAGTGTGACATTATGTCAGTAGCTGCTGCGGCTGCTGCAGCACGATGCACTGCGAGGGTCGGAGACAAGTCGGTTGCGTTGTATTGGATGATGATACGTGAACTATGAGACATCCAACACGGCGTGACATTATGTCAGTAGTTGCTGCGGCTGCTGCAGCATGATGCTCCGCGAGGATCGGAGACAAGTCGGATGTCGATATGTGAACTATGAGACATCCAACACAGCGTGACATTATGTCAGTAGCTGCAGCGGCTGCTGCAGTACGATGCACTGCGACGGTCGGAGACAAGTCGGATGTCGAAATGTGAACTATGAGATATCCAACACAGTGTGACATTATTGCAGTAGCTGCTGCGGCTGCTGCAGCACGATGCACTGCGAAGGTCGGAGACAAGTCGGTTGCGTTGTATTGGATGATGATACGTGAACTATGAGACATCCAACACGGCGTGACATTATGTCAGTAGTTGCTGCGGCTGCTGCAGCATGATGCTCCGCGAGGATCGCAGACAAGTCGGATGTCGATATGTGAACTATGAGACATCCAACACAGCGTGACATTATGTCAGTAGCTGCTGCAGTTGCTACCATATGATCATTTTTCATGAAGATCCTGAAAAAATACAAACAGTTCGAGACTAATCAGAGTTCTTAGTTTTAAGAGTTCCCTATTGTATCAATTGCTTGGCTTCTAACTCACCATATTGAGATACTAATTACACCAGATTTAAATCAAACCCTAAGCTATCTAACAATGAAAACCACATTGCAATCGGTCCAGCTGTTTTTACGTGATGCGTGAACCAACAAACACACAGACAAACAGACAGAAAGACACGATAGAAAAAAATACTTGTTCTGTACTTTTTTTAAGCACCCAAGAACATTTTTTTATTTATCTTCATTGTGCAGTCTTTTTCGTACCTATTGGCTTTAATTATAAGTATAGATATATGATTGTGTCAATTTGCATAAAAAAATGCGTCCAGTAGTTTCAACGTGATACTTACGTGTTGCGAAAACCCTTTAATGTTTTGGGATAAAAAGTATCCAATGTCCTACCTCGTAGTATGAACTCAAATCATACCAAGTTTCATTTGAATTCATCCAGTAGTTCTAGCACCGTGATGCGCGGCCAAGATACAGACAGACAGACAGACATACAGACAAATATGAAAATCTTACAGTTTAGGCTTCATTATCGAATATAGAGAAACCTCAAAAAACACAATATCTTTAATGTAACAGAATTTGGGCCCATATCCCGCAGGAACCGTTTATTTTTTTCGGGATAAAATGTATCCATAATTTTGATCCATCTTATAAACTATGTCTGTACCAAGTAGCATCAACATCCGTCCAATAGTTTCAGCATGCTACATATTCTTTTAAATAATTTTCCACTCCTATCCTACAGGAACCCTTTATATTTTCGGGATGAAAAGTATCCAATGTCCTACCTCGGTTTGAACTCAAATCATACCAAATTTCATTTAAATTCATTGAGTATTTTCGGCGTAATGTGCTCCACGGTACAGAGAGACAAACATTAAAAAAATACAGTGGTGGCTTTAGTATTGAACATTGAACAGCCTCCAAAAAATATAGTTAAATATTTAAACGGGACTTAATCGCGCTGAAAACTTAATATTTATTTACCTCGAGTACTACTTACAGTAGAGTTTTTACTTAGAGTAGGTCTGATGTCGATAGAGAGCCGGCTTTCATGCCTTATGTAAAAGGAGTGACGGATAAAGTCGGTGCTTTATTAAAGGACTTTTCTATCAAGACCGTTTATACTCCTTTTTCCAAGTTAGCAAGGCATGTTAGAATACCGAAAGATGTCATACCTTTTCAAACTCCTGGCGTATATAAGATAGATTGCAGCTGCGGTAGTTCCTACATTGGACAAACCAAGCGTACTATAGCGGAAAGGGTCAAAGAACACATTGCAGCTGTAAAGAACCGCCAGATAAATAAATCTGCAATTGCTGAGCATTTGCTCGAATCGGGCCCTAATCACTGGATTGAACTCCATGACCCGAAGATCCTCTCCACGGAAAGTCAATACTACTCCAGGATTGTACGTGAAGCGGTTGAAATTAAAAAGTATCCCAATTTCAACCGGGACGATGGTTTCAAGCTGGCTGCGTCCTGGAATCCCGTGATAAGCAAGTGTTCGCGTCGTTGTTTATGTCAGAAGATTTCTGCAGATGTCGTTAGTGTCGTGTGTCGTGACAATTCTGTTTTTTTAACAAAACCAAATGCATGTAGTTGGAGACAACGCTCGCCCTTCTCGACGCTGACACCCGCTACTTCAGTCTTCTCGTGACCACGATCAATGCAACTTGATCGAAACGTCGAGGTAAATAAATATTAAGTTTTCAGCGCGATTAAGTCCCGTTTAAATATTTAACTATGTGTTCGAATCGCGAAAGTTTAAAAGTTACAACTCCAAAAAATATGCAAAATATCTTCAATTTACAGAATTTGGGACATTGTCCCGCAGGAACTCTTTATTTTTCGAGATAAAAAGTATCCTCAATTTTTACCTATTATTTAAACTATGACTGTGCCAAGTTGCAACAAAATCCGTCAAGTAGTTTCAGCGTGATACGTGTTCTTTTAAATAACTTTCAGCGCCTATCCTGCAGGAACTCTTTAATTTTTCGGGATGAAAAGTATCCAATGTCCTACCTTAAGGTATGAACGCAAATCATACCAAATTTCATTTGAATTTTAGATTATTTTCGGCGTGATGCGCTGCCAAGGTACAGACAGACAGACAGACAGACGGATAGATAGACATACAGACAAAAATATTAAAAATACAGGTTTGGCTTTAGTATTGAATATAGAAGACTCTAAAAATAATAATATATCTTTAATTTACAGAATTTGTGACATTATCCCGCAGGAACTCTTTAGTTTTTGGGATAAAAAGTATCCTCAATTTTTACGCATTATATAAACTATGACTGTGCCAAGTTGCAACAAAATCCTTATAGTAGTTTCAGCGTGATACGTGTTGTTTTAAATAACTTTCAACGCCTATCTTGCGGGAACCCTGAAATTTTTCGAGATTAAAAATATCCTATGTTCTACCTCGTAGTATGAACTCAAATCATACCAAGTTTCATTTAAATTCATTAAGTAGTTTTGGCGTGATGCCTAGCCAAGATACAGACAGACAGACAGATAGACAGAGAGACAGACAGAAAGACAAAAATAAAAAAAAAAGTTTTGGCTTCAGTATCGAATATAGAGTCGCATTCCAAAAAAATATTCCAAACATCGTCAATGTACAGAACTGGACCCGTTACAGTTTTATCATAAGTATAGATTTATTCTATATAGAAAACATACATAGGATTATTTTTCCTGCAGTGATATAAAGTAGATTGAGACAAACTCGTTGCTTTTAAATGAAATTATCAAGCTGTCCATAGCTTTTGAAAAAATCTAAAATGTATCACATTTTCTTTAAACCGACCTCATGTTTTTGAAGAACAAACTTTTGCAACTACATAGGAAATAGTACAAAAAACTACCCTTGATGGTTCATTATATTGCCCCACCTATATAGGTGACAGAAAACAAAACGAAACAGAATCAGTTGAGTTTTTCAGAGAAATTTCCACTGAAAAAGTGTTTTTCAGTTATAAAAGACAAATGATGTCTAAGGAGCGCCATACCACAGAATTAATAATAGTACTGCCCTGTGCTCGGCACGCGTGGTCCGACACGCACTTTGCTGGTTTAGTTAACTTGTTCCTATCTAGTATTTGAGTTTGGTTTACGTTCAGTATTAACATTACAGGATTAACATTATCTCAACTATTTTTTACCCCCAAACTCCAGAGAGTGGTGTTATAAGTTTAGGGTGTGTATGTATGTATCACTGTACACACCGTCTGTCTGTCTGTGGTATTGTAGCTCCCAAACGAATAGACCTATTTTGATGCGGTTTTTGTGTTTGGAAGCTGATGTGATCGGCATGGTTTTTAGGGAGTGGCATGTATATTAATTTACCTTCAATAGTAGTTGGGCAGATACGGATATTTGCTGATCCGTACCATGCACTGAATCGGTAGTATTTGAGTACACCGACGTCAATAATGGAGTGTGATATAAGTGGAGCGTCACCTTCCTTGCCAAACTGCAGTTTGCCTGAATAAATAATTAGTAGGATATTAAAACATGAACAAATGGTGGGTAAGTCTCGCATGCCACCTTTTTTGCGACTTTCATCTATTTATTACGATTACCCGAGTACGGCGTAGCAAGGGAAGGGTAATGAGTTTAACCATCTATGTATGTATGTGGGTTTGTGGATGTTCCACCATAGCGTCGACCTTATTGGTCAGATTTTAACAAGCGAGGTATCAATCGATTTGTGTTCGCTATAGAGTATCATAGGTTTATTACTCGACTATGGCAAAGCAAAGGAAGGGTTCAAATCAATAAGTAAAAACTTGGATTCAACTTCAAAAGGCGAGGTATCAATTGATTTCTTCTTCATCGATAAAAAACATTCATTGAATAATCGATAAATAAACTATTCAGACGGCTAAGAAGGTTTAAAAATGACGGAGTCTACACCACCAAACAAACGAGTGAAGAATATTTAATGGCGGCTGCATATGTGTGCAAGATTGGAATTTGATCCAATGGATAAAGATCCAATCAAGATGTCGCTGCGATGTGGCGGCTGATCGGCATACTATGGTGTAAGTGTGAGCGTACGAGCGGAGCGGCTTCACTTTCTATTTGGCTGTTTAGGCTCCGTCGTTTTTAAGCCTTCTTGTTGATGGCTGAACGAAATTTGGTATATTGTAGGTACTTGAAAGTTAGGTACTCTTGATCTTGGAATAACACAGTTACTTCTAGCCCAGAGATATGACCACGCGGGCAAATCCATGGACACAGCTAGTCATATAATACAATCATTAGGCGCTACTGATATATTGGCGCTCATTGAACGTTATTATTTTTATAAACATAACAATCTTTATTATATTTGAGTAAACATTTTGAATTTAGAATACTTTATTTAGTAAGCATTATTAAAACACAAACATGTAAGAACAGGTGCAACTTACCGTCATCTACTTTCATATAAAACGACCGGAATTGAGTCGCAGAAAGTATGTTGGGAGTGGGGATGCCCTGAACTGTGGAGAACTTATACCACAAGTACGTGTGTTGGTTACTGTCCCCTCCAACAACTGTTGACAATAATCACACAACAAGCTATTAATTAATATCATCCTAGTGCTAATAATTATTATTAATGCGAAAGTATGAAGTATGTTTGTTGCCACTCAGCTCTGTAACGGCTGATTTTGATTAAACATGGTACGAGTTTAATAGATAATGGTCTTCATTGTCCATCCGGGTAAAGCCACGAAAATTGTTCTATGTTCGACTGTTTGTATGTACTTTTTATATATGTTCATCGATTTCTCTGTCAATTTCGGACTGTTTTTTTTTATTAAAGTATATTATAGATGTCATCCAATCTTTTTACTCAAACAAGCTGGTAATGTGGTCATTATTTCGCCAACGTTCTTTGGGCAAAGTCGACCTTGCCGCGCTGCTTGAATAGGCGCCAGCAAAGTTGTATGGAATTTCATTATTGTCGAGTTCTGGGTGTTGTAGTCGTAGTACTATTATTTATTATGTGGTTTTGGCAACCACCGAACGCGAAAAGAAATGGTTGCTCCCAAACGAATGGACCGATTTTGATGGGTTTTTTTCTCTTTGAAAGCTGATGTGGTTGAGATGGTTCTTAGCTATTATTGTTGTTGTTGTTGTTGTTGTAGTATTTGTAAATGTTGTTTTTTGTGGTTCTTGTTGTTTTTTGTTTTTGTTGTTGTTTTTGTAATTGTAATTTTGTGTGGTTCTTGTTGTTTTTGTTTTTGTTGTTGTTTTTGTAATTGTAATTTTTTGTTGTTCCTGTTGTTTTGGTTGTTTTTGTTGTTGTTTTTGTAATTGTAATTTTTTTCTTGTTTTTGTGCTGTTTTTGTGGTTGTTCTTGTTGTTATTGTAATTGTTTTTGTTCTTTTTGTTTTTGTTCTGTTTTTTATTGTCGTTTTTGTGGTTCTTGTTGTTTTTGTTTTTTTGTTGTTGTTCTTCTAGTTGTTGTTTTGTTTACATTTTAATTCGTGCCCTAGTTTTATTTAAATTACTCGCATTGTTTGAGTAAAGCACTATACAAGCCTTGTTCCACAATGACTGCACTGCTGGCCTTGCTATGATGGCATCGAGCTTTGCTTAGCTAAGCTCTGGACCTTCAAGCTTGGCCATCACTGCAGCCCTTTATGACCACGCTGTGATGTCCTCGAGCTTAGCTTAGCTACGCTCCATCATCATCGCTGCCAGAAACGCAGTCATTACAAACCGTGGCAGTAATGTACTAGTAATCAAAATTGATTCGGCAGATTTTTATTCGGAGTAAGTACTAGGATGCAGGATTTCTGAAAGGATTCGAATGATTCTTAGTTTATTTAAAAGGGTAGATTTTCATTGCTGTCCTACGTAAAATTCATCAAAAATGGTTTAGTTTTTTATATTTAAATCGACTTTTTGGTGTCTAATGAAAAGAATAAGATGATCAATTTTTAATTTAATGCATAACTTCACAGTGTGGTACTGAATAAAATTCATCAAAATTGGTTAAGTAGTTTATTTTTGTATTCTCAACGATTTATCCATCAATTGCGGACCTATTTTGAAAATCCTTTATTATTTGATGGGGAAGACCTCCAGTGTCCTCCTTATTTTATAAATTTTATCAAAATTGGTACAGTAGTTTTTTTAGTGAATCCGTTTGTTGACGATTTTTTGTGCCATGCCATTTTATGCAACACTTGCTAACCACATTCTACTTAATATGTTATTGTTTCTCGCAATAGTGTTATAACGTAGGTGGATGTACTTACTTATTGCATAGTAAATACCCGAGTAGTCTTCATCCACCGACAGGTGGATAACCGCGACTCCGTACGCTTGTACAGCGAGGCGCAGCTCTAAGTACGCGAGGCGTCCGGCGGAGTCTCTCCGCAGCGTGCCAAAGTGCAGGAGAGACACGTCGTCCAGCGAGTACCACGGACTGAAGCCGCCCTGGGCAAGTGTCTCCTCCTTACAAGACAACCCTGGAAACAAATACATGTTTATTTCATTACAGTCATTTATTAGAAGACGAGCTGCGCCCCGCGGTTACACCCGCGTAAGGGATGATGCTGATTATGATGATTATGATGATGATAATGATGAAAAGTATCTTATGTGTTATTCCAGGGTATTAAATATCTCCATTCCAAATTTCATCAAAATCCGTTCAGCCGTTAGAGAGTGAATTATGATTCTGATGATGATGATGATGATGATGATGAAAAGTATTCTATGTGTTATTCCAGGGTATAAGCTATCTCCAATCCAAATTTCATCGACAGAGTCACCGCCGAGAGAGGTCGTACTCTAGTGTACCTACTATAAGAAGTCTCTTCACTGCGTCCCGTTAGATGACCCCCCTTTAATCAACTTAGAAGCCTCAGTTTGCCGATTAGCAATGACCATCCATCGGTCATTATAGCTTCCTGCTACCTCTCCCCCAGTAAAGACTAGCCTCAAGGCGCTGTTCTCTCTAGGGTACTCGGTCATCCTGGCGGGTGACTTCAACTCCAAGCAAGTTATGTGGGGATGCAAAGCCACCAACTCAAACGGTAGGACACTTTACGATCTTGTCGACACGCTTGAATTTGACGTCATCTCACCCTTGGAACCGACTCACTATGCGTTCAATAGCGACCACCAACCCGATTCAGATCCTCTCGATTCAGGTATTTCAAGAGTTAGACTTGGACTACCGTCCCGTCATCATGTGCCTTGACCCAGACCCAGCCGACCGTTCCTCGCCTCTGCCAACCAAGACGGTAGTAGGTAACGAGGATAAGGCCGACTGCTTGGCCGAGGCTAAGCCCAGTGCACCCCCCCCCCCCCCCCCGATGATAACGTAGATTATGTCCACATCACCGCGGAGGACCGTTAAATTCAACGTAGAAACTCCCAACCTCCAACTGACCCACCCCTCAAGTCCGTGAAAGCGGCCGAGGTCGAGTCGATCATCAAGGGTCTCAAGGTGCGGAAGGCCCCTAGCGCTGACGGTATCAGCAACAGGGTGCTCAAGCACCTCTCTGCCCCGTTAGTTTATCTCTTAGTCAGCATCTTCAATGCTGCTATGAGTAATTCCTAGTTCCCCGACGCCCGGAAGAGTGCCGACGTCATCGGCAATCACAAACCAGGCAAGAAATCTAACGTGCCCTCTAGCTATCGCCCCATCAGTCTTCTCAGCTCTCTGGGGAAAATTTACGAGAGACTCATTCTGAGTCGTCTTTGGTCCGTCGCGAAACTTAGCAAACTCATGCCGAATGAGCAGTTTGGCTTTAGAACAAGACACTCTTGCCCTCAGCAAGTGCACTGCATCACGGAGCACATCCTCGTTGGTTTCAACCGGTACCCAAACTCCAAACCACGATGGCCGTCTTCCTGGACGTAGCTAAGGCTTTTGACATAGTCTGGCACGCCGGACTGATATACAAGTTATACCAGTTCGGAGTGCCAGACCGTCTTGTGCTCATAGTAAAACACTTCCGCAAAAACTGCAGCTTTCGCTAGTGTCGAGGGAATCCAATCCGACCCCCACCCCATCCGTGCCGGAGTCCCTCAGGGCTCCACGCCCTCCCCGCTCTTGTGCACTCTGTACACCAGCGACTTGTCTGACCTGTCTCACCCCTTTTTGCAACTGGATATAATTCGTGCTCTGATCACGGTCATAGTGGCCTTGCTGTACATACACTTCAACACTTCGATGTACCGGTAATCAATCTGGCACCACTGTAATGACTGTAGCGCTGCCCAGGTCCCGACTGAATCAAGGGCTTTCTCGTAATCCGCCAACGCTAGACATAGTGGCCGATTATACTCTCCGGTCTGCTGTATAATCTGCTGGAGCATATGAATGTGGTCTACGGTGCTAAAGCCTTTCCGGAATCCAGCTTGTTCGGGAAGCTGAAAGTCGTTAAACCTACGAGCGAGACGGTCCGTAACTACGAGTACTCTCGAAAAAAACTTAAAGATGTGGCTCAGCAGCGAAGAGCGTGATCAGTTAATTAGAAATAATATTAGACTAAGGGCCAATTTAACCGTTTGCATGTCAAAATGAGCTTATCTAAACTCGGTTTAAACCAGCAGCATTATAAGTGAATCTGCAGCATGCATTCCAAGTTCATAAGAACAATCACCATAATGGTAAACTATGGCCCGTAAAGCTCAATAAAAATATTGCACGGCTTATTACAGACAACACTGGGTTTGACAAGTTCAAACGTAGAGTTTGATCTCGGTTCTTAAACCGATTCACAAATCAATTTCGATTCTTATCAAGGCGATTTCACAGACACGATATTGATCGCGTTCACGTAAACCAAGACTACGTGCTATGGAACAAAAATATGGACTACACTAAACGCAGCCATCAACTGTCGTAGTGCTGTCACTGTCAAAACTTCATGGTAATATCGCTGTCAAACTGATTTCATTGATAGTTTGAATAAAAGTTCGTTTCTTTTGTGGTTTTTAATCGACTTCACAAAAGGAGACGGTTATATGTTCGGCTGTATATATGTTTTTTTTTTGTTTGAAAGGGTGGTACACACTACAGGTGGTCCCATATAAATTGTATCAAATTGGCGTAGCGGTTTTTCGAGAATAAATAATTTTGTTGAGTAAATCCATTCGATTTTGTGTTTATATTGACTTTATTTTGTGTTTATCTCTAAGATTTCTAAACCGATTTAGCTGGTTGTTATTTTATTCAAAAGGGTAATCTTTGTGTGTAGTCCCGTATAAACTTCATGAAAATTGGTTCAGTAGTTTTATTAGAAAATCAATTTAATATCTAATATCTTAGGATTTCTGAAACGAATTAGATGATTGTTTTTACTTGAATACGAAGACCTCTAGTGTGGTAATGTGTAAGTAGTAGTAGTATTGGGCTCATTTGGTTTGTCTTGACAGGGCGGTCGCACTCCGCAACAAGTACAAATAAATTCAAGGACCCAATATTCGGGTCCGTTCAGTCGAGTGTCAAGCGTGCGCTCGATGAGTCGCGCGCCTTGTACTTAGCGATAGAGCACCTACTTACGTAAAGTTATTGACAAACTTTATTCGTGTTTTAATTATGAGTACCAAGAAGAAAGCTAGAAAGTACTGCACAGATGCCTGGGTTTGGCACCGCCTTCAAAAAACTCTTTCTTATCTTATGTTGTATTTATGCATTATTATTACGTTGATTATTTCGAAAAAGTGATACTGTTCTGGCTCAATTGTAATTATTTCATTCTTTTTAGTGGTTGTTTACAAAATAAATTTTTTATTATGAAGTCGATTTAATTTTTTTGGAAAAATATTTTATTGTTTTCAATATGGAGTATATTGAAAACAAAAACCACAAAAAAAACGAACTTTTATTCAAACACAGATAAATGTAGGCTTCGTAAGGCGAAATCTTGTAACGAAATCTTTGTCTTTGTCATCAAGTGTATCGTGGTATTTTTCTCATCTCGCAAATCCATCTTGGGCGAATAAAAGACTCTTCTGCATCACTATCTTCAAAAGCTAGAGCCAATGCTCTCTCCATCTTTCTTTATAATTAATACACCAATATCAGCTAGGTACTATGAAGTAAAAGTAGGTACTGATGCATGTCGCATTCGTTTTGAGTGGAGCAAGTAACGTAATAGATTCTATTTTACCACGTAATTTTGTTATTCAACATGTGCAGTATAGATGTGCCGCTTAGTAAACGCGTTTAAAGAATTTAAACTCGCTTAAGCCTTAACTGCGTTTAGTTTATGTTGGTGAGATTCAAATTGACATTATGAACTAAGTTAGCCACTTTGAACCAATTTAGTTGATCGCGTTTATTTTTGATGGTGAAATCGGCCCTAAGGCGAAACCAAAGTAGGGGCTGGTATGTGTTCAAACTAAAAACTTGGTCCGATCTTGACAAGCGAGGTATCAATCGATTTGTCTTCATCGCAAGTGTGTCGTAACTTGCGATGTTTCTTGTTGATAATTTAAAACAACATCATTTCTATATTAAAAATGCGAATGTTTGTGATTAAGTGTGTATGTTTGTAACTTCTCCATGCTGTAATGGTGGCTGATTGAATTTTGACGAAATTTGGTATTAGAATAGAAATAATTTAGATCCTGCCGTCTCGGCATGAATAGCCCTTGCTATATAACCAAAATTGGTGGCAAACTCCTATTATAATGATATTTGGTAGTTTTTACAGCATAAATATCCAATCGATGATAATTGATACTTTCTGACAGTAACTGTCAAAGCTAAAGATTGTTATCGATATTTGTACTATAGAAAATACCAAATATAGGATCGTTAGAACTTTGCGACCGATTTTGGTTGTAATGCAATCGCTATCTATATCGAGACTGATGCAGGCCCTGGAATAACACACTACTTACTTCGATATCCTTCATCATTATCATCATCATCCATCATCATCGCTGCATTATATTATGTGGTTATACAATACAATAATAATAAGTCTGCAGCTGCAGACTCCGTTGAATAAGGCTCCGCAAGACAATTCAGCTGATGCTGAAGAATCTATAATGTGACTTTTAAGTAATCTATGAGGCCGTGCAGATTTTCACAATAGACCCATTTTGCAATGCTTGTACGGGTTAAGTTCATTAGGGATGCGACCCTTCTTCGGGTCGCATCCCTAATTAAAAGCTTTTATATAACTTGCAATGTTTGTATGTATGTTTGTTTAGGTCAAATCTTGCAAGCTGAATGAAAACCACCTTCTCTAATCCTACTGTAACATGTTAAATCATACTCCAAGTTAGATTTTGTTATAGATCTCGATAATAGAATATATTGTACAACGCCATCTGACGAGGAGCAGCGTCTTTTCTATTAGATCAAGTTGTGTTTTCTCCGTATCTGAAAACCAGACGCCGAGTTTGTAAAAAACGCCGAACTCCACCGCGCGTGCGCCACTTTCTTCGTTAAAGGAATAATGAAAGCTTTTCTTGTTGAAGACAGATTGATAATTTCGCCTATCTAAGAATCAAGAAATAATGGTTGAATTGGCCTCTGCGAGTGAAAGGGAAAAGTTTTCATCTACTGTCTCAAAATAGATAAAATGGTTAATCCACGCAGCGACAGCTAGCTACAAGTGGCGTGAACTAGAAGAAAGGTGGAAACTAAGTGGAGGTATCTGTCGGCAAGTAGCGAGCTTCTTAGTGTTGCTATTAATAATTGACGTTCCAGGAATATTTCGGGCTCTGAATAACTTTGGAAGAGGAACGGCTTGTTTTAAAATCCAGAATAGGTCGCATCTTTAAGTTGGCTAACAAATAATAATTACAGAATGGAGCGTTTGATATGTCGAAAATTATTTAAATCTAGAAATCGCTTGCGATGGTCACACCATGGAAGGTTTTGACATAATGCAAAAATCACGTCAAAGTTCCAGAGAAATTCTTTTTTTTGTATGGACTTGTTCGAGTAAACACCGGATGCTGGCTGATATGTACCAAATCTGGCTGGAGGACAGTGACCAGTATTACTAGGCCGACAAGGTCTACTTTACGAAGCAAATGGCAGAGTTAGTTCTGGATCTTTCGAGATAACCGGAAGTTCAAGGTCTCAGTAGAACGCTACTCGAAGATGCAAAACAAGATAGTATATAAACAAGTGAGAAGCCTGTGGATTGGATTTGGATTTCGGACGTAAAACCGAATTTACTTTACATAGTTGGCACGTAATTAAGATCGACGCAGGCGGCAGAAAAATACGCAGTTTCTCTTGTGTGAACAAAACGACCGAGGCACGCTGTCCAGAACGAAGCTGCCCTGTTACAGGCGAAATAAGTATACCAGTGCAAAAGCCAGGTTATATCGTGCATCTACGGTCGGCTATTGTCGTCACCACTGCGAGCTGCTGTGCGCGATCACCCGGGGCTCACCACCGTTCGTGGAAGAAGCCGGTCTACGAGGGACTCCAGAAGGACTCCAACACACCACCTGTCCAGTAGAAGATATCACCACCGTTCGTGGTCAAGCAGTAGGAGCTGATCGAGTGGAGTAAGGAGGCGTTCCGCGGCGGTACGCGAGACGACGATACGGCGTCCCAGGAAGCTTCCAGGTTGGTCCACTCCAAATAATTTTGAGTCAGCGAGCTACAGTGTTGTGGGAAGCCTTCGCCTACTTGTGGGTTAATATATTGTTGAAAGATACTTTCTGTCTATTTTCTGTTATTATCTAGATATTTTCTGATATTATCTAGATACTTTCTGTTTATTTACTATATATTTTCTATATATACTTTCTGTCTTAGATTCTGTTTTACTTTCTGTTTTTAGAGTTTGATTTCCCTCTGGGAAACACAATCATACACACACACACTCTGTTTGCACTAATTCTCTTTTAATTTAAAACATTCTATGGCAAAGACAAGAATATTCCGTTGCGTTGTGACCAATACATGTTAATCTGCTGAGCACAGACTCTCTAAGTTTTATTGGCCTAGGATTCTCCAGTACTATAGTAAATTCATATCATACAGGCCGAAGTTAAGTACTAGAATTTATATGTTTGAGGAAATTGTAATCACCTTTGAGAATTTTGAGTTTAGAGTATTAAGTTAGAAGTATTTCCTATTATAAGATCTTGCTGTTTAGAATTATTTTGATGCAGAACAAACTAAATTAGATGTAAAATATTTCTTTTTAAATTCCTCAGTAAAGGGGAGAGTACCAATATTCGATAACTCATGTGTGCTTTTTCTATTTTTTGTAATAAAGCCCATGGTTATTGAATTTACCATCTTGTTTTTATTCCTCGCCTTTACCTGAGAAGGAGGTCCGTTTCCTTAGCCGGGCAACGGTCTTTTCACTACAAAACTGAATTTTTACTTGTTGGTTCAGTTCTGATGACAATGCATTCTTATGGGGAGCATGACCTGCAGTGCGAGCATGGATCTTATCGATCGATAAATTTACCGATTTTTTTAATCAAGTTTTACGTTAATATTCGATAATACGAGTTCGGTAGCACGGAACGTACTTTATCGACAACGACATAAATTCGATAAATCATATTTAATATATAGATTTATATCGACAAAATGAAGCATGAATCTTATTTTGACAATTGTTGTCGATATAATGTTGGTGATTTTACCGAATTTATCGAATTTTATCGGCTTTCCAAAGTTACACGACAAACTTTTTTTTTGTAACTTCCTTTTCGGATTATAAGCCAAAACGTGGAGGTGTCAGAACATCGTGAGGCAAGTTTCAGGGATACCAATGATCCTTTCAATCTGGAAGAACAGCATTTTAAGATTATTTTTAGAATTTATACGGAAATTGCCCTCGCCCTCATTCAAGATGTTGAGGGCGTTTGAGAAGGAGTCGATCTAATGGACTGCCTGCGCATGATGTAGTATCTACTTTACATAATAATACCAAAATACTTAGTTTCGTTTTTACTATTTCCAGAAATTATCTTTTGTTGTGATTGTGTCTAATGTTCTAATTATTATGGTACCTAAGTAGGTATTCAGTCTAAAAAACTACCTGTATAATTATTGTTGTAGGTTCTAACAGCTGTACGCTTTTTCACCGAGGGCAGTTGCACCAACGATGCATCGGCCAGGAATATAATATAGCACTAGGACAGCGCACTGTCAGATTTGTCAGGGAGGTGTCTCAAGCAATTGTGCAACCATATATGGCTATTTATACTTTAGGTTAGGTTCAAGGAATATACTACTTTATGGTAGTTAGGTAGAATTCCAAATGACAGAAGTTTCTCCGTAACAACTCAAAATAATAAAAATCTGCCAAATTGTGTCAAAAAAAATTGTAGACTATTAGTCGTCTATCTGATATATAGTATAGTCCACGAGTTGCCATTTTTTAAATCGATAAACTCACGACGTGTTATCTAATCAATAAAATTTACCGAGAGGCTGGCCATGGCTAGATAAATTAATAATATTAATAGTGATGCCGGAGGTGAGACACGATGAAAAATAGACTTTAAAAATATATTTTAATGGTTCGTAAAAATGCGTTTAATTCCCACACGAGGCAAGTCATTATATATTTAAACTCTAAAATGACTATCTTCTCTGTTTTAAACATTAATCAACCTTGTCCTTGGTTGGCATAATTTTAATATATTGCATAAGTTGTAAATTTGTAGTTGTACTTATATCTACGATTTTATATTTAAATCCTTATCCTCAGGTGTTTACAGTGAAAGTGATACAACTGTAAATATTTTGGTGACTTTGAAAATTATCTCTTTGTGTAGCTTCTTTTCTTTAAACCATTAAATAAGCGGGTTGATTTATATTTGACAATTCTTGTGTTATTTCCCCAAACAGTAAACAAAAATAATCTTATTGTTGAGTGGACACAAAATAAATAGATATTAGATATTTGTAACTGACGTTGGTTTTAGTTTCCGTAATGCGTTACCATTTGTCATTTTCTTAAATATTTTATCGACAATGATCTTATAAACTTAGTATGATAAATAGAACACGTATAAAACTTGACCTAAAATTTAGACGTTTTTTTTTGAAAAATTTATGTTTTTCAAATTGATATTCTGGTCACTTTTTGTACTAAACTGTGTTGATATTTTAATGTTATTAGATAGATACATTCATGTAATATTTGAATAAAACTAACAACAGGGTGTCATCGATCTTATTTCCAAGATACAATATTTTTTTCTGGAAAATCACCCTATTTATGTCTTCATATTTTTTCCGAGGTTATATTTCCATAAATAATATTTTCTTATGTCTTTGGTTCGGTTTGTCAGTGGCAACATATATTCAGGCAACCACAGGCCAAGTTTTGTGCGATTGCGTCAAACCATTGAGCAAGGAATGGAAAATGTGTTTTACGGGACCGCAGCGACGAGAATATTTTCGCGCCAATTCGCTGGTAGTAACTATTACTTAATCTTAGCAAATGTAAACAAAGGATGTGCATAAGGTTCAAAATGCTTTAAGTTAAATATATTTTCTATTCTATTTACATCTAAATACATTTCTATCATCACTATAATTTTGTTTGAATTAAGTATGATAACGTTTGCTTTACCAGTTTTTTGTCTGTTAGCATCAATTTGTTCAATGTTAATATAACTTACCTTCAGCGATCCAAAATTTCTTGATGAAGACTTCATGGCTCTGTATCCGAGTGAAGGTAGTGTACTCGTTAACGTTGCAGAGATCGTTGCTGGGCGGCGCTGTGGACACGACCCCTCGCAGAAAATATCGTGTTCTACCTTTGTCCGAGTCCGGGAATGCTAAGCCACCGCCGCTGTCGCCTTGGCATACTGCTTTGCCATCTGAAATATAATAGAAGACTAAATGGTTGCCGTGACATTGCCTGTATGGACTACAAGGTACTTTTTTCCTAACATATACACACATCAAAAGTGTCTGGGGATGTACGTGTGAAAGTATTGCTGCAATTGAGGTTAATCATATTAACTTTTATGGATCTCTATTGATTGTTTTTAGTGAGTTCACTATTTAAGTTAAGAATTTTGTTTAAAATTGGATTACAAAGAGAATTTCAGCTCTCAATTAAGATTACTACACAATTACGTAATTGCGTTATGACAAAATAATTACAAATTCTGCATAGTAAATGAGAAAAAATACATTGATATGGAGTGACGACGTTATTTAACCTGAGAAGAGATGATGAGAGTCGTGGAATGTTGGTAGGTGGTTCCATGCAACGTACTGTGGCTATCGCTCTTGGCTTTACACAGAGCATTATAAGCCGCCACTGGATACGATATCGCATCACAGTCAGCGTGGACGAATGACATGTAGGATGATCTCGCATCACTACTCGCAGACAGGACCGCCACATCCATATACTGCTCGACAGTATCGTAACAAGTCCGCTATGATGTTGGGACGAGGCTTTTTAGCTCTTCTTTGTTAACAAGCGAACACACCGCCCAAAATCGTTTATTAGCGTTTATTAGGATTAGCGAGTGTGACGTGTGCGCTGCTGCGCCCGCGCTGCTTGCCTAACAACCGGATAAGCCCGTGTGAAAAATACCTACACCTTGCACCACTGCGTCCGCACCGCTGCCTGCCGACCTATTATCCCCGGGCCGGTTTTCTCGTTTAAAAGGCGATGTCTCCTGCTGGAACGCCGCTTGAACGACGAGCGTATCGTATTCTTTAAGGCTTCGCCAAATACAACGCGTACTTAGCACCACGTTATAGAGTTACAGCGTCGCGTTTTAACGTCACTCTCTTTAGATGTAGCACCCAGTTCGCAATGCTCCTTAATGCAACGAAGATCGCTAGCAGTCTTTGGAAAGTTTGTTCGCTATTGAGGTGTCGAGTGATATAATTTATAATTTATATAATTTTATTCAGAAATACAAGTGCATACATACAAAGTTAAAATAAAAAAGTAGGTACAAAGTGAAAGTTACAGTCAATTCAGAAGTACTACTATATAAGTAGGAACCTTCTATAAGTCTATAAGTTTGATTATGTAATTGTATGTAATTTACATGGTGCCTTAGAACCCGGACAAGAAAGTCTGTATCCCGGGTACTAACTTCTTCCTGCGACTAAGTTGTGTAATAAAATAAACATGCAAAAATAATAATTTAAAAAGAAAAAACATTAGAAGAACTACAAAAATGAAAGAAACTATCTACCTATTAATAATAGGAAATAAAAACAATATGCCAGTGCTTTCGGCGCGTGACTCCAGTCTTCACAAGAATTACGTAGGTATAATAAATACCATACCGGCCTGAGAACATTTCAAAGTGAATGCGAAGTCAAGCAGGTAGGCATAAAACTAACTGAGTGTATATATACAAAATATGACCCAAGTATTACAAAACCTATCCTCATGCTAGGTGATAAATATAACACTGATAATAATGTTAAATGTAGGTATAATATAACCACACGAGCATCGATATCACCGCGCCGTAGATACTTGTCATCCGTCGTAGGTAAAAATAATTTACGTCGTGACTACGAGTAGATACAGGTTTAAGTCACTGTCAATGGGTGTGAGGTTAGGATTTCTTTGTCTCTAGTAGTAATACAGCGCGGTAGGTTCAATGCCCATAAACACTTTAGAATAGTTTAACAAATATAACGAGGTAACATTTCTTAATTATGTACAGAATAACTTGCAACTTTTAGATGACCACCATGCCATGCCAAAATCCATGCTAATAATAATAAACAAATACATCCAACAAATTTTGAAAATAAATTAAAAAAATGATGTAGTATTTGATATAAGTGTAGTCTGTAGTGTTATTTTAAATTGGTATTCTACCTTAAGCTAGCCTAGGACGTTTAGTTTAATTATGAGTTTGTCTTCAAAAACATAATCCATAGGAGAACCTTACAGACTAGTTTTAGTAAAGATTCAGTCTCAATGTAAGTCAGGGTCATAAGCCAACTTTTGACTTTAGCTTCACAAAGCGTTTTCCGTAATGAAAAAATATCTAGCTTTTTATTTGCGGTTTTATATAAAAATGGTGCCAAAAAACAGAATTGGGTATGCATGAAACTAGTTCCAAATTTTTTTTTTTTTAATGCCAATAAGACGAGTGTGCCTTTTCTGAACTAGAAGTGGGTCAAAAGGAGTTTTTTCGTGGAACTGACAATACCTTGCAGTAGTTGTACAGATCTGTAGTTGGGAATCTGAAAGGCTTAAAGTCATTACCTTAAAGAGCGAACGTTGGGCTCTCTCAAGGGAAAGTATATTGGATTTAATGGCACCACCCCATGCTGTTATGAAATATGAAAGAATAGATTGGCAAAGTGCATAGTATATAGAGATAATAAGTTTAAAAGATGCAATGTGTCTTAATTTTTTAAACATCAAGATTAGCTTTCTGACACGTGCAGTAAGCATGCTGATATGTGCAAGCCATGACATGCGTTGATCGAGGATAGTACCAAGGTATTTAATTTCTTTGACCCTATCAAGGCAGGGACAATTGTTGCAGTTAAGATCACTGTCACAGTTATGCACCTTAATAGTAAGTTCTGGGGGTGGCCCAAAAGGACTTCTTAAAGCAAATGCTACATATTTTGTTTTCGAAACGTTAAGACTTAGGAGATTGTCTTTCAACCAAGTAACCAACCAAGGATAAAAGAAAGACTGTAGCAGCGCGAATGGCATACTTGGAATGGATTAAGTCAAATGGAAAATAATCGGTTTCTTTGCATTTGTCTAAATTTTGCATTTGTCTGCCCCCTTTGGTGACGCTCATGAGAAGACTAAAATTGGCTCAAATAAATTCACGCTAATAAATTAATTCTTGCCACATGCCATCAAGTAGCTGCAGTTAATACTCCTCACAATCACGAAAACTGGAATGATGAAGCTTGGAGTCAAGCCCTATTCACAGAATTGATAGGACTTGACTCCTATCAGTTTTCCATACCCGATTCTTCATTTAAGAGGAAAAATTACTAAAAATCCTGTTATTGTTTCCATAACACAAAAGTAAAAATATGTGGCAAATTTTATATTAGTAAGTGTTAAAGTTTTGAAGATTTTGAATTGTTTTTTGTATTTTGCCTTTTATAAATAAAGATGTAAATTTAACCACTAATAATATAAAAATAAAGTCAAATGTGACCTGTTTGTTTGTGATCGCTTTCACGCTAAAATGGTTGGATCGAATTAGACCAAACTTATACGATACTATAATGTTTACTCTGGCCAACTCAAAAAAAAACTATTCAAATCAGTAAAAAAGAAAAAAATTGGAGATATAAATGAAGAGAATCTACAAACAACAAAAACTTATTAAAAAAAACACGACTGCAATGCCAAAAACGAACTATAAAGTCAAAAACAAGAGATAAATAAAAACACAACTGCAATGCCAAAAACGAACTATAAAGTCAAAAACAAGAGATAAATAAAAACACGACTGCAATGCCAAAAACGAACTATAAAGTCAAAAACAAGAGATAAATAAAAACACGACTGCAATGCCAAAAACGAACTATAAAGTCAAAAACAAGAGATAAATAAAAACACAACTGCAATGCCAAAAACGAACTATAAAGTCAAAAACAAGAGATAAATAAAATTCCCCGACAATGACACCAACTGCAATGACTATTTTATATATCTCTTGTATTTATGGCAGTCATGTTTTGTATTTATTTTTATTTTATACTTTAATGATAGTACAGGCATTCTAGATTGGAATGTATGGAAATCTTCCCTTCCCTTCCATCAGGTGCAGAATTGGAGGAGTAAACTTTTACTGCCGGAAGAAAGTGTCTGGAAAAAAAATATATGCGAATGGCCTAGAGCCCGTTTTTAACACAGAGCTGCCAGCACCGGCTAATAACCTGCTCCTGTGAACAAGGCTTTTGTAGACGATGTGGTCGTGCGACAGCCGATTTACGATGTACCACTATGTGCAAAAATTGTAGAGGTCAGAGTTGTGTAAATACAGTCGAAATAGACATCGACTAAGATTAATGTTGATTTTAAAATGGGTACAAAATGATTTAATTTAAATGTCATAAGTGTTTAAATACATAGCTGAGCCGAAATAAATAAACATAATGTGAGAAACAAGATAAATTATCTGGTTTTATTTGTAATATCTCTCAGGAAATAGCCTGTCGCTAGAGTAAATTTTGACTATCATAATAATTTTTCTCCTTAAATATAGCATAACAAAGTGAAATAAAGGAGTTTCCAAATAAATGATATCTCTTTTTAATATGGGATATTTTATTTCTTACTCTAATTATACACATATTAATCGTAAAGTGTAAAATTGTTAAGAAAACTAAACTCTTAGCAACAAAATTTGACAAATGATAAAAAATGATCATATTGAGCGGCTGACTGCGCGGAAACTATAAGTGATATCGCTTTTTTATGTATGAGAGGTAGATAGTAAATTTATCAAGGATCATTTTGTTTATACACATTTTTCATGTATCATGTACGGTTTTCTTTTAAAGTGGAAAAAACCGCGATTCGGGACACTTTCTGGGACGCGGGGGGTGACGCTCGCCCTGGAGAGGGGTGGGCCCCCCCTCCCCACCCCTCTCCAGGGCGAGCGATAAATTTATATATAGCGATAATAGAGTTGATAAATTTTAACTTCTCTTTATAACGAACATATTCCAATAGATAAAGGAACTCCATATATTTTGCCAAATTTTCAGCTAAAATGTTTCTACTATAAGGCAAGTTATGTTATATTATTGGAATTAGCTTATCAAGCCCTTCAATTTGATACCCATATTGTGAAATCGCAGTTATTTTTTCGCATTTGAGAATGGAGCCATACTGCCGCCAAATTGAATTAAAAATAATAATTATAGCCCATTTTAATCGGTATGACGGACGTAAGGATTCTAACGTACCCTAAACATCAAAATCTGTTAAAGTATTTAAAAGTTATGGTGGAGTAAAGAAACTCTCATCTAGGCGAATCTCTTGTTTTCGATATAATCCCACCCTTCGAGTGGACTCATTACCCCAAATGTCCCGACCAATTACCTGACATACTAGACATACCTCTCCTAAAGAACATAAATCTAAGATTCCGCTCAATAGAAGTTTTCAAAGAGCTAGAATCCGATCACCGTCCCGTGATTATGTGCCTAGGCCCTAACCCGACAGACCCATCCTCCCCTCCACTAACAAAGACGATAGTGAACTGGAAGCGTTGGGGGAAGCCCTAAAAGCTATCAGTTCACCCAATCTCGATCGCATCCCCGACGATATAATCACCCCCGACGGCGTTGCTCGCTCGATCGATGCCCTCACCACCACCTCAACACCGTCATCAGTGAGTCCTCTAGGCAGGTCCCAGCGGAGAATATCCACCGCTGAGACCTGCCTGCCGACGTGAAGAGGCTGGTGATGACAAGGAATGCACCCATTAGAGCCTACCCCAACGCTGAACGCAAAGCCACCTTGAGCTACTACCACCGCTTGGTCAGGATGCGCATTAGCGAGCTGCGTGAACAGCGTTGGGACTACTTACTATCCGAAATCTCACCGACCCACCAGGCCTACTGGGAGTTGGCGAGAAAGCTTAATTCCGATACCATCACCATAATGCCCCCTCTCAATAGAATCGATCTACCGCCAGCATTCGAAGACGAGGAGAAGGCCGAATGCTTGGCGGAGAGCTTCGAAGCCTAGTGCACCCCCCGCAAACGATCACTTTGATCCTGTCCACGTCGCCGCGGTGTACCGCGATTTATAACGTAGGAATGCCCTACCTCCAACCGACAACCCCTCCCCCCCCCCCCCCCTCCCCTAGAGCCCGTTAAAGCCGCAGAGGTTGAGTCGATCATCCAGGATCTCACAGTGCGAAAGGCCTCTGGCGCCGACGGCATCAGCAACAGGGTCCTCAAGCACCTTTCTGTCCCACTAGTTTATCTCTTAGTTAGCATCTTCAATGCAGCCATGAGCAACTGTTCCTTCCTCGACGCCTGGAAGAGTGCCTAGGCTACCGTCCTATCAGTCTCCTCAACTCTCTGGGGAAGATCTACGAGCGAATCCTTCCGAATCGATTCCGGTCCGTCGCGAAATTCAAAAAAATCATCCCGGATTAGCAGTTCGGCTTTAGAGTTTAGAGTTTTAGAGTTCGGCTTTTATGCTTTTGACAAGGTCTGGCACGCCGGGCTGATATACAAACTGTACCAGGTCGGGTTGCCAGGTCGTCTTGTGCTTATAGTACAAGACTATTTCACCAGCCGGAGCTTCCACTATCGTGTCCGACCGATCATCCCCCCATCCCATCAGAGCCGGAGTCCCTCAAGGCTCCGTGCTGTCTCCTGTTCACGCTTTACACAAGCGACTTCCCCCGCACTCCCAAAGTGAGATCGCTCTCTTTGCGGATGACACCGCGATTCTAGTTTAGGCCTATTAGAAAATGTTGCCATCGTAGACGTCGCTGCAGACTGGTGACACACACAGGTACTGGTAAAGCTGTGTGCAAAAAGTTGCTGACACTCACACGAGCACTAAGCGGGCGATGGAAGTCTGCATATGTGTGACAATGAACTTCCTAATGTCACTTCTTATTGGTCGTAGATAACGCACGTTTCTAACAGCCGTGCAGTAGGAACTGTTTCTCAATGAAGTAAACTACAAAGATGACTCACTCGTTACTCGCAGCGCAGTTATACCAGGCGGCCAGACGCCAAGGCAGTGTTGGATACTTCTCGGAGATCTCCTGTGTCCTTATTATGTCCTATTTTATCACGCGATTAAAATTTTGTAAAATGTTAAAAAATTACTTAAATATTTAGCGAGGAGACGTCTGTACACTGTGGAGTCCGAGGGAAGAGGAAGAGAGAGGGAAGGGAAGAGGAACTTAAGTTTGGCGTGCGCCTTCTGCGTCACGCATTGCGGCGGAGCGCTTTTGCACCCGTCCGGTGACGCTGTAGAGGTCAGTTAAAGACCAACAGCACAAATCCTTACTAAAAAAAAGGTCACATATTTAAATACGTACATACAAACATACATGAATCCTAAAAACCTTACACTCCTTTTTGGGCTATCATATAAAAATAGAGAACCTTCCCCATTGGAAGTCTATTATTTGTGAAGTATGTAGGTATAAATAGAAGAGGTAGGTGCATAAATAGAAAAAAACTATATTTTTTTTAGTTTTGCGGATGAATTTAACTTATTATTTATTTATTTTATTCTTTATGCACAAATACAGTGTACAGAGAAGGATTTAATGCTCCGACTGTGTTTTCTGCTTGTCATCCTGGTCGTGCAAGAAAGGTGTGCACTCGAGATATTGACACCATACCTCATACACCTTCATTTTAAGTAATTAATTATAATTTTAATCATTATAGATTGTGGTTAGCCTGGGCCGCCAATCACTTGTAACGTATACTGTAATTATTATCTAATTTATATAATACCTACATCTTGTACACTACTCGTCTGATGTACTGCTGACGTGCCAGCTTAGCTCTATTTAATTTTTACATTATTTGTAGTCTAGGATCAACATATAAAGTTATAGGTACCATCTCTAAAACCAGCGCAGATTTTGTCGCTCGTGATAGATCCTTCGAATGATGGTGGTGATTCCGAAATGCATACGCTGATGTTGACATACGGGAGTTCAACCACCTGCAGGACCGGCGACGCGGTACCGTCTGCTCTGCGGCCCCAGCCGGCTACCTGTGGACACAAAACATTATTATAAATAAATCAT
Organism: Alsophila aescularia; assembly: GCA_946251855.1. NCBI lineage: Eukaryota > Metazoa > Arthropoda > Insecta > Lepidoptera > Geometridae > Alsophila > Alsophila aescularia. The sequence goes on along the minus strand of OX276374.1, from coordinate 68,934,152 downwards.
TAAATCTGTCAATGATGCTAGTGAAGCACACACTAATCTACACTTTTTACCTGACTACAGCAAAGCAAGGGAAGGATTATGAGTTTAACAGTCTATGTATGTATGTATACATGTATCTAAGTATGTGGTTATGTAAATGTTCCACCGTAGCGTCAACCTTATTAGTTCTATTTTGAGAAGCGAGGTGTCAATCGATTTGTCTTAGTTCATAGGTTTTTTTTACCCAACTAAGGCAAGTGAAAGTAAGGGTTATGTGTTGGTATAATTGTTTCTAATGTAATAATTTAGTATAATATAATAATAATAGTAAATTGATTGACATTAATATTATTACAACTGTGATGTGTAATATTGCGTATTTAATGAGTAATTTTTAATTTCTAGAATTTAATGTCAATTTAATGTAACTAGTGTTATCTTTTAACATAAGTATGTGTAAATTTTGCATGCCTAAATTGGTGATGTGTTAAGCCACTTAAATTAAGAACCTCACACTTTTTTTTTTTTTTTTAGGAATGACTAATGCTGTTGGCCTTATTGGCCTCTACAGCTTGAACCGGACGGTGGGGCGGGCGCTTACAAGCACTCCGCCGCAATGCGTGACGCAGAAGGCGCACGCCAAAGTTAAAATTTAGACGACCCGCACGAGGGTACCCAGGGGGTACGGCCCTCGGCTTGGACGGCCGTCTGATTACGGGGGTAACGAACTAAACACCCCTGGATCGCTACCGTTAAGTAGTGATCGAGGGGGCCCTGAACAATGGCTAGGTGCCCTTTCATTGATTATTATAACTGACCGCCGATTCGTAATACACCTTCGAGAAGAATCGGCAAGAAACTCCAAAGCGAATAATATCTGACTATGTGTTGTGGGACCTTCGACCTCGCCGGCGAGGTCGGTGTCTGTGTCTAAGTGTGTTGATACCCCCTGGCGGGTTTCCAGAGGTGGTTGAATTGGACGAGGCCATCGCTGCCAGTACTTTGACTGCGATGGCGTCGTCCGGATCGTCCAGGACATCGCGGGGACGTCTACGGAGGGCGATACTGTCTGTCGTATATTCGGAGGCTTTTACTACGAGCAGGTTGGGGTGATGGGGCGCCGCATCAAAGTAGCGGCGAGACGCATTTTTCATGAAATGACTGATCGAGGGAAGCTCGACATCGCGGTGCAGGTCGGCGTTCCTCTGATACCAGGGAGCGCCGACTGCATTTCGAAGGAATTTATTTTGGACTACCTGGAGCGGCTCCAGGATTTCCGGACCGGCGTGCGCGAATGCTATAGACGCGTAAGTCATGACGGGGCGGATGCAGGCTTTGTAAAGCGTCACCTTATTCCTAAGGGACATTTTACTCCGCTTGCCTAAGAGATGGTAGAGGCGGCCTTGGAAGAAGGACGCCCTGTTACGGACTACTTTGACATGTTTGTCGAATCTCAGTCGATAATCAAGGGTAACTCCTAGGTATTTGGTTTGTTTAGTCCACGGGATGGGTTGATCGAACATCGTAAGACGACCGGATGGAAGGTACCGCTTGATGTCCTCAGTAAAGCGCATTGCTGCGCTCTTCCCGGGGTTCACCAAGATGCGCCATCTTCGGAACCACTCTCCGAGGGTCGACGTGATCATCGGTGGGGGAGCATTGGGCTTCGCGGCTCTCGGCCAAGCACTCGGCCTTTTCGTCGTCTTCGAATGCCGGAGGGAGGTCGACCCTTTCGAGGGGGGGGATAGCTGTTTGGGTGTCTGACTTGAACTTTTTCGCCAGCTTCCAATACGCTAGGTGAGATGGCGAAATGTAAGTCAACTGTTCGTCCCATCGATTGTTACGCAAATCCTTTATGAGCTTCTTTACCGCGCGATGAAGGCCTTGCATAATGGATTTGGTCGTCGGGGTGGGTTCCGCGTCGTGGTGTCTGATTGCTGCGTTCCTTGCCGTCATCAGCCACCTCACGCTCGCAGGTAGGTTCCAGAGGCGGTCATCCACCGCTGGGACCTGCCTGGAGCACTCACCTACGACGGTGGTGAGGTGGCTGGTGAGGGCATCGATCGAGCGAGTTACGTCGTCGGTCGTGATAATGTCGTCGGGGATGAGGTCGAGGTCGGGTGAACTGATAGGTTTGAGGGCTTCCCCCAAACGCTTCCAGTCCACTATCGTCTTGGTCGGAGTAGGGGAGAGTCGGTTGACTGGCTCTGGGCCGAGGCGCATGACTACGGGACGGTGGTCTGAATCTAATTCCTGATAAACTTGAATCGAGCGAAACTTAAGGGAAACGTTCTTTAGTAGTGGTATGTCTAGTATGTCAGGTCTGCAGTTGACATTATACGGATAATGAGTCGGTTCCAGCGGTGGGATGACTTCGATTCCAAGCGGGTCGACTAGATCGTAGAGTGTCGTACCCTTAGGGTTGGTGGTTACACACCCCCACATGAAGTGCTTGGAATTGAAGTCACCCGCCAGGATGACCGAGCTACCTAGGGAGAGGAGCGCCTCGAGGTCGCTCCTGAGTAATTCTTTAGTGGGGGAGAGGTAACACGAACCTATAACGACCGATTGTTGATCGGTCATTGCTAGTCGGCAAACTGAGGCTTCTAAGTTGATCAGGGGAGGGGTTATTAGCGGGACGCAGTGAAGAGACTTCTTATAGTAGATAAGAGTACCTCCGAGGGTGGAGGTGACTCTGTCGTTTCGAATGACCCGGTAGTTCGCAATCCCGGGATTGCGCTTACTCGGTTTAAGAAAGGTCTCTTGCACTAGCATAAAGTCTGTCTGGTAGGTCTTACAGAATTCGTGGACTTGATCGCGTTGGTCTGAGAGGCCGCTAGCATTAAACCATGCTAGCGTGATGCTACGGGGTTTTATATACGTTTCGTTAGCCATTAGAAAGGTTATTATTTGACGTTGCGGAGTGAATCCATGAGCGCTTTGTGCTCGGAAAGTGCTCGGATGATTTGAATGCTATTTTTACAGGAGCGGAGTTTCGACGCGAGCTCGTCAACTTCGCTCATGTCTATATTGATATATTCAAGGACTAGGGACAGATTGTCCTGTTGTCCTTCTGGCTGCTGTTGTTGGGGACGGGGCGCGGGCCCTGGGGTCGGCAAAAGAGCACGTGCCTGAGGAGGCCGATATGGTCCGACGGGGGGATAGGGGTCTCGTGGTCTAAGGAGGGGTTGGGGCGCAGACTGCGCCTTGGCCCAGGCGTTCGCCTTGGGTGGGGGAGCTGGGTTGTAGTTGTAATTGTCGTAGTTGGGCATCGGGGGGGCTAAATTCACCTTAGGGGTGTATCGTTGCCAGCGTGAGTTAGTGGGAAGGGGAGGGCGCGTTAAGAGACGACGGCCTCGTCCTTTAACGCTCCTAGGAGCTTTCGGACATCCTTTGTAGTTAGCAGTATGACCTACTGACTGGCAAAGGACGCAAGCTGGTGGTTCGGGGGTATCGCGGGTGCGTGTGCACTCGCTCGTGCCGTGGTCGCCCAGGCATTTCACGCAGCGCGGTTTGCAGTGGCAAGACCGCGCAGCGTGGCCATAGAGCTGGCACTTGTGGCACTGAGAGAGAGTGCCTTTCTTATCGGGGGTCTCGACCGAGAGTCCCAAGAGGTTGACGACCTTCTTCAGATTGAAGATGGCCTTACCCTCGGGGCTCTTGTCCGAGATGACTATGACTAGGTCAAGTGGGACTCGGTTGTAATTTTGCATTCTGTGCACTGCATGGACGGGGTATCCCTGGGACTTAAGGTCCGCGAGGACGAGACCGGTCTCGACCTCGCTAGGGATACCGCGTATGACTACGGAGCATCTTTTCCTCTTCGAGCACATAAGTAAAGAAGTAGATATGCTCATCATCGAGGATCTTTGTGAATCGGCGATGGTCGTCCGAGGTCGGAACTTGGACTTTAAAGAACCTCACACCTTGTAAGACCACATTTATGCAAATAAATAATTGACTTTGAATTTGAATTTGAAACTAATAACTTGGTCCAATTTTCACAAGCGAGGTATCAATCGATTCTTCTTCATCGCAAGAGTGTCATAGGCTATTATTTACCCGACCGTAGTCAGGTTTTAGTTTTTGAACTTATGTCTTGTTTATTATGTTATAACTACTACCACGCGCATACTGCGCTTGCGCACACTACCTAATATTGCTAATATTAGCTAATATTTTTTATAATGAAATAGAGCTAAGCTGGCACGTCAGCAGTACATCAGACGAGTAGTGTAAAAGATGTAGGTATTATTAACACGCTGAAGGCAGTGGAAGAAATATAAATAAATATTTGATTTTTTGTATGTTTGTTTATAATGGATTAACTCAAAAAATTAAAAAACCGATTTTAAAATTACTTATCCTATAAAAAGCTACATTATTGTCAATTTACATGGGATATATTATCATTAAAAAAATGTAATACCTAGAAAAATTGCAATTGTAACCCAAGATATCAAAAAATGGTCTACAAAAATGTAAATCATGATAAGGAACGGAAAGACCTGTAGCCGTGGAAACGAAAACAATCGTCTGTCAAAAACACCACGAGATTTGTAGCCGTGGAAACAAAAACAATCGTCTGTCAAAAACACCACGAGATTTGCTGCTAAAGATTTTGTATTTTTATTACTGGCGTTTTATTTTTAGAATTTACGACTTGTATATAATGCCAAAAAGAAAAAAATATGCTGCGGTGTGATCGCTACCCGTGCGAATTTTGGTATTAGTTTATCTATCTATCTATCTATCACTTCGCTCAATATTAACCATCTCAGTGCTACGAGTACATGAAAAACGAACAAACAATATTTTTCAATATTACGTCTGTAAGGGTTAGGTCTTCTTACGGCACGTTCTTTTTAGCGAACGTAAATCCAGAATAAATAAGCCGTCAGCCAGATTGTTTGTATCGATGAAAACGCGCGTAAACGCGACATAAACGTAATTTAAATGCACGTTTGTAGCGATACAAAGGCGTAACTGAATTCATGTGTGCTATCAAAACAAAGATATCGATGAGATATATCACTTCTGTAAAGAAACTACTAGTCGACAATCAATAGTTTCTGAGTAATAGCTGTTTAAAGTTTGACAGCTGTCATCTATAACGAAGATAACATCGTCATCATTAGCATCATTGCCAGCCCGCATCAGTACACTGCTGGGCATAGGCCTTTCCCAAAGCACGCCACTTAGCCTAATCTTCAGCTCTTCTTTTCCAACCACCGCCAGCCGTCTTGCGTATGTCGTCCCTCCACCTAGCCGGAGGGCGTCGATTAAAGGTATTCCAGGGTATAAGCTATCTCGATTCCAAATTTCATCAAAATCAATCCACCCGTTATCCCATGAAAGCTCCCCAAACAAACAAACAAACAAATAAACAAGGAAACAAACAGACAACGTTTCACTTTTGTATATTGGTATGGATGAATTACTTCATCATAGTACGTCATATCCATTCCAATCGGTACGTCATTTCCGTCTCATGTCCACTTTTATTCATGGTAGGTCTCCCGTATGTAAGCAATTTTAAAGACGTTTCACGTCAAAAAAACCGACATCTGTACGCCTAGTACGAGTTTGCACATTAAGAAAACGGAAAAGTTTCGTAAGCTCGCTAAACTAACAGTTTTGGGTGTAATCGGTAGGACGAGTTCATGTTTCTAAATCAAGTTTACACGATTACATTTTTCGAAGAGCTCGATTGAACGAACTTCACACTACATATTTCCATCTCTCTTACCCTCAAGCAAAAAAAAGAGACAAAATATTGTCCGAATTGGTGATTGAAGTTTTATTTTCGTATGTCGTTTTTATCTGTGGTAATTGGCACTGCTAAAATGCAAAGAATACTCGAAAACTTTTATTCGATTTCGAATACTATTATTTGATAAAATCCGTCCTACCGATTATAGTTCCTGCAAGTTTCCGCCAGAGGCGCTGCCACTAAATGTATGGAACTAAACGAAACTAAATTTAATTTTCGAAAACAATAAAAACTCGTACTAGACCCCTAGTACGAGTGGCCTAATTACGGAAAAGATCCCGCTCATCAAGTATCATCATTAAGTAAGTGTGGATTATCTTCGAAAAACTACTTATCAGATTCAAATTAGGAAAAAATAGGACCTAATCGGAGTCCTACCCTTTTAAACATTTTGTTCAAAAGGGTAGGACTCCGGGGTAAAGGGTAAAGGGGTACATTTTGTTCCCTTTTGAACATTTTGTTCAAAAGGGTAAGGGTTTCATCTGAGAAGTCGATTAAAAATGGCTTTTAGTTGAAACTTTTTTTTTTTAATTTCTAGTCTCTTTAGAGCGATTGTGGCCTAACGGTTCTATAGTGCAATAAGAATCCAACGATACTGGGTTCAAAACCTAGGCTCCGCACCAATGACTTTTCTGAGTTATTTGCGGTTTTCCATCGCTCCGTGCTTCGGAGGGCACGTTTAGCTGTCGGTCCCAGCTGTTATTGATTAATAGCAGTCGTTAAGCCATGTCAGAGGCCCTCGGGCGGCTTGACAAACTCTGACATCAGAGGCCAGCACTACCTCATACGACAAACAAACAAACAAGCTGGTGGAGATCAACAGCTATTTTTCCATCCAGTCGGTTTTTATATAAAAACTACCTTAAAATTACCTACAGACCCGAATGGTCTGTTCTTTGCTCTTAACGAAAAATACGTAAATTGTGCTCCCAGATTTCTGTCACTTATAGCTACGTATTAACTGATAAAGTTATTATTCAGAGTCAACTTTTGGTTGTGTGGATCAACCATACAAAAACAAAAAATCCTTCTGGACTGTATTAACCTTCCCTTTCTTCCCCGACTGCAGCTGTCTTTCCTCGAAGCCGACATCGAAGTCAACGCACACGGGCCGGATGAACCATTTGTACTCAAAGGGTTTCGTTACTATCACTACAGCTATGTCGTCCTGAAAGTTCGCCGCACTGCCTTGGAAACGAGCTGGTAGGTGAATTACTTTAACCTGCGAAAAAAATAGAGGTTTACAAAATGTATGCAATATTTGTATCGAACCCTAGTGAGTCTTTCCAACTTCAAAATACGAATTTTCGGGAAACAATAATTTCAAATGCGGGACAAGGGTTTAAAAATCGGGATTCAATTAAAAACTAAACTTAACATGAAATTTGGATTTAAAGGATATTTTAATTTTTAAGTACAAAGTTGTAAAAATCTTTGCATAGATACGAAAAATTAACTTTAACTTGTAGCTCTGAATTCACAGAATCCACATGAAGGCGATTTTGCGCGTCGGTCCAGGCGTTATTAAAAAGTGAGAAGACCCTCTCTGCTGCTGCATTAGAACACGAAATAGATGCAATGTATAAATATTTTCAGCAAGTTGCGCGTGTTTGATGCCGACAATATTTTGTGCCTTACTTCATAGACTGACGCTTTTTGAGTACTTTCATTGGCTCGCTCTTCAATAACTTTCTTTAAAGTTTATTTCACAGTACAAAACTCCTCATAGAGCATTATGTGTGGTGCGTTGCTAATTCCGAAAAGCGGGATATTTAGCGTCTCGCACACACCCTGAGCGGGACGTCTTGTTAAGGGCCTCAGAAACGGGACGTCCCGCGTATAGCGGGACGGTTGGCAACCCTACTAGTGAGCCGAGAGAGCACAACACAATGAACTAAACGTAAACGGAAAGTTGTAAAAAACACGTGTCACGGATACTTGGTTAAAATTGAGTAACATATGTAGGTAAATGGGCTTGACCAGAATTAACAGGCTAGTTAATTATAAAAGCGGCAATAGAGGGCCTTGTCATTTGTTCATACATAAAAATATAATAATAATTCATACAAGCAGTTATACATTGCTTTTATCAAATACCTACCTAAGTTTGCACAGAGCTAGACAACCTTCAAGCATCTTTTTCATCAATATAGAATGGTATGCCTTATCCACCTATCATGATTTCTAAACTGAGTCCCATTTAAGTACAAAATCATGTTCGGTATTTTAATATAGAAGCAAATTGAATTACCTAAAAATGATTTATTTTGGTCGTTTTTCGGCAGGCATGTGTGTATTATGTTGCTAATTAAGTTAGAAATAACTTTTTCTTTTAAACCAATTGAAATCAATTCAAACTATGTGATGCAAAGCAAAAACGAACCTTACATGAACACAAAATAATTTCTCTCAAACCAAACGAATAAGATCATTTCAAGCAAAACTCTGCAAGTCCAACAGGATAATATGACACGGTACACAACGAAACGAACGAAAGAATATGAATTGTCCCGGCAAAACACGAACACGAAACCATAATCCAGTAGTGGTCTAATCTTGCAACAAACGCTTGACGTCTAGTTTCATTTTGGGATACAAAAGATCTAAGAAATAAATGTGAGTAACGAGAGAAAAGTAAATCTATGTAAATAAATTACAATATATAAAATAAACTTTAAAAAAAGAAGTAAATAACTTCAAAAAGAATAAAATAATATTATGTGGGAAACGGTTAAGGAATTCGGTGCCCAATTTTCTTAACTCTAACCAAATCAACGGCACAGACTTCCATAACTGTTTCCCACATAAGATTATTTTATTTGTTTTGAAGTCAGTTTTTATTTTTTTAAACTTTTTTTTTATAAGATAGAACTGATAGAAGGTAGGCAGCGGTGAAAATTATCTCGTCGACGATTGTGATGTTATATTACCTACAAACAACCTGTTCACCCGTAACTTGAACACGCCGGTTGTCGGGTTGTGGGACCATGAACACGCCGGTTGTCGGGTTGTGGGACCATGAACACGCCGGTTGTCGGGTTGTGGGACCATGAACACGCCGGTTGTCGGGTTGTGGGACCATGAACGCGTACATCGTCGTTTCCGATGAAAACAGATAGTATCACGTAGGTTTGGTTAGACGTGTAAATAATCTAAACCTTTGATGTACTTGCGTACTGATTATGCCAGAAAAAAAAACTATTTGAAATTTCTATGGAAAACACGTTGTACTCAAAATGCAGTAAATTAATTATGCCCACTAACCACGTCAATCATCCAGGCCCACCTGCAACTCTTCGAGAGGAATCACTGCAGAACAGAAGCGTCTCGAAGTCAGGCTGCGTCGTGGGTAGGGTGCTCCAGCCTCCAGGGATGGTAAAAGACAGGCAGCACTTCCAGAAAGTTCAGAGTTCGACACAAACACCCACCGCATTTATAGATGAGACAAAGTTTTTAGGAAAATCAAGCTTTTTCTATATTTGTATGTCCGAGGGCAGTATTAGTAACCCGCCATACCGGAGTTCACGACGGCAACAACGTATATGCTTTTGAAAGAAGCCTCTCGAGAAAGAGGCCTTTGCTGGGCCAATCATAGGCGAGCGCGACATTTGAAATTATCTCTGTGTCGCGACAGCTAGCACCATCTCTTAAGTCTAGGATGGAACCCGAAAAATATCAATGAGAGCGGGCGCCTACATATAGGTTTAAAGGTTTTCCTTAGCTTAATTATGTATCGTAATAATATGCGATTTAATATTAGGTATGGTATTGACGCTTCACCATGCACCCCACATTGAAAGGTCCCAAGACTTTCAAAACAAGCAGAAGATTTAAAATTGAAACAATGTTCAGTTGAGTACAGTTACAATAAGATGCAATAAAATCTATACTACTTTCAGCTTGTTCTTAACTTAGACATCACTTAGAACTTAAGTTAATAATTAGGTTCTATGCTTACATTTATATAGGGAATATTAAGAGTTAAATATGTTTGAAATTTATTGATTCGGTAACAGATACAGTTTGACAATAGGGCGTCTAAATTAACTTTGCCTAGTCTTCACCGTAGCTACACGAACAATTCCGTCAGACCCAGAAAATACCTCAGTTATTACTCCTAGAGGCCATGATAACGGCGGAGCACATCCTGTCCAAGCAATACGACAGTTCCCACTTTAATAGGAGTATCATCCTTTTGCCACTTTTGTCTGACTTGCAAGGTGTGCAAATATTCAGTATGCCATTTCTTCCAATAAGAGGCTACTATATTATCAACCAAAATTTTACGCTTTGAGAGGTTGACACATTGGTTAGACAAATTGGAGGCTGGTAAGTATTTTAGAGGGGTAGACATTAAGAAATTTGCGGGAGAAATAATTTCTGGATGAGGGTCAGAGTTGATAACGCTCAGAGGTCTTGAGTTCATTATACACTCTATTTGCGTCAACACAGTCTGTAGCTCCTCATAAGTAAGCAATTGATTACCTATTACCCTATAAAGATGTGTTTTCAAACTCTTAATATTTGATTTTGCGCACAACAACCGGACTAATATGTTCCCAGTAACATCAGTCGTGTGTAAATATATTACACAATCATAACCATTTAAGGTTCGCAACAGAAGAACTAACGAGTACTTCTGCGGAGCTGGTTATGCTCACATGTCGAGGAATTTTCAACGTAAAAAGCAGCGGAAATTCCTGCGTGAGATAGCAAATTGTTTAATTATTTTACGATGCGTGTAAAATTTCTAAAAGTAAGAATAATGCCGCGGTGTGAGCGCTACCCGTGCGAAACTAGTACCAAATCACTATACTAGTGATAATTGTAGTAATATTGTTAAAAATTGTTACTTAGTAGCCACTTGAGTGTTAAAAACCGGTTATAACCGGTATTCCAGTACAAGTTACGTTGCTTTGGCACGTGTTATGCTCAGGCGGTGGTCAGTATTCATACTATGTTAGTCTATATGAGTAGGTATCTAAACGAATGTTACGACTTTATGTCTCAATTTCAATTTCCTACTTTGTATCTCAATCCGACGAGTAGAGAAGCCCGTCAATCATTGAAATAATGTTTGAAGACTGAAAATTTGGAAAAATTAGACTTTTGGTCCTGGAATACATAAGCTAAATTTTCCCCAGAAAAATGACCACGCGGGCAAAGCCGCAGAGGATGATATAAATCTACTCTTTATCTATATTTTTCTAGTTTATTCTTATCTTACTTTTTTTTTGCCAGATGGAAGTATATATATTTATAAACGATATATTTTGTGAGTTTTTAGAGTTATTCAAACATTTTTCTTTCGGTCGGAAATAAAATATGGCAGTTGTAAGCCGCTTGACACTACATACTCTCGCGGTTAAGACGAATCCATTGATAACTCATTTAACAAAATCCATTAAGCCGTTTAGTCTGTAGGACGTGCCAAATAGAGGACGTAGAGGTTGAGGATCGTAGCTTCTAAACGAATAATGGATCGTTTTTTTATTTTTGAAAGCTGATGTGATCGAGGTGGTTGATTGTCTTAACTATAATGGGGGAAGGGAGCAGGGAATTGGGTTTATTTTTATTTTTATTTGTGCTTATTTTACTAAGGGTAGTCAATTAAGATTGACTGCACACGTAGGTGCGTGATTTGAGATTTGAGTCCCCGATGAAGCCCGCACAAGTACAGTATCGATCATAAGGCTGAACCCACCGCACCGTTTGTACAGTAATGTTTGTTTTCTAACCGTTAAAGTGGATTAGTGCGTGCGTGTGCGATGCAGGATTCCATTGTATGGAACTGAGGGAACCAACAGTGTTTGGAACCAACAGTATTTGGAACCAACAGTGTTTGGAACCAACAGTATTTGGAACCAATAGGGTTAGGAAGCAACAATGAAGACTGACTATTAAACTGATACATGACTGTGTGTATCGGGTATTTGACTCACATCAGATGTCTGCGCCTGATCCATGTCATCATTCCAAGGGCGGTACAGCTTGCCGACCGCCACTGCGAAGCTGGCAGCTGGCTTCTGAGCGCCTGTGTCCTCGTTGCTCCAGAAGCAATGGGCGGCTGGGAGTATTCAGAGTTCAGGTTGAAATAACGTAGCTAAGTGGCACTTTTATTATAACACGATTAATGAACTATTAATATTTCAGTTCTTCTTTCTTAAGGTTGCATACGTCCGAATGAAAAATAACGGAACCATTGCAGAATCACTCCTGTCTTTCTGTCTGTCCGTCTATCACAGAAAATTTGCTCCGAATCTTTTGGACAAATAAAGTTGAAATATGGTACACATATGAATTTCTGTGACCCAGACATGGACAAGTAACGTAAATAAAATGATATGCTTATGTCAGTTTTGAGAAAAGAACAGAAAAAATAAAAAAAGATTTCGTTATTATTTTGCGAGACATATAAAATGAAAAGGCTTGTTGTGAGGATATTAAAAGATTTAGTTAATAAAAAAAGAAGTTTTAGAGTTATTGTAGAAAATAGGCAAAAATTACCATCTCTGAAAGTACTGAGACTACAATTTTGAATAAAAGGCAGAATATAGTTCTTTTGGTCATAATATAACAAATTCATCGTACAGAACCCTCTGAACGCGAGTTCAACTCAAACTTGCCCTCTTTTTAAATATTACATGTGATGTTTTGATAAAAAATGAATCCTCAACGATTAGATGAGCAATTATAAATGTTATAGATAGGGGGCAGAGGCCTAGAAATGCATCTGTCAGGGTCTCACATTCTGGAAAAACGAGAAATGGCACAAATCGTAGTTTAACTAAAACGCCACTACCTACGAAAAAATATTTGTAAGTGTCATGAGCGCGTGCGCACATCTGGGCGACAAATAGTGTTCTTTATCATACATTGTTGACATGGGTATTATAATTTTATATTGAAGTGGTCTTTTGAAACTCTTGAATTTGAGACCCCATATTGCATAGAGCATACTGTGTTTTAAACAAGCCTGTATCACGCGGACATCCGAGATGAATTCAACGTAACTTTATAAGATGCTAAAATCGTAATCCTCCTATTTCGTAGTCGGTTTTTTATAGATTCAATTTGAAATACTTTTAAATTGAATCTATTTTTAAAATAATATTTAACGCAGAGAGCTTAAATTGTGGATCATACATACTTATCTAATGAATATTCCGATTCTTACCTGATAACACAACGTCAGTGCTGATTAAAGAGCCTCCGCAAATCTGAAGGTACGGGTTTTTTTCCTTGGTGTAGATGCCTGCGTGCCAGGATATCTCACCGTGCTTGGCTGATACTCCGCCGGCGATTAGGGGTTTGGCACTTGAGGTCAATATACCACATTCTGTATGAAATGTTATATCTGAATTAAGTATCTAACTTTACATAAACACAACAATGTTATCAAAAATATTAGGTGAAATTAAAATCGGCAGATATTTCCTTAAAAAAATATAGAAATTAAAGATAACAAAACTTTTTAATTGAAAAACCATAATGTTGTTATTGTTGAATCATCATCATCCTCATGTCAGCCTTTAGAAGTCCACTGCTGAACATAGGCCTCCCCCAAAGAGCACCATGACGAGCGATCTTGTGCCACCTCCATCCACCGACTTCCTACGATGGCTACAATGTCGTCGATCCATCGCGTGGGGGGTCTCCCCACACTTCGCTTGCTTGTTCGTGGTCACCAATCGAGAACCTTTGTTCCCCAGCGGTTTTCGGTTCTGCGAACTATATGGCCTGCCCATTGCCACTTTAACTTGAAAACTCTGAGAGCTATGTCGGTAACCTTCGTTCTTTTACGGTTTTCCTCATTTCTGATTCTATCACGTAGTGAAACACCGAGCATAGCTCTCTACATTGCACGCTACGCAACTCTGTGCTTTTGTATGAGACCAATAGTTAGCGACCACGTCTCAGTGCCGTATGTCATCACTGGCAAAAAACATTTCAACACTTCGATGTACCGGTAATCAATCTGGCACCGCTGTAATGACTGTAGCACTGTCCAGGTCTCGACTGAATCAAAGGCTTTCTTGTAGTCCACAAACGCTAGTCATAGTGGCCGATTATACTCTTCGGTCTTCTGTATAATGTGCCGGAGCGTATGGATGTGGTCTACGGTGCTAAAGCCTTTCCGGAATCCAGATTGTTCGGGAGGCTGAAAGTCGTCAAACCTACGAGCGAGACGGTTTGTAACTACTCTCTATTGTTGAATACCTAACAATAATTTTGAATATATTTTTTAACAAATAATGGAAGCATCGTAGCATATTTTGTTAAAGTTTAGTTCAAACCTAGGACGCATGTTGCTACGTAGTCCCACGCGTGGTTCGTGCACCGCATGTCTGTAAGGGCAGTCGTGGAGCTGTAAGCCGGCCGGCATTGGGGGCTGACCACAGTGCCGGAGGGTTCGTACACATTGCATTCCCTGGTACCTTCCACTGCGCCGAACACGCGACAGTTGTATACAACGGATGCGTGCGAGGGCAGGTGACACCGCGCTAATTGAAAAATATAATTATAATACAGATTTGTGCGTAAAATACAACAACTTATTATCTATAGGGGCAGTATTCACCATTTCTGTGTAAATCACACTAATATTATAAAGGCGAAAATTTGTATGCATATGTGTATTGGTGTTTATGTGTGTGTTTGAGGGTGTGTGTGCGTGTGTGTGTGTGTGTGTGTGTGTGAATATTTTTTACTGCTTTACGCTCAAACACCTGAACGGATTTAGGTGAAATTTGGTATGTAGATACTTTGTCCTGGAATAACACATAGCGTACTTTTCATCATCATAATCCATCATCATCATCGTCAGACTTCAAAGTGACAGTTGTAAAATTGACAGGTGTCAAAGTGATAGGTGACAAAATGGCAGGTGTCAAAAAGACATATGTCAAAATGAAATTATGTCAAAATGACATGTCAAAATAAAAGAATGGCAAATTGACAGGTTTCTATGGGACATGTGTCAAAGTGGCATATGTCAAAGAGACAGGTGTCAAAGAGGCAGGTGTCAAAGAGACAGATGCCAGCGGGCGACCAACCTCGAGGCGCAGCTAGTTAAACATACACAAGCCCAATGCTACCGCAGTGTGTAACATTACCGAACCACAAAGATAAGTAAAATGTTACACTTACGGGCACATTTCGGCATTTTGTTCTGCCACCAGCCATTAAAGCAGGTAATGTAGGTGGAGCCTTCCGCTACAAACCCGTCGCGGCAAGTGACGTTGATGATGACCAAGTCATAAGTATCTCCTGGCTTCGCTTCGGGTATGTGTAGTACATTATATGTTCCGTTGGCAGGGTACTCCGGTAATGTGCAAGTTTCAGTTCGCGGCCTATAATTAAAAATCAATGAGAAATATCTCACACACACACAGGACACAGGATAACTCAACTTTCGCCGGACGGAAAACTACGATTAAATTGAGAGATATTATTATCTACTAGCTGTACCCGCGGCTTCGCACGCGTGGTCATTTCTCTGGGTCAAAAGTACTCTATGTACTATTTCAGAACCTTAAATACCAATATACCAACATTTGATCAAAATTCATTTAGCTGTAAAAAAGTTTTTATCGATTGCTCGGCTTCTACATATTGGATTGAGATTCCAAGTACCCTAGTTTTTAAGTCAAACCCTGAGCTATCCACCAAAGAATTCCGCATTGGAATCGGTTCAGTAGTTTTTAAGTGATGCGCGACCTAAAATAACAGACAAACAAAATTGTTCTTTGTAAATTGTTGTTTTTGAGGAAGGATATAGGATACTTACCATCCCGAAAAATTAAAGGGTTCCTGCAGGATAGGCGTTGTAAGTTATTTAAAAGAACACGTATCACGCTGAAAGTACTTGACGGATTTTGTTGAAACTTGGCACAGTCATAGTTTATATAATGGGTAAAAATTAAGGATACTTTTTATCCCGTAAAATAATGTGTTCCTTCGGGATAATGTCCAAAATTCTGTAAATTCAAGATATTATGTAATTTTTTTTGGAGGACGTTCTATATTCAATACTAACGCTAGGCTCCGCACCAATGACTTTTCTGAGTTATGTGCGGTTTACCATCGCTCCGTGCTTCGGAGGGCACGTTAAGCTATCGGTCCCGGCTGTTATTGATTAATAGCAGTCGTTAAGCCATGTCAGAGGCCCTCGGGCGGCTTGACAAACTCTGACACCAGAGGCTAGCACTACCTCATACGACAAACAAACAACTAAAGCTAACACTGTATTTTTTTTATTTTTGTCTATCTGTCTATCTGTCCATCTGTCTAACTGTTTTACTTTTTAATTTTGTCTGTCTGTTTGTCCGTATCTTGATCGCGAATCGCACCCAAACTACTAAATGAATTCAAATTAAAAAAATTGTCTTGGGTGCTTAAAAAAGGTATTGAACATTTTTTTTTGTTAATCTTTTCTTTCTTTCTGTTTGTCTGTATATTTGTTTGTTCACGCATCACGTGAAAACTACTAAACCGATTGCGATCTGGTTTTTATTGTTAGATAGCTTAGGGTTTGATTTAAATCTGGTGTAATTGGTATCTCAATCCGGTGAGTTAGAAGCCGAGCAATTGATAAAGTATTTTTCACGGCTGAAGAAATTTTGTTCAAGTGTTGGTGTATTGGTCCTGGAATAGCACATTATGGCACTTTTAACCTAAAGAAAAGAACACGCGTGCGAAGCCGCGGGTACAGCTAGTAAACAATATGTACAATCCTAATTTAAACTTTAATATCCCTATTAAAATAAATTACAATGATAATTATTTTTTTATCAGCATACTTACTGAAAGTAAATCAACAGTATAACAATCAATTCGATCATACAAGAAAAAAAAATTGTGTACGGAACACCAAAAATATGCCGTTTAACTTAATATTTTGCTCGTAAAAAGCCACCACTATGCTTTTTCCGGTGAAAAAAGTTCTAACCATGACATGGTTACTGCATGAAACTTTTTTTTGAAAACTTTTTAATATACTTATTTTCATTTTTGACTGTCTGTTTGTCTATCTGTCTGTATCTTGACCGTGCATCATGCCGAAACTATTAGATGAATTCAACTGAAACTTTGTATGATTTGAGTTCATACTACGAGGTAGGACATTGGATACTTTTCATCCCGATAAATTAAAGGGTTCCAGCAGGATAGAGGATGAAATTTATTTAAAAGAACGCGTATCACGCTGAAACTAAACTAAACGGATTTTGATGCAACTTAACACAGTCATAGAAATAGAAATATTTTATTGTAAAAAAACTGTGTACACTATGTGGTCTTAAATGTAAAAAACGTTCCAACAGCCTATCCATTTCGGACATACAATATTTTGAACATTATTTGATAACATTCATTATAAAATATATTTATGGATAAATTTATATTAATATGCTAAAAATATGCCTTTTAATAATTTCATTTCTATGGGCAAGTGATTGAATATTTTAATTGCGCTTATAAAAGAACTCTTATAAAATAAGGTATTATTAATCTGCGGAATACACATATTATATCTATATTTGCTTCTTAAGTTACCAGCACGACTAGACTTTTGACTAAAGTAGTGTTCTTCATTAGTCTTTACAAAATGACACAATTCTAATATATAAATACAAGTCAAGGTGAGGAAATTATTATTTTTAAAAATGTTATGGAAGGTCATCAGTACTGTCTAGATTATATATATTTCACAGACATCTTTTTTGCAATATAAATGTTGACTGAACGTTCACTGAATTTCCCCAAAAGACTATCCCATAACTCAACTGAGGGTAGACATAACCATAGTATGCACTTACAGCTACAGATTTAGATGCAACATTACTTAACACTGACAAGGCGTAAGAATATTTTGTCAAGCGACTATTTATTTTACTAACATGAGCCTTCGAATTCAAATGGTTATCTAGAGTTACACCTAGAAAATTTGTTTCAATAATTTCGTTAACTTTATTACCATCATTTAAAATATTTAGATTTAGTGGTACTGTTTTATAATAAGTAAACTGTAAAATTTTAGTTTTTTTTACATTAACTTTTAAATTAATTGATCCTAACCAATCAGTGACTATTTGTAGAGTTTTATTTACTTCTATTTCAAAATCAGTACTGTTAAGATTCTGTTGAGGTATGAATATAGTGGCATCATCAGCAAACATGACGCAAAGGTGTTGTGTTATGAGAGGTAGTTCGTTGATATACACAAGGAACAGCAAGGGTCCAAGAATACTGTCTTGTGGCACTCTAAGGGCAGATTTCTCAAAGCCTGACATTACTTAGACATTACTTTTTCTACTTCTTTTGTATCTCTATTATAAACATCGATGACTGTTGATTGACTTTTGTTTTCTAGCTATGATTCTAATAATGATGATGATGTTCCTCTTATACCAGCTGGTTCTAGTTTTCTAAGTAAAATTATGTGTAAAACACAATCAAATTCCATAGATAAATCTAAAAAGAGAGCAGTAACAGTTTTTCTAGTATTAATTTCTTCCCATACCTGTCTTAGCATTTTAAAAATGGGTAATGTGGTGTTTTTTCCTTTACGAAAGCCGAATTGATTGCTATCTAGCATATTATTGGAATCTAGAAATGACGTAATACTGTTAAAAAGCACTTTTTTCAAAAAAATTAGATAAACTTGGCAAAATGGCTATTGATCTATAAATTGCCATATCTGTTTTTGACCCTTTTTTGTGAAAAGGCTTTATTAGTGCCTTTTTTAAATCGTCAGGAAAACATCCGGTTTCGATAGATAAGTTTATTATATATGTCAGTGGTTCTACTATATACTCTAAGCTGCTTTTGATTACTTGTATCGATATGCCATCATGCCCTGCTGTTCTATTATTTTTTAATAATTTTACAATGTTTATTATTTCCTGGGAGGATACTGGATTGATAAATATAGTTTTTGAGTTTGTTTTGATGGCTTTTCGTTGAGTAGGATTTTGAATTTGAACGTTATTATTATGGCTGATAATATAGTTATTCAGGGCTGTGGCAATTTTTAACGGGTCAGTTATCTCTTTCTTGTAAATTTTTATACATTCTATTGATGAATTATTAGTTATTGATATTGTTATTAGTTTCAGATGTATGTTGCTTAATAATTCCTCAAGTTGCTTTATTTTTATTGGTACTTCTATTTATATATTTAATGTTAGCATTTTTTCTAGATATACGTACAACTTTGTTTAATGTCTTCCAGTATTTTTGTACATACTATAATTTTCATTTGTTTTATTTTTTAGATATTTTAAATAGTTCTTTCTTTTATTTTTACTTGTTTTTCCAGTTTGCCTTCTTCTTATAAGTTATTTTTACTTTTTCCAAGGGTACACACAAGTTAAATATCAGGCGGTATAGGTCTATAAATTCACTGTAGACTTTATTAGGGTCATTATATGTGTATATCTCTGAGAAATTAACTTGGGATAAGTACCTTAGAAATATATTTAAATTTAGATCAACCTTTCTCTTCTGAATAAACCAGTACTTTTCACGAAAGCTTAGGCTGGTGAAAACACTTATTATCTGCGCTGAGTGATCTGAAAGACCTAGATGCATAACTTCTGCTTTATATTGTTTGATATTTGTTACTATATTATCTATACATGTTTTGATGTTCTTAGTGATTCTAGTGGGTTCCCATATTGTGGGATGCATGTTGAACATTTTTAATGTGTTTATAATCAATTCGCTTTTTTTAATTTTTTCAAGTAATTTAATATTAAAATCAACTAATAGAATAACTTTCTTCTTATTACATCTGGTTCTTAAAGTGACTTTGTGAAGTAAAGTTTCTAGGCTTTGAATAAACAAATTTAAATTACTGTCAGGAGTTCTATAAATACAAATAATTACATAATTTAAATCTGGTAGAGCTATTCCACAACATTCAAAATGACGTTCAATTGACATTTATTTTATCCATTCTAGGTTTATATAATTTATTGAATGTTTAATATAAATACTAACACCTCCTCTTGATTCATTTTTCTTACATGTGTGTATAGGTTTTTTTCTACAGAAATGTGAAGCATTGTTGTAGCCTTCCAGTTGAAATACTCCTACTTCGTGGCTCTTTAGAAACGTTTCAGTAAAACCGCAGACATCGATTTGTCGCTCGCTCGTTAGTAATTCCAGTTGATCAACTTTCGATTTAATGCCTTGTACGTTTAGATGAACAATTTTCAAATAATTTGAATTGTTGTTGGATACGAAAAAACTGAGACTCGGTGGGCTCAATTTTATCTTCTAATTGTTTTTCTAGATTTGTATTGCATATTGATTCAGTTTTGTTATTAAGGGCAACAACATTTTTTTTGCCGTCGGAAATAGTATGGAATATAGGCTTGCTATCATTCTTTTTATCCTCTTTTGTGATAAGAGTAAGAGCAGAATTGTTACCCGAAAGTGACAAAGACTTAACCTTCGTTTTATTCATCTTATCAAAATAATATGGTATTGTACCCGGTTTGATGCTCAGGGTTTGTTTTGGTTTAGACATTTTTGTTATATTTCTGTCTAGGTAGCATGATTTATAGTCACATGTATTGATGAGGTGGTTTAAGGCCTTGTAAATATGTGTTCCGTTTTGAGGTGATTTATTATTACCAGAGAGATTTGATACTGATAGGTAATGGCTATTTTTGAAACTGCTAATTATAGTTTTTAACTCATGGTTAAGTTCATTCAAGTACCGATTACAGACAATACCTACGATTATAATAATTGTTTTGATGAAAATCTTTGTAAGCATTCCGTTAATTTTATAAAAAGTCAAGTGGGGTTGGTGTCATTGGATCCTAATGAAAGAAAGTCAACATCGTTTATATGATAGGTTAAAAATGAGGGTACTTTTTATACCGAAAAATTAAAGCGTTCCTGTGGGATAGGGGTCCAAAGTATGTTAATTTGAAAGTGAAAAATATCTATACGTATAATAAAGCAATAATTACAAAAAAGCCTGTATAAAGAAGATAAAAAAGAAATGTCTAGGGTACATAAAATAATCTACTAGACGAGAATATAACATTTACAAAAAAAACGAGTCTGTCTGTCTGTTTGTCTGTATGTTTATTTGTTTGCGCTTAACTTAAAAATTACTGGACCGATTTTGATGCGGTTTTATTTTTCGGATTATGGTCTTAGCTTAAGGTCTTACTTAAGAATGGGGGTACTTGGTATCTCAATCCGATGAGTAAAAGCGGAGCAACTGATAAAAATATTTTTGACGGGACGAAAGGAATTTTGATCAAATGTTAGTATATTGGTATTTTAGGTCCTGAAATAGCACTTAGAGTATTTTTAACCTAGAGAAATGACCAAGCATGCGAAGCCACGGGTACAGCTAGTATAATATAGGTATAGATAGACTTGTACCTGCAGGAGTCGAAGGCTTGTTGGACAGGTGATGCAGATAGCGGCGAAGCTGCTGCCGCTGAAAAACAAATTATTAAAAGGAGGTCGGACATATTTAGACAACGTTGTTTCCTTGTCACAACTAGTAAGTGTAGTTTGTATGATGCAGACTAATCAGAGTGTTTGTCCATATCGTTGCTAATTCCTTACCGACACCGACACTATCACCAGGTGAACCTGAGTTCAAACGCTAGCCAGTAACTAATCAGCGTGTTTGTGCATATCGATGCTAATTCCTTGCCGACACCGACACTATCACCAGGTGAACCTGAGTTCAAACGCTAGCCAAAAGTACCTTAATGTACATATACCAATTAATATTATTCTGGAGTCAACTAGTTTTGTATCGATTGCTCGGTTCTTACTTTTTGGATGAATATACAAAGTAGGTACAGCCAGATTTTAAGTCAAATCTTAAGCTATCCAAAAGTGAAAACCGCATCGCAGTCAGTCCAGTAGTTATTACTTGATAATCGGACAGACAGACAGACAGACACACAGAAAGACAGTCATTTTTTTCCTGACTACAGCAAAGCAAGGGAAGGGTATTAAGATTAACAGTATATGTATGCACTCTTATGTACTCGTATATATGTGTGGTTATAGCGTAGCTCCTATTGGTCTGATTTTGACAATCGATTTGTCTACATGTATAGTGTCATAGCCTTTTTACCCGACTACGGCGAAGCATGGGAAGGGTTATGTGTTCAAACTTAAAACTTGATCCAATTTAAACATGCGAGGTGTCAATCGATTCGTCTACATCGCAAGATCGTCATAGACAAGTTTTTATCTAACCGTAGTCGAGTTTTAGGTTTTGAACTTAATATTTTCACTTTTTTTTTATTGCCATTTTATATACTTAGGTGTATAAATATAAAACATAGGTATTGTTTTTTTTCAGGGCTGGCTACTTAAAAAGTTAAAAGAAAAACTTTAACCTCATCGAGTGGGGTCGTGCTGGAGGTATTTTAATATTATAATGAGGTTTGCCCGCAGTTACTTTATGAACTCACCTAAGTTGGCCAAGCACATTACAATGAGATTCATTTTCACTTTCTTAAAATAAAAACAAGATACTAGGTAGTCAAATTTTAAGCTTCAGAGTATTATTTTTTTAATTCATAATTTTTAAAACCACTTTTATTTTTTGACTTATTTGAGAGCGTCTATAAGACAGACAAATAAAGCCTAATGTATAACCAATTTAAATTCATTTATCTTGTTTAGCGCTCGAGCGCCTCGTTGATTAAGTGAATACAGTATATAAAGTTTTCCTTAAATAGCAGGAAATCTATAAGTATTAATTACTTAGTCACTATATATATACCTATAATAAAACTGTAACGGGTCCAATTCTGTACATTGAAGATATTTTGAAATTTTCTTTTGGAGGGTACTCTATATTCAATACTGAAGCCAAAACTGTATTTTTTTTCATTTTTGTCTGTCTGTCTGTCTGTCTGTATCTTGGCTAGGCATCACGCCGAAAATACTGAATGAATTTCAATGAAACTTGGTACGATTTAAGCTCATACTACGAGGTAGGACATAGGATACTTTGAATCCCGAAAAATGAAAGGGTTCCCGCAGGATAGGCGTTGAAACTTATTAAAAAGAACACGTATCACGCTGAAAGTACTAGACATTTTTTTTATGCAAATTGACACAGTCATATCTAATGTATACTTATAGTAAAGTAATAGGTACGAAAAAGCTGTAAAAAGAAGATAAATAAAAAAATGCTCTTGGGTGTTTAAAAAGGGTATTGAACACGCATATTAATTATTTTTTAATCGTGTCGCTCTGTCTGTTTGTCTGTATGTTTGTTTGTTCACGCATCACGTAAAAACTATTGGACCGATTGCAATGCGGTTTTCATTGTTAGATAGTTTAGGCTTTAATTAAAAAACTGGTGTAATTGGTATCTCAATCTGGTGAGTTGGAAGCCGAGCAGTGGATAAAAGTATTTTTAATGGCTAAAGAAATTTTGATCAAATGTTGGTATATTGGTCCTGCAATAGCACATTATGGTACTTTGAACCTAAAGAAAAGACCACGCGTGTGAAGCCGCGGGTACAACTAGTTTCACATAAATTAGTAAGAAGAACATATTTTTACAGTTGATCTATAATAGGAATCTGTGTTGCCCTCAAACATTTGACAAACTTGTTGAACAATTTATATATTCCATGCGTTTATCTCTAATTTATTTATTTACTAGTGACTCGCCCCGGCTTCGCACAGATAGCTCAGGGTTTCTCTCTGTTTGTAAAAGATTCTACCCGTGTTTTGATTGACTAATTTGGAGAAATAAACACGAGCGTGGCAGCAAAGATCGTGGTGTTTTTTGACAGACATTTTATTATTTATTTTCCACGGCAACATGTTGTTCCGTTCCTTACAGCGAGTAATCGACATATAAAGGCAAATTTTTCAACCCAACGTGGGTTACATTATTGCAATTTTCGTAAAGATCTCTAATTTTTTGAAAAATATTATGCAAATCTTATTACTCGCTTATAATGTAGCCTTCTATAAGTGAAAGAATTTTTAAAATCGGTTGTTATTATCCATTACAAACAAACTTTTGTAATTATAAACATACAAAAAAAACAAATCTATTTTCATTATAATATTAGTGTAGAATCATCATCATGTCAGCCTTTAGAAGTCCACTGCTGAACATAGTCCTCCCCCAAAGAGCGCCATGACGAGCAATCTTGTGCCACCTCCATCCACCTACTTCCTGCGATGGCTACAATGTCGTCGGTCCATCATGTGGGGGGTCTTCCCACACTTCGCTTGCTTGTTCGTGGTCACCATTTGAGAACCTTTATTCCCCAACTGTTGTCGGTTCTGCGAACTATATGGCCTGCCCATTGCCACTTCAACTTGAAAATTCTGAGAGCTATGTCGGTAACCTTCGTTCTTCTACGGATTTCCTCATTTCTGATTCTATCACGTAGTGAAACACTGAGCATAGCTCTCTCATCTCATAACTCTGAGCTTTTGTATGAGACCAATAGTTAGCGACCACGTCTCAGTGCCGTATGTCATCACTGATTATAAACTTTCGTCTTGAGGCTCTGCGGTATCTGCGACGAGAAGATATGGCATAATTTCCTGAACGCTACTCATCCGAGTTGGATTCGTCGGTGGACCTCTTTATCGAAGTTGGATCTACCCACTTGGATCGTCTGATCCAAGTAGACATAGTGATCAACAGCTTCGATAATATCGTTCCCAACATAAACCGCCATGGGTACGACATGGGCATTTGACATGATGTTCGTCTTGCCCATGTTCATTTTAAGACCCACCTGTTGGGAAAAAATGTTGAGGTCACTGAGCATTGTGCTTAGGTCTTCCAGGGTTTGAGCCATGATGACTATACCATCAGCAAATCGAAGGTGAGTCATGTATTCGCCATTGATGTTAACACCAAATCCGTTCCAGTTCAGAAGCTTGAATATATCTTCCAGTGCAGAGGTGAACAGTTTCGGAGAAATAACGTCTCCCTGTCTCATCCCTTTTTGCAGCTGGATAGAATTCGTGCTCTGATATTGAAGATGAACTGTCATGGTGGCCTTGCTGTACAAACACTTCAACACTTCGATGTACCGGTAATCAATCTGACACTGCTGTAATGACTGTAGCACTGCCCAGGTCTCGACTGAATCAAAGGCTTTCTCGTAGTCCACAAACGCTAGACATAGTGGCCGATTATACTCTTCGGTCTTCTGTATAATCTGCCGGAGCGTATGGATGTGGTCTGCGGTACTAAAGCCTTTCCGGAATATTAGTGTAGAATATAGATTTAATTCTCATAGCAGATTACATTCATTTGTATGTCATAAGTCATAAGTCATAAGTCATAAGCATTTATTCATACCGTAGGTACACATGGAACACTTGGTCATGTCAAACATTTCAATTTAAATAATTTAAGAGTACATAGTATAGTAACAAAAAAAATGTGCGGCTGTACAGAGGCGTTGTCAAACAATAATAAAAATGATAATAAATGACAATATGCATACAAGTTGTTGGTTATCAGCTGTAAAGAGGCTTTGTCAGAAATTACAAACTAACAAAAAGCAGCTGTAAAAGAGCCTTGTCATGGTTCACAAATAGTGTTAGCAGCTTTACAGGGCTTTGTCAAATACCTACCTAAGTTTGCACAGAGCTAGACGAACACCAAGCATATTTGTCATCAATGTAATTTTTATAATTATAATATGCCTTTTCCATTAAACTGTCCTTAACATGTTTTTTAAACTGAGTCTCTTTTAATTCCAATATCTCTTTCGGTATTTTATTATAGAATCGAATTGAATTACCTAAGAAAGATTTGCTACTCTTCTTAAGTCTAAAAGAAGGGAACAATAACTTATTTTTGTAGCGAGTATTAAAGTTATGAATCTCGCTTCTTTAAGTAAACATATTTATGTTTTTACGAGTGTACATTATATTCTCGTAAATATATAGGGAATGGATAGTCATTATATTTATTTTCTGAAACATTTCTCTGAGTGAAGTTCGCGGACTCAGATCATAAATTGCTCGAACTGCTCGTTTTTGCAATACAAAAACCACGTTTATATCTGCCGCTGCCCCCCACAGTAGGACACCATGAGACATTATACTGTGAAAGTAGGCATAGTAGACCAACCTCGCAGTGCTAACGTCTGTAAGTCTTCTTACCTCACGAATCGCGTGGACTGCAGAACTTAGTTTGCCACCTAGTTTTTTTATATGAGGTCCCCATTGCAGTCTACCGTCCAAAGTTAACCCCAGAAACAAAGTTGAATCCACTAATTCAAGCTTCTTGTCCATGAGTCTAAGATCACTATCTACTAGAGCTACATTGGGCATCGTAAATTTGACACATTTTGTCTTGGTAGGATTTAATACCATATTATTAGCGGAGAACCAGTCACTGACTTTTAACAAAACCTCGTTTACAGAACCCCAATCGCTATTACATCTTTTTACTTTAAATAAGAGAGAGGTGTCATCTGCAAATAGCACAATTTCTGTATTTGTTTGTGAGTGCAAGAGAAACGGCAAGTCGTTCACATATACTAAAAATAGGAACGGTCCCAAAATAGAACCCTGAGGTACCCCCATTGTGACAGTAGATCCAGATGAACTGACATTGCCAATATTGACACGCTGTTCCCTGTTTGATAGGTACGACTTCATAAGATTTATCGCTTTTCCACTAAGACCATAGTACTTAAGTTTGGAAATCAGGGTGCTGTGGTCAACACAGTCAAAGGCCTTGCTGAGATCACAGAAGACTCCGATTGCGTCACATGACTCTTCCCATGCATCCAGAATGTAACTAAATAGTTTTGAACCAGCATCGATAGTAGAACGTCCTTTTGTGAACCCGAACTGCTGTTCGTGTAAAATATTACTAGTGTTAAAGAATGCCAGTAATTGGTTCAAAATTAACTTTTCAAATACTTTGCTGATCGATGGCAAAACTGAAATAGGCCGATAGTTACACGGATCTTCCTTACATCCGGACTTAAAAATAGGAATTATTTTACTGTGCTTCATCATACTAGGAAACAGACCTTTATCTATACATGAATTAAAAAGTTCTGCTAAGTAAGGAGCAATTGTCACAATAATACTCTCCAATACTTTAACTGAAAGGCCCCATAAATCTTCAGTTTTTTTAATTTTAAGTGACCTGAATGTTTTAATAATAGTTGTTGATGTTACTGAGTGGAATGCAAAAGAAGTAGACGGTTGCTTAGCGTAATTTTTTAAAATAGATTCTGCTGTTATGGACGAAGCATTTAAATTACTCGTCAACTTTATTGGAATATTACTAAAATATGTTTCGAAGGCGTTAGCAACTTCCAGTTTGTTGCTAACTACCTTATTGTCAATAATCAAGGTGCAGGGATTCTCAATTACTTTACCCTTGCCGGTCTCTTTTTTAATTATATTCCAGGTAGTTTTAACTTTATTGTCAGACTTTAAAATTTTATCCCTAATAAAAAGAGACTTTGCCGTCCTGCATACTTTTTTAAATATTTTAGAGTATTGTTTAGCATATTGTAAAATTGCACTATCAGGAAAATTATTTTTTTGCTCATAGATTTGGTACAGTTTATCCCTGCTTATAAGAATTCCACGAGTAGCCCATTCTGCAAATTTGAAGTTACGACTAGTTTTAATTTCTGTAGGCTTAAATATATTTGTAAATTCCGAATGAATCAACCTAAGCAAATCATCAAATGCTTTATCTGGGTCTTCAAAGCCTTTAACCAGATTATCTATGTTATCCTCGATTGCACAGTGAAAATTCTCAGTGCGTTTTTGAGTTATTGGTCTATAAGTAATTTTATGTTCAGCTTCCTTAGTGTTACCAATGAAGTTAACAGACTGGCCCCTGTGATCTGATCGAAGATTATCTATGAGAGTTTTGTCATTATGCTCGAAATCGAGGAAAATATTGTCCAAACATGTAGCCGAAGTAAGAGTGATCCTAGTGGGTTCATTGAACAAATTGTGTAGGTTGTAAGATTTACATAAAAGCAGAAATTGTTGCTTTTGATTAGAATCTACTAGAAAGTCTATATTAAAATCACCACACATCACTAGGCATTTATTTTTATTAGAAACTCGCCTTAAAGCTTCTTCAAGAGAATCCAAGAATATATCAAGACGTGATGACGGGGGCCTATATATGCATAGTATTATGTGATTGTCCAACTCTGCACACGAAATTTCACAAGTACGTTCAACAGCCAGGCTTACAATATCTTTGCGTTCTTTGGCTTTGATGGTATTTCTCACCAAAATCAAAGAACCGCCACCCTCCGCTGATTTTCTATTGAACGCGCTTATTAGCTTAAAATTATCTAACGAAAACAACACTGTATCAGATTTTAACCATGTTTCAGTGAAACATAAAATATTAAAAGGATGACTGGATAAAAGCAACTCTATTTCTACTAATTTCCTCTCAATTCTGTTTATATTCTGATGTAATAAATATATAATCTGTTCATGTTGATTTGATGAAACGTTGTTCCCTTCAGAGCAATTATTATTATATTGCGTACATGGTTTATTTTGCTGGGTGAAACCCTTACTAGAGGGTTTTCCCATTGTCAATATTGCATGTTTAAAGTCTTTATGACTATAAGGCTGTTGACGACACTGGTACTATTTTGTTGGTTTAGAACATGAGAAATAATTTTAGCAATATTTATCTTCTGTTTATAAGACAGTTGTTGTCTACTCGAACTCGTCAAAATAAAGTCATTTATGTAATTGTTTGTGTCAAATAAAATAAAATCATTTATATAAAGTGTAGCCAAATTATATAAGACGTCATTAAGTGCATGAATTTTCTCATTATCCTTCATGCTTAGTGAGCGAGAATATGGAAAAGTACAAAGTACAATCTTGTTTAATTGTTTAGATTCACGTAATTTCAATAGTAGTTCAGCATTACGGTTTAAATGATGTCGTGTAACTCCTACGCTATCACCCATCCATATTACAATGTTTGTTTGTTTTTCATGTTCCTCGCTCACAATTTTATTAATCAATTCACAGTATGAAATGTTAGGTATGCATGTATTCATTACTGATTCGTCTAAATATTTACTAATAATACAGCCTAGACCTATTCCAATCGAATCACAAAATATTTTTGTACTCTTCACGGTATCGTTCAATGTGTGGGAATGATTAACCGAATCATCGTGATTCGGTTAATCATTCCCACGTGTATGTAGTTACATTTTATATACTAGTATATACAAATGTTATATTTTCTTATTCAGTTGCTTATTTTAAGTATTCTAGACCAATTTAATTATCTTCCTTGTACAGACTTTTTATTTACTTAATGATTTATTAAAAGTATAGAGTATAGATATAGAAGAAACGTAGTTTTAGCAAAGACTAGCTGTGCCCGCGGCTTCGCACGCGTGCTCATTTGTCTGGATCAAAAGTACTCTATGTGCTATTCCTGGATCTAAAATACCAACATTTGATCAAACTTCCTTCAGCCGTCAAAAAGATTTTAGTCGAGATTGCTCGGTTTAAGTTGAACACTAAACTATCCTACAAAGAAAGCCGAATCGCAATGGGTCTTTATAGTAGGTTTTACGTCATGCGCAAACAAATATACAGACAAACAAAGTAACAAAAAAACAAACAAACACACAAACAGACAGCCACAAATTTAAAAATCGTTATAAACATGTTCAATAGCTTATTTTAAGTACCTTAACATTTCTTTATAAATTATCTTCTTTGTACAGACTTTTTCGTTCTTATTGCTTTATTATGAGTATAGATTAAAATCCTCATCTGAAAATACTTCCATAAAAAATATATTATTCATAACCACTTACATACCTTGCTACGTGTACAGTATGCGCGTGGTAGTGCGCGTGTTAGATTTTCCGCGCGCGAGCAAGGTAGTAGCAACCAACAGGAAAACTAAGGTTATTAATAAGCATGATATTAGTAAACAAGTATTACATTTGTTTTGCATTAAATATCTGTGTTGTCCTCAAACATACAGGATGTGGCGTTACGAATAGTTAACCAAGGTGGATAGGTGGGGTCGTGATCACTGACCAGAAAATCAAAATTTGGATTTAGTAAAAGTGTCATAGTTTTCTATATATTAGGTATTTTTTACACGACTAAACAAAAAAGGGGTGTATTTTTTTTAAGGATTCATGTATGTAAATATGTGACTTTATTTATTCCACCATAACTTTTAAATGCCTGAACAGATTTAGACGTATTGGGTATCGTTAGAATCCTTACATCCCCCAAGTATTATAGGCTATATTTTTCTTCCAAAAATTCAGTATGGCATCAGTAAGGCTCTATACTATTATTTTTCAAAAAACTGTTCTTCGAATTTTACAATTTATGCATATAATTGAAGGTCTTAATAAGCACAATCCAACAGTATATAATTTATTGGCATAACTTCTTTTTTGTCAGGGCAGGCATGTTTTTTTAGCTTTTAAGCTAGTAATTAAATTTCTTAAATAATCATAACCTTGGTCGCTTTTTTATGTAATCATAATCTAAAGTTATAATCTATACTTATAATAAAACAATAACAATGAAAAAGTCAGTACATTGAAGATAATTAAGAAAAAAAATGGTGAAGGGTACTTAAAAAAAGCAACTGAACAAGAATAGAACAATTTTAAAATTCATGTCTGCTCGTTTGTTTGTTAGTTTGTCTGTATGTTTGTTCGTGCATAATGTAAAAACAACTGAACCGATTTCGATGCAGTTTTAACTGTTAGATAGATTTGGGTTTGTCTTAAAAACTGATGTACCTGTTATTTCAATCCGATGAGTAGAAGCGGAGTAATCGATTAAAACTTTTTTACGGCTGAAGGAATTTTGATCAAATTTTGGTATATTGGTGTTTAGGTCTTGGAATAGTACTTTTAAACTAGATAAATGACCATGAGTGCGAAGCCGTGGGTGCAGCTAGTAAAGCAATTACAACGAAAAAGTCT
This sequence comes from Alsophila aescularia, assembly GCA_946251855.1. Classification (NCBI taxonomy): domain Eukaryota; kingdom Metazoa; phylum Arthropoda; class Insecta; order Lepidoptera; family Geometridae; genus Alsophila; species Alsophila aescularia. The sequence continues at coordinate 68,903,414 of OX276374.1, read as the reverse complement.
GAACAATGAAGATAATTAAAAAAAATGGTCTAGGGTACTTAAAATAAGCTACTGAAGACGGTTTTGTTTGTTAGTTTGTATGTTTGTTCGCGCATCACTTAAAAACTACTAAACCGATTGAAATGCAATTTTCACTGTTAGATAGCTTAGGGCTTGACTTAAAAACTGGTGTACTTGGTATCTCAATCGGATTAGCAGAAGCCGAGCAATCGATAAAAACTTTTTGACGGCTGAAGAAATTCAGTCGTTGACGGGTCTTGGAATAGTACATAGAGTTTTATAATCTAGAGAAATGACCACGCGTGTGAATCCTTGGGCATCAGCTAGTTACAAATAAAGGTACTTTCTTAGGTTTTTCTTTTGTTAGAGTAGTATCGTGGATAGATGTGCTATCAAATGTAAGCTTTTGTTTTAGAGTAGTACTCGTGGATAGATGTGCTATCAAATGTAAGCTCTTGTTTTAGAGTAGTAATCGTGGAAAGATGTGCTATCGAATGTAAGCTTTTGTTTTAGAGTAGTACTCGTGGATAGATGTGCTATCAAATGTAAGCTCTTGTTTTAGAGTAGTACTCGTGGAAAGATGTGCTATCGAATGTAAGCTTTTGTTTTAGAGTAGTACTCGTGGATAGATGTGCTATCAAATGTAAGCTTTTGTTTTAGAGTAGTACTCGTGGATAGATGTGCTATCAAATGTAAGCTCTTGTTTTAGAGTAGTACTCGTGGAAAGATGTGCTATCGAATGTAAGCTTTTGTTTTAGAGTAGTACTCGTGGAAAGATGTGCTATCAAATGTAAGCTTTTGTTTTATACTGCTAGCTTAGTTTTTGATTATTCAAAAGTTTAATACAAAAAATTGTTAGTCGAAAAATGAAACCGAAATTTTAAGCTCCAGTAGTGTAATAAATAATTATGGTGACATGTCTGACCAAGTCTCAATAAATTTGTCCATTTCATTGAGATTCTAAAACGGTACACACGGTATTGTAAGCTGTCAATGAAAGATTATTACTATTGCTTATTAAAGTTGATCACGGTCTGATTGTCGTTAATTTATTATTTACTAGCTGTGCCCGTGGCTTCGCACGCGAGTTCATTTCTCGAGGTTAAAAGCACTCAAAGTGCTATTCCAGGACCTAAAATACCAATATACCAATATTTAATCAAAATTCCTTCAGCCCTCAAAGAGTTTTTTATCGATTGCTCGGCTTCTACACATTATTTTGAGATACCAAGTACCTACACCAGTTTTTAGGTCAAACTCTAAGCTATCCATGAAAATTTGCGTCACAATCGGTGTAGTTGTTTTTTCATGATGCGCGAACACACAAACAGCAATTTTTGTGTCTGAATAATCATCATCATCATCATCATCATCATCACCCTATACCAGTCCACTGTTGGACGTAGGCCTCTCCTAATGAATGCCACTGAGCCCCATCTTCCACTCTTTTCATCCAGTCGCTGCCAGCTGTCTTTTGCAATTCGTCTCTCTACCTGGCTGGCGGGCGTCCCACACTTCGTTGTGTTTGTGTCTACGGTGACCGTTAATTCTTTATGATAAAGTGCGAAAGCCAGCTTTAGATGAGCCGTACATTCAAACGTTGCTGTACGTTTCGGGTTTCAAATTATTTGGACATAATACTTAGGGTTGCGCTGTGTGTAATTTCTGAACTGCATACCCGATAACCTTGAAATATTTACATGACAATATTTAAAATAGGTACCTCCTTTCTAACAAAAAATAATGAATGAAATCGGACTACGCGTTCATGAGTTACAACTAAGTACATATATTGACTTTCATCCCCTCTCCCAAAGGAACCATACTAAATATCGGGATGAAAAGTATTCAATGTCATACCTCGTAGTATGAACTCAAATCAAACCAAATTTCATTTGAATTCATTCAGTAGTTTTAGCGTGATGCGTGTCATGATACAGACAGACAGACAGATAAAAATGAAACAAATATATTTTGTCTTCAGAATCGAATATTGAGTACCCTCTGAAAAAAAAACATAACTTCATGCTTTTAACCCGAATCCGCAGGAACCCTTTATTTTTTCGGGATAAAAGTATCCTCAATGTTATTTTACCCATCATAGAAACTATGACTGTGCCAAGTTGCATCAAAATCCGTCCAATAGTTTCAGTTTAGTTTAGTTAGTAAGTGTTTTTTTAAATAACTTTCAACCCATATCCTGCGGGAACCCTTTAGTTTTTCGTGATGAAAAGTATCCTATGTCCTACCTCGTAGTATGAACTCAAATCATACCAAGTTTAATTAAGTAATGTAGTTTCGGCGTGATGCCTAGCCAAGATACAGACAGACAGACAGACAGACAAAAATTTAAATAAATACAGTTTTGCTTCAGTATCGAATACAGAGTATTCTCCAATAAAAAAAAAACTAAATATCTTGAATGTACAGAATTGGACCTGTTAGAGTTTTATTATAAGTATAGATAGATATAGATAAAGATTGCATCGTCTAATTCTCTAGTCGACTTCACAAAAGGAGACGGTTATATGTTCGAATTTAGGGAAGTTTTGTTTTATGTATGTCAGCCAATGATGTTATAAAGTGAGGTAGATACGTTGTACTCCGCTCTACGTGGCAAAGCAAACACCAGCTACATCAGCTTGTATCGACTTAGTCCCAAACAGAGTGGCAACATTTATTTCATATGTATCTTCCAATATTTATATGTATGTTTAATTTGAATATTTGTTGTATATATATATTATATAAGTGATTATCTATTATGTATTTTTATTATTATTAATTTTATTAACTACTACTCAAATTTTCGTAATTGGTCCCTCTGGGCCGTGACTGAAAATCAGCGTCAAGTGTCGAAGACGCTTGGCATTATGCTGAGGCATGCACCTTGCAACACTTAGATTTATATGTTTAATTTATATGTAAATTTTACTACGTTTTTTTTAAAGAAGTGTTTAATAAACGATTTTTCTTTCTTTCTTTTTCTTTTCAATGACGCAACACGTAAATACACGCGACTACCTATACATGAAAAATTCATCAAAAATGCTATCTTGTGTATTAAAAAAGCGCATTACATACACTGGGACAACTGTGAAAGGCAGGAAGGATATGTCTTTTCATTTTTAAGTACTGTTTACGGTATTTAAAATGGAAAATAATAAATTTAATTTTACTCTAAATCAACTATTGCGCTTCGCCACTTACACGAACGAGACAAGTAGCGGGTTACGTGTAAGAGCGACAGAGAGAACGCGATAATGGCGCGCAGCGTTGTTAGTTCGTATGATGCTATGGGGATGTTGGGGCTTACCAACGGCTGACGATCGTAAGTCTGCGCTCCAACCCGTAAAGGCCACGGCTGACGATCTTCAGTCGGGTAGTCTAGCGGAGTTGCAACCATAATTGTATTGAATTAGGATAGAGTATTGTATTTGTCTACACTAATATTATAAAGAGGAAAGATTTTTTTGTTTGTTTGTAATGGATAAACTCACATAAAGAAAACTAAATTATCAGCGAGTAACAATATTAGGATTGAATTTTTCAAAAAATTAGAGTTCCCTTCAAAAATTGCAATAATGAAACCTGAGGTATTAAATTTTGCAAAAAATCTTGATTACTTTGTATCACAAACCAAAGAATATATAAATACTACGTAAGATCACAAACTAAGAAGGAGATACGGATCGTTGTATATGGAAAGTTGACATGGTGTTACATATATTTGAAAACAGCTTGAAACGAGAAGTTTTGTTGGATAATAAAGTGCTTCAATCCTAATCGTTTTTTGTGAGTTCAGGTTGTCTTAGTGAGATCAAAGAACACGTGATTTTTTATTTGTGTTGTACTTAGTGATTTATATCTTATGTTTTGTGTTATTACGTCTTATAATACTGTAAAGAAGATATTAAAATAATTTTGTGTTTAGTGTACCGCAAGTGACGATTGTCAAGTGTATTTCGTCATTTTTGGCGGGAAAATGTTAACGTGAGTATTTTGATTGTTTAATCGTATTTTTTTCGAAGTTGTTTATTGTTTTAGTTATAAAATGGTAAATAACATTATGTAATTTATACTATAAGCAATTCACAAAAAAAAACGTGCGTGATTTAAATGTCCGGCGAACATATGCGCGTTCTCAGGGATATATAGAACTATTATTATGAAAGATTTTTTTTTTAAAAATTTCATTTTATTTTTGGCTTGAATATACCCTTCTATCCATTTTGCCCCTGTTTGCTCTAGCTGCTAGCAGCTAGAGCAAACAGACGCATGTGATGCATTTGACTTCACAGGCCGTCATCGGCGGTGATTGGCGATCGGAATATAGTTGCTTAAGTTCTATGTAAGTAGCTATAGTAAAATTTCGCCGTGTTTTTAGTGTTTCATAATGGGTATGACGTCTCTATTGTTAAAACTTCATTGATGTCAGCCTATTTCTCCATCAATTGCGGACTAATTTTGTTTTTTATTTCATTTTAAAGGTTATAATGGTTAGGTTTTATGGTGGTCCCATATTAGTTGTATCATAATTAAACGATACAATAAATAAATAATTTACTATTAGACCTTGATCACCTTTAATTGTGAGAGAAAGCCCACACGCGCGCATTACACTAAAGTACTTATCAGTTTTAAACATATAAAAATGTCTCAAAAGTTTTAGAAAGTGTCGTACGAGAACTCCACAAGACGTTGTCCAAAATTACGAATAAAATTCAAGGTTTGGAGTGCAAGGTGATTGATCAAAATAACAAATAGACAACCAAAGTCTGCTGATATTGGAATTAAAATCAGCTATGGAGGGTAGCAGTCAGCTGTCCATCGCACCGAAGCTAATGACCGCGAGCGTGCAAGTGACGTCGTGCCACCAGCGCCTGGGTCGCAGCGCACGATTCATCTAGTTGCGAGTGTTTCCGCGAATCATGTCGTTGCTACGAAGAAGGCAGCGAATAGTAGCAATAGTGTGTCAGCTGACACCGAAGCCCCAGAGAATAGCTTGAGTGCGGTAATATCAGTACCCAGTGCTACCATGAGAGTGCAAAAACCAAGTATTTTAGTTCGTTCCACATTCATCATCATCATCATCATCATGTCAGCCTTTAGAAGTCCACTGCTGAACATAGGCCTCCGTCAAAGAGCGCCATGACGAGCGATCTTGTGCCACTTCCATCCACCGACTTCCTGCGATGGCTACAATGTCGTGCAACTTGCAAACTCTGAGGGCTATGTCGGTAACCTTCGTTCTTCTATGGTTTTTTTCATTTCGGATTGTAACGGACAGTATTGACATATATGAAAATAGAAGTAAGGGCCTTCGTGTCACGAGCAAAGCAAGGTGGAAAGGTTAACGCAGACGAACGTCGAGGATATGTGTAAGTTTACGGGCGCAGCGTGACGACATGACACTAGCGCGAGAAAGACAAATAGGCGTATTTAGTTAGATATAGTTTTACATCGATCTAGGTCGAGATGTGTGAGCACACCCAAGTCTACATATAGCAGCATGTACAATCTACTTAAATAAATGTTGATGTGTTGAAAAACAAAAAACAACTATAATAAACAATTATATAATAACAAACACTTACAATTGCAAATTAGCGTAGTGAACGGAACGATTCGGAAAACGAGCGCGCGGTTGAAGTCGGGTGCAGTCACTAGTGATAGAGAGATGCGCAGCGCAAGGCGCTATAGGTAGATAGATATAGCTATGTATAGCGAAACGTCGTCCATTCAGGGAATTAAGTAGGAGCTAACGCGTAGGTACTAAAACGGGTTTTGTTAGATTTGGGAGTGAAGATTTAGAGAAACCTTGCATTGTATGGACCAGAGAATCAAGGAACGTCATTATAAAAGAACAGGGAGTAGGGGTTACAGAATAAATAATTCTATTTAATGATAATTGTACGCAGTCGAAAGTAACAATTTTTGACATTAATAAACAAAGGAGCAATAGGGTTAAAGAGATATCTAGTGACGTAGGAAGGGACTAAGTTGGAAAACGGGGGCTGAGATCAAATAACGTTCGATTGGAAACTTAGTAAACTAGTTAGCTGGGTGCTTTTTATATATGAATTGGGTTTACGCGTAACGGTTAAACATAAAGTAAGGCAGATGGCACTTTAAAATAGAAATTAGATTAGAGTTCTTTTAGGGAATTACGAAAGTGTGCATGCATATATATATATATATATATATATATATATATATGCGAAAAATTTATAGATATATATATATATATATATATCTATAAATTTTTCGAATTTCTTACTCTTGAGCAAGCTACATATAGCTGACCGTGAGAGAAGCAGGATTCTTTGAGGTTGATGCCACAATATTTTAAAGTTTGCCTTTGCGCTTTGTTAATTGTAAAACTAAAGGCTAATTTAATTGGAAACTGCAATCTTTTAAATTGAAATGATATATTAATAATTCAGAAGAGATCAGTGGTATTCTAGGTATAAATACTGTGTGTCCTTTGTTCTTTCCAGAAATAAGTTCAGCTTCAATGATATTATTCGATAGCAGTTTTAGGATCATCCTCGTTTCATTACATAATTTTGGGGAGTTGAGATTTCTGAGTAGTATGATTGGAGATCCAATTTTCAGACGAAGGCAGTGTAATGGCATTCCTGGTACTTGTAAAGAGTTTAGAAATTCATTAAGGAAGTTGACACGTTCTTCAATGGATACCATCGTGTCGATCGATTTATATATTTTGTCTTCACCAGGTATTTTCTTTAGAATATTAAAATTGATATCGTCAACAATATTATTTTTAGTGGCCAAAATTGCTCTTTGAAATAACCACTCTATGTTGGTATAGTTCTGAATAATATTTGGATAAATTTTGTCGATTAGTTCGTTTTCAGTAGTGGCTATGTTACAGAAATTACTATTGAGTTCAATGAGGCCGGTCGTTTGGTCAGTAGGATATATACCTTCGCCTATTTGTAAAAGTATTTTAGCAAAATGTGCTGTTGTTTCATCTTTTGATAATTCAACTCTCATGTTTTTTGTTAATTGCAGTATTTGTACTTGTGGCCAGAGATGTGACTTTTTTAAGCATGCATTGATCACATCTGCTGGTGTTGACTTGGGAATAACTGGAAGTGTTTGTCGAAAATCTCCTGAGAGTATGAGTAGAGCTCCTCCCATTATTTCAGAGTTTATTCGCAATTCTTGTAATGTTCTCTCCATGGCTTCTAGTGTTTTTTTATGGGCCATGGTGCATTCATCCCAGAAGATAATTTTAGCTTGTTTTGGAAGTTGACCCCGTCCAGATTTTCCTGAGATTTTACATTCCGGGAATTGTTGTTTGGCTATATTCAACAGTAGTTGTAAGGCAGAATGGGCAGTTCATCCTCCTTCCATAAGTGTGGCTGCAATGCCGGATGATGCTAGTGCCAGTGCGATGTGTTTTTTAGCACGTATTTCCGCCAGTATTAGATTTATTATAAACGTTTTACCGGTGCCTCCTGGTACGTCCAAGTAAATAATTCCACCAGTGTTGTTATTTATCCGGTTCATTATAACGTTGTAAACTTTTTTTTGATTATCATTGAGGAGTGGTTTGTTGTGAGCAATGTATTCAAGTAGTTCATTGACGTTGTAGCTTTTTTCCTTTGTAATTTCGTAGTTTAGCACACTGAAAGGATTTTTTTGTGGTGCTGGCATTCCAAGTTCTTCTAAGGCCTGGTTGTTTATTGCTAAACATTTTTCTTCTAAGCGAATGATGTTTCATTGAAGATTTCGTCATTGAATTCTATAGTCAGTTCTGGATTAGTTTGTCGGATTTGGTACAATATGTCATCACTCATACTCCTTTTGAAAGAGTCCCATAGCTGTTTTGGGTTTGATGGGTTACATGTTGTTAGAATTATGGCGAATAACTCTCGAATTTGTTCAGCTGAAGCTGTGAGTGTGGCTTCTTGTAGTGTTAATTCCCAGTGGTTATCGTTTTCCAATAATCCTAAGCGTTGACATGCTTCTCTGTACGTCTGGCATAGGTAGCCGTCAATGGTCCTGAGATCTGTGAAACTTGTTGGTCCCCGTATTTCGTGTAACAACATCCGGAGATAGAAACATTTGGCATTGTTTGGATGTACAGTGTATACTCGACCTGTTGCGTTAGTTTTCATGATTTCTGGATGACCCTCCTCTGGCATTCCTTGTTTTCATCGTTGAAAATTTTTCCTTGTTTTGTCCCACGTATAATAAATAGGGACGTCGACATACAGTAATGTCTTTGCGAATGGATCCGTTTAGCACAGTTGGAAAAAAACTGTTAATGTTGTGTTCTGAGGTGGTTCACTTGCAATTTTTCTAGCAGAGTTTTTGTGAAGTAAACTCTCTGTCCATTCTCCAAATGTACTGCTAGATATTGCTCAGCTGGTTCGCGTTCGTGTATGGGAAAACTAAAAATCCCCCACGCTGCTTCGTTACTGTTGATGTATCTTCCCATTTGGTACATGAGGATCTCATCATTTCTTTGCTCGCTACTTTGGACTATTTGAAATACTGCCATATCACCTTTGTTTACGTACTTACATATATATTTAATAGGTTTTACTGAATTGCAGTATTCAACGTTTATGTGTGCTTGGAACATTTTGGAAAGTAGTGGGTTATATGGTACTACCCATTGATTATCTATTTCCAGTTTGTTTCTGCCTTGTATTCGTATTTTTGCTGTGAAGCCACCGTTTTGCAGTGATCGTCTTCTATATTTGGGATAGCCGTCATCTTCAGTTTTTGTATCGTCCAAGTATGGTTTTGGATATTTTTTTGTACATTTTCCATCACGCATGCATGGCGCATTGAAGTTTAATGGTCCACATGGTCCGTGAATCATGTTTTTCACTACTATGTTGTATACTTCCAGATCTTTTTGTGGATTGGGAAATTCAGCTTGGATGATTTTGTCGATATCCGTGGGATAAATTTTATCGTGTAGCCATTTTTTTTTTTTTAATTACGGACTAGGCAATCGTTTGACCACGATCTCACCTGATGACACGCTTACCTAGTAGATACCTATTCAATTTTGACTTGAACACACCGGGGTTATAATTTACCGGAAACACTGACGAGGGCAGGGCATTCCACTCCTTTGCAGTTCTTATAATAAATGAAGAAGCGTAACGCTTCGTTTTTGTGCGAGGTATTTCAACCATGAAAGGGTGGCGCTTTGCTGATCATCTAGTCGTACGGTGATGGAAAGGTGATGGGGGAATCAGGTTGTGCAGTTCTTGTGCACACTCTCCATAGTGCAATCTGTAGAATACCGCCAGGCTTGCTACCTCAGGTCGATGCGCCAGACTTTGAAGCTTACTCTTTACCAGAGTGTCATCCCCAATGAGCCTGATAGCACGTCTCTCAATTGAATCCAAAGAATCGAGCTGATACTTGGCAGAACCGTCCCAGAGCTGGCAGCAGTACTCCATACAAGATTGGACCTGTGCTTGATAAAGATTCAAAAGCTGTTCCGGTGTGAAGTACCGCCTAACCTTAGACAAAATACCAAGTTTTTTTGCAGCTACCTTGGCTTTGGATTCAATATAAGACCCAAAATTCAGGTTTGATGTGAGTTCGACACCCAAAAGCTCCAAATGGTCGCCTATTGGTATTGTTACACTTTGGAAAGACGGAGATCGTTGTAGAGGACTCTTTTTAGCAGAAAATAAACACGCTTGCGTTTTAGTAGCATTAAAATTAACCAGGTTAGCATCGCCCCAATCGGACACGGCTAAATTTAAACGGTCTACCATAGCCTCTCTCTGAAACTGGACAGCGTCACAGCTGGCTTGAGCATTGGAAGTGTATCTCTCAACTACAGTACTATCATCAGCATACCCAAAGGTACCGGGCTTCAGAAGGTAAGGAAAAAAAAGGAAGGAAGGTTCAGATTGTGCGAGTGAGGTAATCCTCGTTTTTGCCACTTGATTGTATACATCCAGCATCTAATGGTTCCAAAGATGTGGTATTTTGTGATGACTTCAATAAATCTTATTTGTTTTTGTCGAAAAACTCAGGCTATTATGACTTGTCGATCCATGGAGGTTTGTCGGTATTTTAGTTGTTCTTTGATGTCTGGCCATGATGAGTTGCATGTAAATGTTATGAAGAGATCAGGTCGTCCATATTTTCTTACGTAGGTTATGGCATCTTGAGTATATTCGTGCATATGTCTTGGACTTCCTATGTATGATGAGGGTAAGATTAGCATTGTTCCAATATCGTCAATATTGCCGTCATTTATGATCGCGTCTCGAAGGTGGATGTATTCTTCTGTGCGTAGTTTCTTCTGATTCAGTCTTATGTAAAGCATCCGTTCTGCTTCTATTTTTGCGTACATATCTACCAGAAATTGTTGGAATAAAGGGCGAGTGTTGAGTATGTGATTGTATACAAAGAGAATATAATCACTACGTTTTATGAGGCGGGACCTCCCTACTAGCCGATGAAAGCAATTTGGCAGAAATTTATTGGCATCAATGCATCCAACATTACTAACATTAAAGGTCAGACATTAGCCTATCTTGACAATGCTACCAACCTAACGGATAGAGTAGTGCTTGCTTGCACATATTCTTGGTTTTATCGATATCGATAAAACATGCATGCCCTCGTCAAGGTTTCATATTAATGAAAGACGGCTCCAATAAGCACAACGTTGTTTTTTCACAATGCAACAACGTTGGGCTTATTGGATACCCATTGCAACAGGCAACTGCGCCATGAAAAACTTAGAAATAGAACACTTTTGAACAACAGAACATTTTTTTTTTTTTTTTATAAAGTAAATACGAAAATGAATTTTGCAAGCATAGATAACCTGACCTACTAGTGCTTCACTCTGAATTGAGATCTTGCGATGTACCTACTCTTCCTTTATCTCGCGCGCTTACACTCATAAGTGTATGTTACGACTGGTCTCTATAGGAATGTATGCAACGAGTAGATCCTCATTTTCTGCATCTGGAAATAAACATGTTGATTAATGTTATGGAAATTAGTTATAGGCAGCCTGACCTAGCCTACGATAGCTTTGTCGATAGTTAATAGTTATTTTTCCTTGCGCATCCCTAGTGTTAAAACAATATGAAAATACAAAATGAAAATCATGTAAATTATCATTTATAGTCACGTTGATGGGAGGTGGCACTAAGCAATATCATATTAATGCTTACCGGGGCTGATCAATAGGAAATCATGCCATAAATTTCCTTTTTGTTCTGGTTTTCGCGATTGGCGCGAACTCCACATAAAACACATCTGCTGTAGCTTTCGAAAGTTGGTGGCATTTTAAAATTATCATTTAAACTGGTTTAACGCTATAAACTGATGATTCTTCAAAGACAACACAAAACAGTACGTTATTAACAATAATATTATGAATAAAATTAAAAATTCGCAGAACACTAAACTTTGGATTTTTCTTGACAAATTTCAATGGACCATAGAGTATAGTAATATTATCATGCAAAGAGTACATAAATACTTATCACGTTTGGACTCTATAGCTCGATCTTTTAGGTCCGTTCATTGGGATCTGAAAAACAAATGAACTTCACTGTTCTGCCAAAGTCCATACATTTGAGACAAATTTGAGAATTTCTTTGTGCTTGCGCCGGACTGATTGTATATTTCATTGTCTCTGATCATTAAGCGGTAAGCATAGAACTTTTTTGTTTGTTTCTATGCCTGTTTCAGGATAAATTTGTTTTATATTGAAACTAGCTGTAACCGCGGCTTCGCACGCGTGTTCTTTACTTTAGCTTCAAAGTACCATAATGTGCTATTCCAGAACCAATATACCAACATTTGAACAACATTTCTTCAGCCGTCAAAAATACTTTATCAAATCAATTGCTCGGCTTCTAACTCACCGGATTGAGATACCAATTATACCAGATTTAATTCAAACCCTAAGCTATCTAACAATGAAAACCGCATCGCAATTGGTTCAGTAGTTTTTACGTGATGCGTGAACAAACAAACATACAGACAAACAGAAAGAAAGAAAAGATTAACAAAGAAAATATGTTCAATACCTTTTTAAGCACCCAAGAGTTCTTCATTTGAATTCATTTGGTAGTTTGGGTGCAATGCGCGGTCAAGATACGGACAAACAGACAGACAAAATTAAAAAATAAAACAGTTTGGCTTTAGTATCGAATATAGAGAACCATCCAAAAAATATTGTTATTACTTAATTATTAACATAGCTTTGGACCCATATCCCGCAGAAGACCTTTACTTTTTCGGGATAAAACGTGTCCTCAATTTTAACCCATCATATAACTTAAGGCGGGCTTCTAGCACATTTGAAGGTTTTAAAACCTCTGTAAATCGATTAAAATATAAGAAAAAAAAAAGTTTTATTAAATTTAAATATACACTCTAGAAATTGTAAATTATAGAAACGTGATTGAGAATTGTTGGCTCGATAAAAAATAATTCCAAAGATGACTCTAAATCGGTATTTAAAAAGTGTCCTGTTAAGTGATACTATCATAAAGCCAAGTGAAAGTTATTCCAATAGACGTGGCTTTTTATTCTTTAGGAGCTGCATTAAAAAAATATTCTAATTTCGTTCTTATTTTTTTCCAAGAAGGAAAAACAACCAAAATTTTGCATTTCGAGCACTAATCGTCGTCCGCCAGTGTCCGCCGAGGCTTCTCCGAGGAAGGACCTGTGTCGTTTGTCTCCGCAAAAATACCCCTCGCGTTTACATGTATGATCATTGTAGCGTAGAACTGTAAATAAATGTTTGGCGTAGTAAAGTTATCGTATAGGTAAAAATTGTGAGTAACGAATTTTTATTCATTGATGTTGATTTATATTTTCCAAAATGGGTAATAATAATAAAATAATTCAGATTGGAACTGAAAACAAAAATTATATATTAAATAAATATAATAGATACTTATACCTATATCTATCGAAAATAGATATGTAAATACTTGAAAAGTTGTAAGCAGGTTATTTATTTTTTATAATAATAATTATTAGGTAATTATTTTGATTTTTAATTATGTAGATAAAAGTTTGTTACAAAAAAATAACAAAAAATACTTACCGATACTTAATCAATTACCTAACTCATTTATTATTTACAGTATATGATTTACGTTGATGACCTAATCATTTTTTACGCAAGCATGCCACAGTATAAAAAAGTACAGTAGGTAAGATTTTCTGAACAGATTGAGTTACTTAGTTAAAATTCTTTGCTCAATTACCCCAAAATAATACTTGGATCAGTAATTCAGTATAAAACGATGGGAAATGAAAAAGTAGTGTAGTAAGTTCGCCAGTTCTTTGCCAATTGCTAGTAAAGGTGTTTTTATTTTTATTTTATGTATGACTGAATATGCACATTTCACCAGTTTTCGACCCTAAATCCAGTTTCGTCCACCTGCTGACTAGTTTTCGACCAATCACTGAAATCAAGGATAAAGTAGAAACAATGTTTTGATAGACGTAGGTAATAAACAAGTAAAAATTGTTATAAAAATACAAAAAAACCCGACTGGCGTGCAGGCGTGGGGCGCGGAACACATGACGCAAACGTATGCTCATGCTCGTGTTTTTGCTTTTCAGCCACGCTAGCGGACGGACCTGCAAAAATTGATAATAATATAATTTTAACGTTTCATATTTACTTACATATTTTAAAATAATAGTTGCAATTGCAATATTGGACTATAGTACTAACGTGAAAAGTCTAAAATTGAAAATTTTGTAAGAAGCTTAAAAGACATTTGCTACTATTTAGGAAAAAGAATTGTATTTTTTTGGAATGATCCTTTAGAGACCTTAATGTTTATACCTCACTCGATAGGTTTGGATCATTGTATGTTCAGTGGAAAATACAATATTGCAGCTGTATGCCATCATATTAGTTTTCTTGACCTTTTATATATTCTTTAGCACTCTCATGATTAATACGAACCCAATGATACCTCATTTATCAAAATCTATCAAGCTGTTTAGGCAAAAATTTAATCTCCTAAGTCACGCCATTGAGTACGGTCTTCAGCTCTCCATTTTTTACCAGCCGCTTTTCACGGGTCGTTACTCCACCTGGCCACAGAGCTTCCTACACTACGTTTGCCTAAAAGTGGTCTGCACTCGAGAACTCATCTACAACACGGTACACTTATGAGCGTCAACAGAGAAAACATAAAATACAAATCCATTATAAACAATAAAAATATCTATAAATTAAAGAATTAAAGTAAATTAATGCTGTAAAAAATATCTTAGAGTTTAGTACTTATGGTAGAGTCCAAATTCAGTCATGAAGCCTTGTCACTTAAAAAAACTTTAACGCTATAATATGCCTTTTGCATTAAAAAGTCCTTTACTTTAGTTTTAAATACGCTGTCAGTTTGAATTAATAGTATTGTTTTCATAAGAAGAGATGTGAGATGATATCTAGGCTGATGATGATGATGAAATCTAAAGAGAAGCAACTAAAATATTCCGATTTTGCACGTTTGCACAAGCCGCCTCTCACTTATACCATGTTAAGCCGATCGGCCGCCACATCGCAACAAGATCTAGACCTTGTTCGTCGTTTCAATTCTGTCAAGTTCTCATGAAACATCAAAAACAATGCAGTCTTTTGTGATAAAATTGTGTATCAATCACAAATTATCCGCTCACACAAATTATTCACTACATGTGAATTATAAAAACGAACATAGTTTTTAAAAAAGGATCGGTAAATTTTTGATAGCTTAGTTTTTGGCAGCACAATTTTATACTTGTGCCTTGTCTCATAGTTGTGACGTTGTCCGCATGTTGTAATCCTGTTTCAATGTTTCCGAGCGTACAGAATATCCAAGAGGTCATACAAACAAGGCAATGTTAAAAATTTCACTTGTGAATATACGTTTCTTAGCGATTCTTTAGGGCTAAGCCTATAGATAGCCCTTACAGCTCGTTTCTGTAATACAAAAAAACTATTGGTGTCGGCAGCATTGTCCCAGAGCAATAACCCGTGCGACATTACAGAGTGAAAATATTGTGAAACATTTTAGTTTATACATACATTAAAAAAAATATGCCATATCACACTTTTTCTAATTTTAGCCGTTCTTCCAAATCCGTGCAGCTGATATAGATAACATAGTTTCAATCATAAATAGGCACACAAACTTTATTAGTATGATATTATTACAGCTATACGTTTATTAGCTGCGCCCAGTGGTTTTACCTAGGTGGAGAAATGATGATGGATGATGATGATAACATATACACAATTTCATCAAAATCCATTCAGCCATATCAGCGCTTAATGATAACAGACACACATAGGTATACTAACAAATATGAATGTTTATATCTGAAATAAATCAAATTGAATATACATAAATGCACACAAACTTTTGAATATTTATTATAAGATTAGATTGCAATTACAATAATAATTCAGACCTAGGTACCTACATAACAATTAAACGTACTCAGTAGAAAATCAAATTGTTTTTTTCTTACGTACCCACCCAATATAGCGAAAAGCTAAACGAGATTATACCCTAACCTGATCTACATATCTTCTGCATTTACTATACTGTGGCATGCCCAAAAGCGCGGGGGGCTTCCCCTCTCACGCCGTGTTTCTCGCTCTTTGCGTCTTCACGCTCGATTTCGGGATGAAAAGTATCTAATGTCCTACCTCGAAGTGTGAACTCAAATCATACCAAATTTCATTTGAGTTCATTAAGTATTTTCGGCGTGGTGCGCTGCGAAGGTACAGACAGACAGACGGACAGACAGACATCCAGACAAATACGGTACTGAACGGTACGGTACGGTATTGAATATAGAACGGCCTTCAAAAAAAAACATAATATCTTCAATTTACAGAATTTTGGACATTATCCCGAAGGAACACTTTATTTTTTGGGATAAAAAGTATCCTCAATTTTTACCCATTATATAAACTATGACTGTGCCAGGTTTAAACAAAATCCGTCAAGTGGTTTCAGCGTGATACGTGTTCTTTTAAATAACTTTCAACGCCTATCCTGCAGGAACCCTTTAATTTTTCGGGATGGTAAGTATCCAATGTCCTACCTCAAAGTATGAACTCAAATCATACCAAATTTCATTTGAATTCATTGAGTATTTTCGGCGTGATGCATTTCCAAGGTAAAGACAGACAGACGGACAGACAGACAGAAAAACAAAAATTAAAAAAATACAATTTTGGCTTTAGTATTGAACACAGAACGACCCACAAAAATTTTTACAAAATGTCTTTAATTTACAGAATTTGGGACATTATCCCGCAGGAACTCTTTATTTTTTCGGGATAAAAAGTATCTTCAATTTTAACTCATCATATAAACTATGACTGTGCCAAGTTGCATCAAAATCCATCCAGTAGTTTCAGAGTGGTAAGTGTTTTTGAAATGACTTTCAACCCCAATCCTATGTCCTACCTCGTAGTATAAACTCAAATCAAACCAAGTTTCATTTAAATTCATTCAGTTGTTTCGGCGTGATGCCTAGCCAAGATACAGACAGACAGACAGACAGACAGACAGACAAAAATGAAAAAAAAAACAGTTTTGGCTTCAGTATCGAATCTAGAGTAAGGTCAAAAAAAAATTCAAAATATCTTCAATGTACACAATTGAACCCGTTACAGTTTTATTATAAGTATATAGAATAAAAAATATATAGGTGATATCTGTCCTCTCCGTGCAGAAATATTAACGGATATTGAAGAGCATCATATGAACTGTGTGTCTCTGCAATGGGTTGTAGTCCTTTTCTTCTTCGTTGTACAATTATGTCACGGCTTGTATTTTCATTGTCCACAATTACGATGGCGACTTCATCTATCTGAGGTGCATTAAATCTACGTTTGTGTTTTCCACGTGGTCTTTTATCGGCTCAAACTACAATTTTATAGTCATCAGAAATCATGCGGTCTAATATTGTTTTGAATATGTAAATCAGTTGATTGTATTTGTGTAAGATCCTCTGTACATCTTGGATTATTTCGCGTCTCAATCCATTAAAATTTGTGCATCGTTGATCAATTTCTTGTTCTTCATTTCCGATGAAATATATATACTTGCAGAAATTTATAGTCTTCGTTAGGCATTGGTAGTAACGATCCTATTTTTTGATAAATTTGCCCTTGAATTGAAAATACATATTCAAATTCATTTCTATTAGTGTTAGTCGAAGTAACACCGAAAGAAGTCATTTGAAAGCAGGAGTTGTATGATCTTATATTTTGAAGAAAGTGTTTTGATTCTAGTGTTTCCCCGGTCATGTAATGTAGAAATTCCTGCGGAGGTGCTTCTAGTGGTGGTAATCGAATTTTTCCATTCATGCAACAGAGACCTGGTGATTCTTTACTGATTTTTTTCCCGTGGCAAAATTGGCAAATGTTATTCATTTTTCCGATTACAACATATTTATGATTGTAATATTTTTTCGTCGGTTCGTAGTGGAATGCTTCCTTTGTTAGATTATCTTTTAAAATTCTCGATTCTTCAATACTTTTATTTTCTTTTCTTTCTTCGCTTTTCTGCTTCTCATTCGTTGATTTTGTAAACGTGCTTCGTGCTCTTCTTCCGTTTCATTTCTTCGATATTCTTTTTGTTTCTGCCATTTCGCTGTAGAACTGGCAAGATCTCCTCCTCTTTTACGTCTAGGCATTGTATTCTGTAAAATATAAATTAAATAAACATTTTATAGACAAATATATTGTTATGTAAACGTGGGGACAAAGACAAAGTTTTTTTTTTATTTAACCTTCAAGCGGTCGCGCGATATTTTTTTTACGGCCAAAAGTATATAGAAGGCATCAATTCAACGTCGCGCGACTGCTTGAAGGTTAAGGAAATTACAATAAAAAAGAAAAGAAAAAAAACATTAGAATTAATTAAACACACTATTAAGAATACTCACATTTGATATTTCTCAATAAAGGCTCAGTTTGCGTTCGGCTGCCTCAGCGGCCGCACGTATCCACTACCTATTCCGTATTTTTCCGTACCGGTCCAATACAACTAGTGATGTCTTAAGTGCATATCGATAACTTATGACGATATGGAAAAGTTCCTAAAAAAGTCGTCGTCCAACCCCAATGTGTCTGGTAAAAGACCCCGAGATGAAGCGCCTACAGCAGTAGACCAGTGGAAGCAGCCGAAGAAGTTCGCATCTTCCAAAGATATTTCCAAAGTTAAGGACAAAGAAACTTAAACTAAAGGCCACCAGCTCATAAAAGAGGGCCGCCTTAAGCCGTCTTCCATACATTCTCACGAAAAGACGAGAAGTACCCGAAAGCTGTATTGAAAGGTTTGCCCAAATTTCTTCAAGCCGACGTACCCGCTGAACTTGCTTCAATTGGATTTGCTGGAGCAACTATCACAGAACTGAAGTCTATGTACCCTACAGAATGCCCTCCATTGCTCGTTCAACTGCCAAATGACACGGACATGGGTAAATTCAAGCAGATAAGGTATCTCTCAAACTGTGTTGTTGAGATTCAAAGATACAAGCCAAACAACAAAACAGGTACACAGTGTTTTAGGTGTCAAGGTTTTGGGCATGCTTCAAGAAATTGTAAACGGCCTGCAAGGTGTGTCAAGTGAGCTCTAGACCACCTTACTTGGGAATGCCAGAAAAAAGATAGGGAAGAACCTGCTAAATGTTGCAATTGTCAGGAGAATCACCCAGCCAATTTTGCCCAATGCACTGAAAGACTGAAATACCTTGAGCGCATCCAAACTAGCGCAATTTTGTTCATAAAACAACCTTAACTAAGACTGAAACCACTCACATGCCAGCTCATACACCGGATAATGGTATTAATAATACCTGGGCCCAAATGGCAAGTGCCAGCAATGGCCAACAGCAAGTTTCGCGGCCCAAAACAGGAGCTTTGCCACGACTGGATTCAAAATTACCTGAAAGGAAACCAGCAAAGCTTCCAAATCCCAAGTCAATACCCACCGTTTCGCTTTCGAGCCCAGCAGAGGGAAACTTGATTCATGCTACATTCATCGATAAGATGCAAGCTCACGATCTAGCAACTGCTGAAATGTTGGAAATACTAAGTACCATCAAGTTAATCAAACAAGAATTTATCAAGTGCAAAACTTTTATGGATAAAGTAATATTAATATTAACTCACTTGGGTCATTATGTCTGATCACATCAATGAACTTCGTATACTTTATTGGAACGCTGACGGCGTTCGCAGTAAGCAACAAGAACTTTCAGACCTAGTGGTAAGAGAACTTAATATTGACGTAATAGCATTATGCGAAACTAGATTAACTGAACGTTTGAATCTCGAAATCCCGGGATTTGCTTGTTACCGAGAAGACAAACGTTCGAATGGCACGGGTCAAGGTGTAGCTATATTGGTTAGGTTGGACCTGGATCACAGCCGGGTTCCTTCACCCCCTACTCTTAATCTCGAAGTTGTAGGAATCTCCCTCAAACTAGGCAGTAGTAGCGCTATGTGTTTCTCTGTCTACCAGTCCCCCAACTTGCCACTCATAAAGAACGACTTTGACTTATGGTCGTAGAAAACCGAGTGATAATCATGGGTGACATTAACGCCAGACATCCGTGTTGGTCATCTGGGTCCGTTAATACTCACGGCAAATGTCTTTATGAACACATGATAAATAGTGAGTTCGTTATTCATGCTCCCTTAGACTCAACCCTTGTCCACTATCGGGCTGAATTGAAACCATCTACTCCTGATCTGCTTCTAACTAAAAACGTCCTTACAGTCAACGACATAGTAACAATACCTGCTTTATCTTCAAACCATCTGCCTGTTTTTGTTAGTCTTAATGATAAAATTACTCGTAAGCCAATCATAAAGTTCAATTATTCCAGAGGCGACTGGTGTAAGTACCGACAATCGCTAAATGATTGTGTGTCTCTGTCTTCTCGGGTTTATCAAACCACCGAAGAGGTTGATTAAACTATCAGACTCTTTCAGAAAACTATAATAGAAACTAGAAAATTATGTGTTCCTACCGTAACTCATAAGCCCTCTAAATCAACGTTACCGCGACGTGTTAAGAGATAAATCCAGCAGAAAAATCGATTACGTAGATATGCTGCTGTTGAAAATACTCTTATTTTACGGAAAGAACTGAACCACAAAATTAATACAATTCAGGCTGAAATAAATGCCTCACTTAAATTTTACCATGATAAGAAATGGAACAATAAGCTAAAAAGAGTTGACAATCCTAGTGCTGACTTATGACGGGTAGTAAAGGGTTTGCGAACTTGTTCTTCTCCTCCCATCCCTGCGCTTAAAACTAATGACGGTTCCTTAACAATTGTCAGGAACAGTGCGATGCTCTTGCAGGTGCATTTTTAAACAACATGCAATTGACTCATACTTGGATAAGTGATGAGCAGTCAGCAATTGACTGCTCATTAGCAGCTCTAAGTAACTACCTACCCGACAAAAATACTTTACCTCCTGTTCGTCCTGCTGAAGTTAAGAGATGTATTCTAAAATTGAAAACTCGCCAAGCTCCAGGTCCGGATGATATTTGCAATTTACTCATCAAAAACTTGCCTCAAAAGTGCATTGTATTGTTGACAAAGATATTCAATGCTTGCCTTACCCTGAACCACTTTCCTTCGGTTTGGAAAAAAGCAAAAGTAATTGCGATACATAAGCCAGGCAAACAGACGTCTAATCCTACTTCCTATCGCCCTATAAGTTTACTTCCATGTTTAGGCAAATTATTTGAAAAAATCATATATATTCGACTGAATAAAATTTCTGAAACTTTTATCTTGGACGAACAATTTGGGTTTCGCCAGGGCCACCCAACTGTTCAACAGTTGGCAAGAGTTGCAAAAGACGTGTCGTACAATCTTAACCTTAAAGTATCAACTGGCATGTTTCTACTTGATATTGAAAAGGCCTTTGATACAGTTTGGCACGATGCTCTTTTACATAAACTTATAAACCTGAATATGCCAATGTCGCTCGTCAAATTAATAAAATCATATTTATCCAACCGTTCCTTTCAAGTCCATATTAATAATTGTTCATCTTCTTCTAAACCAGTCCCAGCAGGGGTGCCTCAAGGATCAATCTTGGGGCCTCTCCTTTTCCTCATCTTCTTAAATGATATGCCCATACAGACACGAACAAGTCTGGGTTGTTTCGCAGACGATACTGCATCATTTACTTCATCAAAAGATATTGATTTAATCACTGATCGCTTGCAATTATCTATTGACCTTCTTCTGAATTTTTTCCTAAAGTGGAAACTTAAAATCAATGTTTCCAAACCTGAAGCCATACTATTCACCAGGCAGCGCACGCTTCCCACACGTATGTTAAAGGTTGGCGGTTGCACGATTCCGTGGAGTCGCTCTGTTAAATATTTAGGTGTTGTCCTAGATAATAAGCTTAATTGGACGGATAACACTGCAAAATTATGCATCAAAGGGATTATGGCACTTAATGCTCTAAGCCCAGTATTAAACAGACGATCATGTCTCAGTAGCAAAACTAAGCTAAACATTTATGGCACCTTAGTTCGTCCTTGTATCACGTAAGCATGTCCCGTCTGGAGCAGCACTTGCTCAACAAATGTGAACAAACTTCAAGTTATTCAAAATAAAGCCATTAAGTATTCGTATAACACCCCCTTTTATACTAATCTCAGTAGACTACACTTAAAAATAGGCTTACCAAACATAAATACGTTTATTTATCAATTATCGAAAAGATTTTATGTATACAGTAACCCTAAAAACAAGAACAAATTTATTAGAATCATTTGTAAAACACGTAAACAAGATCTCACCTTTATCAATAAATATAATCGTTACAAACTACCTCACCACTTATTCCTTGCCTGCGATGAATAGGTACAGTCGCCCGTTAACGGTGTGCGCGCGCCACTCGTCGCTGCAGCGCGCCATACTCGCCCGAATTATCTAGTGATATGAAGAGTGGACATGCCGTGCGCGACACGTAGCAGCGCGCACGCTCCTTTCGAGGGATAGTCAACATGCATAATAAAGTTCTTGCTGCTAACTGCCTATTGCTGTGCGCTTTGCGCTTGCACTTTATTTTTGTTTACCGCCCTAGGTTTATTATTTATTTTTAATTCAAGCCAATTAATGTATTGTTGTAACTAAAACGTGCATAAGTAATTAGTAAGATTGTAGCTTAATAGGTACATTACATTATATTTGATTTGGATAATTATAAGATATACATACCATGCATATAGATTTATGAAAGCTATGTAGTAGCTTGTAAAATGAAATAATAACATTATTACTTGTCTTCTCTAGGAAATACTTACACTAGAAATGTACAATACTTTTTCTTCATGGTTAATAAAGATAATTTGAAATATATATATATATATATATATATATATATATAATAAAGGCTCACAGACAACTTTTTTCTTCTTCGCTTCAAAATCGAGAATTAATTAAACACAATATAAAAAATACTCACACGTGATACTTCAAAATAAAGGCTCACAGATAACTTCTTTCCTTTTCGTTTCGAAATCGCTTGTTCCGCTGTTCAAATCTAACTAACTCTGGCGGGCGACACCGGGCTCTTCTATATTCAGAGAGCTAGGCTCTAGGATATTCGAGAAAGGTTGAGAATATTTTCTTTCTCACACCTTCTAGAATGTTCTCGACATTATCGTCCGCCGTAACAATAGGTTCTGCAGCTGTAGCATACGTAGTAAAGGTGCGAAATTAAAATGTTTTCAGAACTAATTTGTATAACTAAAATTATGTCGCTTTAACTCCAAAATATAAGTTAGCTACTGCTGTATAAAAACATAAAATTTAATAACTTTATTATAGTAACAAATGTAATTTAAGACTTTATTGAAATTGGAATTTTAAATTTCGCACCATTACTACACATGCTGCAATTGCACGCAGCGCCTTTCGAAATGCAACCCAAATAATAGTTGTTCTGAATGAAGTTCAAATACTCGACAACAGATGGCGCCACTACACTTAATTTCCAAGTTGAAGGGTTGGAAAAGCCCTTATACCTTTAAAAACACGCCCTTTAGATTAAAACGGGAACTTTCTTGTTCGAGGGGGGATAAAGGGCTATCACACTATATAAGTCCCTTTATCGTGCCGGGACTCCTTTTTAAGTTTTATCAGCACGCACATTTTATCAACTTAGTTTTAAACCGTTGCCCGGCTAAGGAAACGGACCTCCTTCTCAGGAAAAGGCGAGGAATTAAAACAAGATGGTAAATTCAATAACAAAGGGCTTTGTTATAAAAATAGAAAAAAACACACATGAGTTATCAAAGTTTGGTACTCTCCCCTTTACTGAAGAATTCAAAAAGAAGTATTTTTCACTTAATTAAGTTTGTTCTGCATCAAAATATTTCTAAACAGCAAGTTCTTATAATAGGAAATACTACTAACTCAATACTCAAAAGACAAAATTCTCAAATATGATTACAATTTTCTCAAACATATATATTGTAGCACATAACTTCGGCCTGTATGATATGAATTTACAATAGAACTGCAGTATCCTACTAGGCTAGTAAAAACTTAGAGAGACGGTGCTCAGCAGTTCATCATGTATTGGTCACAACGCAACGGAATAGTCTTGTCTATGCCTTAGAATGTTCTAAATTAAAAGAGAACTTGTGCAAACAGGAGTGTGTGTGTGTAAGATTGTGTTTCCCAGAGGGATATTAAACTCTAAAACAAAAAGTATCTTTCAACAGTATATTAACACGCAAGTAGGCGAAGGCTTCCCTCACTACCGTAGCTCGCTGACTCAAAATGATTTGGAGTGGACCAACCTGGAAGCTTCCCGAGACGCCGTACCGTCGTCTCGCGTGCCGCCGCGGATCGCCTCCTTACTCGAACGGTGCCTTCCGCTGCCCTCGAACGGCTTCAGTGTCTCCCACGATCGGTGCCTGGTGTCTCTCTCGATCGGTGTCTTCTACGGGACAGGTGGTGCGTTGGAGACCTTCTGGAGACCCTCGGAGACCAGCTTCTTCCACGAACGGTGGTGAGCCCTGGGAGATCGGCTTCTTCCACGAACGGTGGTGAGCCCCGGGAGATCGGCGTACAGCAGCTCGCAGTGGTGACGGCAGCGGCCGTCCGTTGATGCTCGATCTTAACCTGGATTTGCACTCGTATACTTATATCGCCTGTTACAGAGCAGCCTCGTTCTGGACTGCGTGTCTCGGTCGTTTTGTCCACACAAGAGACTGCGTGTTCTTCTGCTGCCTGCGCCGATCTCAATCACGTGCCAACTATGTGAAACAAACTAAATTCAACGTCCGTATTCAAAAAAAAAACCGCAGGCTTCTCTTTTGTATATATATGAACACTGGCTTTACATTGGGTAGCAGTCTACTCCGAAATCGAACTTCCGCTTATCCAGAAATCTCTAGAAACTACTCTGCAGCTTGCATCGTAAATCAGACCTTGTCGGCCTAGCTATACAGGTCACTATCCTCCAGCCAGCTCTGGTACATTCCAATCAGCTTCCTCTTGTTTACTTCAAAAACTTCATACAAAAAAAAACATTTCTCTGGAATTTTCTTCTCTCTTTCCATTTTTCCGAAACATTCCTGGAACGTTCATTATAATAGTAACACTCAAAAGCTTTGCTACTTCCCGACAGAGGTTTCCGCATCGTTTACACCTTCCTTCTAGTTCACGCCTCTTGGCACTAGCTGTCGCTGCGTGGATTTACCATTTTAACCATTTTGAGACAGTAGATGAAAATTTTCCCTTTCACTCGCAGAGGCAAATTCAACCATTATTTCTTGATTCTTAGATAGGCAAAATTATCAATCTGTCTTCAACAAGAAAAGCTTTCATTATTCCTTTAACGAAGAAAGTGGCGCCGCGAACGGTCGTTTGGCGTTTTTTCCAAACTTGGCGTCTGGCTTTCACTTACGGAGAAAACACACCTTGGTCTAATAAAGAAAACGCTGCTCCTCGCCAGATGGCGTTGTACCCAATACATTCTATTTAATCAGGATCCATAACCAAATCTCACTTGGAGTCATGATTTAACATGTTATAATTATATAATGATAATGATAATGATATTTTTGAAATGTGCTAATTAAGCCTTTTCATTTGATAACAAACAAAGCATTAACAAAACATGGCTTTATGTCCTCTATAGAGCGCCATGCTCAATTTATTGTGACTTCAGATAGCTTTTAACCAGCAGACAATGAAGGAGCTTCCAACAATACCTCATTTGTCAAATTATGATGATTAGTTTAGAAGTTATGAGGGAACAGATGAACATGCATACCCACACACATACATACCGGTCAAAATCATAACCCTCCCTTTTGCATCGCCGTAGTCAGGTACAAAAGGGTTTTCGTTCCTCGAATCAATGATTAAACTATTCATACACCAATAATGTAATAATATATTCGGGACATTTCCACACCAATTATCTAGCCCCAAACTAGGATACCCTGTGCTATGGGTACTAGATAACGGATAAACATACATAGATAAGAATATTACATCCATGACTCGGAAACAAACATTTCTGCTCATCACACAAATGATTGCACCTTGCAGGATTCGAACCCGCGACCGTTCGATTTCGTACCTAGGATCTCTAGCCACGAGACCAACCGGTCCTACAACTTCGGCCGGCGAATATGAACAGTTATATTTACCAGCGTTTGGTTAATAGTTAACACCAGTTTATTCAACAACATGGCTATTTACCAGCGTTTGGTTAATAGTTAACACGAGTTTATTCAACAACATGGCAGTTATTTACCAGCGTTTGGTTAATAGTTAACACCAGTTTATTCAACAACATGGCAGTTATTTACCAGCGTTTGGTTAATAGTTAACACCAGTTTATTCAACAATTTGGCAGTTATTTACCAGCGTTTGGTTAATAGTTAACACCAGTTTATTCAAAAACATGGCAGTTATTTACCAGCGTTTGGTTAATAGTTAACACCAGTTTATTCAACAACATGGCAGTTATTTACCAGCGTTTGGTTAATAGTTAACACCAGTTTATTCAACAACATGGCAGTTATTTACCAGCGTTTGGTTAATAGTTAACACCAGTTTATTCAACAACATGGGAGTTATTTACCAGCGTTTGTTTATTATTCAACAACAGTTATTTACTAGTGTTTGTTTATTAATTGTGTTTGTTTATTATCTTCATTCTCTAAAGATATATTACGACTGTCACTCACGAGTTATTTTGTCGAATAATTCGACCGGTGTTCGGACGCTAAAGACGTCCATCCTCAGAAGTTTGCGTAGCGAGGGCGGGACGCGACCTGCGGACCGCTGCACGAGTCACCCGTTGCGTCAGCGGCGCATGCAGTCAGTCAGTTGACAGTCGTAATATATCTTTAAATTATGAAACACGCTTACGTCCTCTCCTCTAATATTAATTCCAGAAAATCATTGCGAGTTTCCAAAAACGCTTCGGCGGCGAATTTAAGATACATTTTGAATTTAACAAACTCTTCCGGAGACGTTTTCTCGGCGATATTATAGTTGTGTTCAAAAACGTCTTGTACGCATATCGGCGTCGTTATGTTCAAGGGTACGTGACTATTGTCACCGACGTTTTGTTTGTACAGAGAGAACAAATCGGGAACTGTGTCCACATATTTAAAAAGGCTTTTGTTTAGCACAGTTCCTGTAAAAACAGATACTATTGTATTCTTGAAGTCAAACTTGTCGTAATATTTGAAAAAACCGCCGAGTAGTTCTAGGAGAGAGTCATTATTCGAGGAACGATAGGAAATTTCATCGAAACCTGTCTCCCAGTGGTCTACGATGTATGTCTGTGCATTTTCTTGCAGGTATGCGATCCGGGGGAGCACGTTCATCTGTTGCAAGTAAAATATCACAAGCGATATCATTGCGTAATTTGTCATGATCTGTTTTGCACCGGGGGGCTTATGCACTTTTGCCCAGTATTTGACGATAGTCGTGAGATCCAAAACTCTTTTATCAAGGCGCATGAGATAGGTCTGCAGGGCGGTATTTCTGACAGACGTAAACCTTACGAAGCTCACGTCGCATCGGTATCCAGTGGGAGCGTGGATGAACTTGACGATCGGGACTCTAGTGGCAAGTACGGTTCTGGAACGTCGGAACAGGCGCGGTTGTTCGTTGAGGAATCTCCGGGCTTCCAATATAGTGCCTTCGTGTAAATGGGACCGGTTTGGCAGCATCACGAAGCAGTCAACGTCGCTGTCCCACAAGCCGAGTCCCGTCACTGTGGCACCAAATGGTATCAAGCTGCTACCTGAAAAATTGTATCATATTTAATTGTAATATTAACCGTATTGGTTGTATAATTTCAACAAAGCTGCTAATAGATGACGTTACAAGTCTCTGTAAAGGTGACCATACACGCAACGGTATACCTGAAAAGATTACATGTACAGGAAAACTGGAACGTGTATGTCATAAAGCTGTTATCCTTTCGAGGGAGTTTCGTTATATAAATAAATAAATAAATAAATAAATATCTGAAAAGTAAACCTGCTCAGGTAAACCTGTGAGATATGTTGATATATGTATGTCCTATATGTCCACCATTTGATGGTATTAGAAACTGAAGGAAAAAATTTGATAGTGGCGTATTGATCACGGATGTTACGGGATCCAGTGTCTGAGCCGAGTTCCATCCGTGATTCTGTTTTTTATTTGATAGTTATAATACACATTGTTACGGACGAAAAGAGCACCTAACGCTTAATTGGTTTACTAATATCTAAGTACTCCTTATGCCCAGTATATCTCATCTCCTCACCCGTCTCTTTCTAACGAAGTACTTATTAACCCTCTCGCTCTAATGTTGCTGTCGCCCTCACACGATGACTGTGATTGGCCCGTACAAAGTCGACCGCTCGTTATGATGTAAATAGTTAGGTAGCACGTAAGTTAGGATATAGACAAGCAAAAATCGAAAATGTCCACCCTTTAGGCCAAAGCGGCTCGCCCTGCCTCCAGGGCGACGCCACCTCCCACTCCGATTGCCGCCAACTCTGTGACAAAAGAGCCCGCGAGGACCAAACTCCCGCCTCCCTTTTTCATTACTGAAAAAGAGAAGTGGGACGCGGTCACGCGACTCCTAGCCTCAAAGGGGGCGGCGTTCACATCTGCACACAATACCCAACTGGTCATTAAAGTGCAAGACCGCGAACGACCACCGCGAGATAACTAAGATCCTTCGCGACGAAGACGTGCGTTTTTACACGTACGCCCGCGAAGAACAAAAACCCCTCCGTGTAACGTGTGTGTCCGTGTTGCGCGGTGTCCCCAGCGAACTTGAGACAGCGCTCATTTTCAAGGACCTTCAGTCTCAGGGATACCCCGTAGTGGAAGTACATCGCTTATACAGGGGAAACCCTAAAACACCCCTCCCTCTTGTCCTTGTCGTTCTTGAACGTACCCCGGAGGGGAAGGCCATCTTTAACGTAAAGACGGTCTGCCACCTATCCGGGATATACGTAGAGCCCCCAAACCGCAACGGAACACCCAGTCAGTGCCATAAATGCCAACTTTATGGCCACGTCGCGCGTTTTTGCTTTGGCCATCCCAGGTGCGTTAAGTGCCTGGACGACCACGGCACATCCGATTGTACCCGCCCCCGCGATACTCCTGACCCACCCAGTTGCGTTCTTTGCAAGTCCGAAGGACACACCGCGAACTATCGCGGCTGTCCATAGGCTTCAAGGAGCGTAAAAGGGCCCGGACGGCGAGCGACCTTCAGTCAGCCTCCAATTTCAGCACGTTTGCAGAGGTACACCCCTAAGGTGTCCTTAGCCCCCCCATGCCTCTCATGCAGGCCCCTCTCTTCATGCCGGCACCTCAGCCGCAGGTCAACGCCTGGGCTCCGGCCATGACCAAGCCCACCCCAAAACCGCAACCCGCGCCTGCCGGTCCGTACCGGCCTCCTCAAGCCCGCGCGAAAGTCCCAACCCCCTCCCGGGCCCTTGCCCACTCCTCCCCCTCCTAAGGTAGGTCAAGACAACCTGTCAAATGCCAATGATGGATTCAAATTGAGGAAACTTTTTGTCTCAAAAAAATAAAGGGTTCCTGCGCGATATTGGTCCAAAGTTATGTTAAGCATGAAGTAATGTTTTTTTTTCGGAGGGTACTCTACCTTCGATTCTGAAGTCATTTTTTTCAGTTTTACTGTCTGTCTGTCTGTCTATATCTTACCGTGCATCACGCGAAAACTACTGAATGAATTCAAATGAAACTTGGTTCAATTTGAGTTCATACTACGAGGTATGACATTGGCTACTTTTCATCTCGATATTTAGCATGGTTCCCTTGGGAGAAATGAAACGAAATGAAATGTATTTATTGCAGAAACTGTTATAAAACGTTGTTATGCAATATTGTTTGTTTCAACAGTTTGTCCAACTAAGGACGTACAATATTTATAATAATAACATGCACATTAATTTACATACAATTTTTATTTGATTTTATAAATGTCAAAGAAAATCATATATATTTTAATACATGTCAATTTAATTTAATTATCAATTGAGCAATTCTTTTAAGTCATAGAAACATTTTTCAGCTAGCCACTTATACAGCTTTGTCTTAAATTGCTTTGTTGGTAATTCTCTCAGATCTCGAGGTATTTTATTGAATATTTTCACTGACATAACAAAACAGTTCTTTCTAAATAAAGCAGTTCTACAAGCAGGCAACAACAATCGAGTCGGATCTCTATTTTTTATCTTTGATTTCGTATTGTCCTTGCATTGATTGAAAAGCAATGAGTGCTCTCTAACAAAACATCCTACTTGAAAAACATACAATCCTGTTAAGGTTAATAGATTTAATCTCCTAAAAAGTGGTTTACAAGATTCAAGTGGGCCGACTCCACATACGGCTCTCACACATTTTTTGTACTATGAAAGCCCTCTTGACATTTGTGGAAATACCCCAGACTTTTAGACCATATCTTAAAACTGAGGCGACATATCCATGGTATGCTGAGAGGGGATGAAAGTCAAAATGTGTACTTAGTTGTAATTCATGAACGTGTTAGATTACTACTTATTGTAGGTAAATATAGAAATGTATAAAAATAATACTTCGTACATGTAAATGTTATGTATCCAGCTTTCAGAACGAAGTATTCGTTTTGAAACGAAGTATTGACTACTTTAAAGAAAAGTAAAGTACCACGTGTAAACTTACGATTTATGTCATCCATCACTATGGAACATCTGTATTATTATGCCATAATTATTATAATCTATTCCAATACAACTATCAGACATGACTAATGTAATTAATAAAGTAAATGGTAGATATTCGTTGATCTGTTTTCAAACGACTCAAATAGCTCAGACGATGTCGGTAGTCTTCGTCTCGGATGACTTCTGACAGCGTCGGATGTTCGAAAATGTTATATAAAGGCTCTCTCGACTTGGCAATGTTTAATGTTCTTGTGGCCGCCGCACCGAGAGGACCTTGGCAAGTTAAGTACTATTTATATTACTTTATTGTTCTGCTACTGTTTCCTTGTCTCATATTTACTGTGTAACGGAGTATTTTGCAAATGGGTACCAAAGAGTATACAAATACTACATAGGCACTGTCGGTTCACTGTGATGTTATTATAACCAATATGGTCAATGTGATTGTATCCGAAATGATTAGGTCAGGATCACTTTGTTTAAATGCTATTATTGTGGCAGGTGTAACTGTGGTGATTGTAAAATGATAATAAAATATCACTATGACCAAGTATCACTTATAGGTTGTTAGTATGATAATAATAATGTGTTAATTATAATTTTGCTATATAGTTTCTTGCCAGTTCTTCTATGTAGTGTATTCCGAATCTGGTGGTAGAATCAATAAAAATATAACAATTACATTTCTTTGTTTCTATGAATACTCCTTAAGTTATTTATTCTGTAGCTGTAGCTACTAGGTACTATAGTTGGTGCAGATAAGTTTTATCTCCTACTCGAAAAACCTAACCAACTGAAGGCCAACATTACAAAACTTAGGTTTTGATAACCTTACAGTACGTATAATTATCATAGATATGTTTATAAATCTCACAAACGCGTAGTCCGATTTCATTCATTATTTTTTTGGTAGAAATGGGGTACCTACCTTAAATATTGTCATGTAAATATTTCAAATTTATCGGGTTTGCAGTTCAGAATTTACAGACAGCGCAATCCTCAGTATTATGTCCAAATAACTTGAATCCCGAAATGTACAAGAAAGTTTAAATGTACGGCTCGTCTTAAGCTGGCCTTCGCACTTTATATATATATATATATAAAGCAAAATATATATCATAAAAGATTAACAGTCACCGTAGACACAAACACAACGTAGTGTGGGACGCCCGCCGGCCAGGTGGAGAGACGACTTGCTAAAGATAGCTGGCAGCGATTGGATGACAAGAGTGGAAGATCGGGCTCAGTGGCGTTCATTAGGAGAGGCCTACGTCCAACAGTGGACTGGTATAGGCAGATGATGATGATGATGATGATGATTATTATTTAGACACAAAAAACACTGTTTGTTTGTTTGTTCGCGCATCACGTAAAATCTACTGCACCGATTATGATGCAGTTTTCACTAATGGATAGCTTAAGGTTTGACTAAAACTGGTGTACTTGGTATCTCAAAATAATGTGAAGAAGCCAAGCAATCGATAAAAACTTTTTGGCGGCTAAAGGAATTTTGATTAAATATTGATACGAGTATAATGGTATTTTAGGCCCTGGACCTGGAATAGCACATACATAACATACTTTAAATCTCAAGAAATGAACACGCGGGCAAAGCCGCGGGTATAGCTAGTTATAAATAAAAATGACTGCAAAAAGCAAGATTGCTGACTTAAATCCATATTTAGATGAATACAAACTACTGGGGAGTAGGAGGTAGGCTAAAACACGCTCAAGTAAACTCTGATATGAAGCACTCTGATGATGACGGATCATCCCAAACAACAGCAGACTATCAGAGCTAATCAGTGATCGATGCAATGTGTTAGCATATCACGGTGGACCCCGACTCACTCTGTCATTTATGAGACAGAAATACTGGCTCCTGGGAGGTATAAGATCCACAAAAAAATAAGTGAGACGATGTGTAAGTTGCAGAAGGCAAAAACCTACCCAACAACATCAAATAATAGGAGATTTACTACCATCAAGAGTAAACCCAAGTTGTCTGTTTTACCATACTGAAGTAGATTGCACAGGCCATGTTTTTGTCAAGACCAACAAGGGCCGTGGAACCAAGTCTACGAAGGGATATGTAGCTGTATTTGTCTGCATGGCAACCAAGGCTATCCATCTCGAGCTAGTGTCAGATCTAACAACGTTATCATTCTTGGCTGCTCATCATTCATTCATTTCTTGGCGAATGTCAGCAAGACGAGCAGCACAAGCTAATATGTACAGTGATAGCGGGACTACCTTCATTTGTGCATATAAAATACTCCAACAGGAATACGAAAACATCAGAAACACGTTCGACGAAGGGATGAAAGATGTAGCTGAAATGGGGATAAATTGACACTTTAATACGCCATCCTGACCTTCAGCTGGCGGTTTGTGAGAGGCTATGGTAAAAAGCCTGAAATACCATGTAAACCGTGTTATTGGCGAACAGCGACTCGCCTACGAAGAATATAGCACACTACTCGCACAACTGGAAGCATGTCTCAACCAGAGACAGTCTAGACTGCTTGACCCCAGCAGACTTCTTAACAAATGGTCCTAATTTAGCGCTGTACGACACGAAAATGGACCTACGAGCAAGATGGCATTTAACGCAAAAGATTTTCGAAGATATTTGGAAAAGGTGGCTATCCGAATACCTAACACAATTAACGGTTCCTAGCAAATGGCATCAAGCACAGAACAATATTAAAATAATAGTTATCCACGACGCAAATCTTCCTGCTGGTAAGTGGGCACTTGACCGCATAGTCCAGCTGTATCCTGGAAGTGATGAAAATATAAGGGTATTTCTCTGAAAATAAAAAAAGGCATTATGAAAAGACCGATTGTCAAGTTATCGGTGCTACTAGTCCATCCGGAAGACGAAGAAAATAAATCCAGTGCCAGTGGAGACATTAAAACAACTAAACCATCAGATAATATAATCTAAAACATGTAGTGCGTATAATATAATCTCAAACATGTAGTGGCAAAAAACATAATGTGACGTCACCGATCATTTTTTTGTTTTTAATTCGGTGTAAAATCACTACCAAAATTTGGTTAAGCTAGATAGTAATAAAAAAATTGTAAAAAACATCTTGTTTCACCACATTACTGCACCTACTAACCAGAAACATTTGCCACAGCATCTCATCTCATTCGGGCCCGGGAGCATGTACAGAACCAGCAGGACAATCCTCACGAAGTGATAAAATATAAATATCACAATAGATAAATGTCGTAAAATCCATACATTTTTCGATATAAGTATATCTGTTGTGATATTTATATCACTTCGTGAAAATTGCCCACCAGCTGTGTACATTGAACTCTGAGTTCTGCTGCATGTGCAGTTTACGTGCTCGCGGCCTAAATTCAAAAGTTCGCGACCAACCATTCCATCAATCACGCGTTCTCATTTAGATTAACAAGTTTACTGCTCGATAATATATGTACCTAAAACTCATACCAAGTCTTTCCTTTAACATCATCATCAAAGCGTGTACGGCATAACAAGAGACCGTACAAATATATAAAAGTGAAACGTTAATTACTTGTTTGTTTGGGGAGCTTTCACGCCTTAACGGCTGATCTTATTTTAATGAAACTTTGTAAAGTAATACTGTACAATATAAATACCAAAAAAGGATACTTTTATCCCGTAAAATTGTAAGTTTCTACGGGAAAACTGGAAAATTACGATTACTCGCTGTAAGGAATGGTTGCCATGGAAACGAAATAATAACAAGTCTGTCAAAATGAATCTAGAGCATCATCAGCCTATATTTGTACACTGCTGAACGAAGGGCTGTCCTAATGCACGCCACTGAGCCCGATCTTCAGCTTTCCTCATCCATTTCTTCCAGACGCTTTTTGCAGGTCGTCACTCCACCTGGCCACAGGGTGTCCTACACTATGTTTGCCTAAACGTAGTCTCTACTCGAGAACTGGTCTACCTCAACGGTTATCGGCTCTTCGAGATATGTTACTAGCCCACCGCCACTTCAGCTTGCTTATCCTTAGAGCTTTGTCGGTCACCTTGGTACTCCGTCGGATATCTTCATTACGTATCTTGCCCTTCAGAGAAACCACAAGCATAGCTCTCTCCTTAGCTCGCTCAGCAAGTTTTAATTTGTGGACTAGTTTGACCATGAGTGTCCGCGTTTTGGCTCCGTAGATCATGACTGTAGGATGCACAGAATGAAGACTTTTATCTCCAAGCCCTATGGTAAGGACGTCGAGAAGACTTGATAAAGCTTGCCAAATGCTGCACAACCCAGCGGAATTCTTCTGGTGGCTTCCATCTCAAAGTTGTTCTTACCTAATTGCAATATTTGCCCAAGGTAAGCATATTGTTGGACAACTTTAAGAAGTACACCATTGACTGCAGTCCGTTCTGGGTCAATAAGATCGTAAGACATAATATTGACCTTATCTATGTTATCATTCAGTCACCAGAGCCTCGTCCGTTATCCAGCAGTATGACCGCGTGCAGGTGAGGCTGGCTTGGAGCTGTGAGATCGTTTTTCACTTCCATTCATCCCCAGAATCTAAAGGGTTGGTGTTACTTTTGCAATATTGTAATATTTATTCATAATAGAAAAATTACAAGAAAATTAAAAAAAATGAGATAATACTTAAAAAAAAAGAGAATTTTATTTGTACATTAATAAATTTAACATTAATAGTCTAAAACATGATAAAGTCGAAAAATTCTAATAATAATAATTCAATTTTGGTAATAATATAAATAGAAGTAACATTATTTTAATTTTGGTATGAATTCCTCGACGCTGTTAGACACAGATTAGAGAGTAATATGTCTACAACTGTAAGGTGCCATGTCCGTGAGGTATTTTTTTAATGAATATAGGTAGGTACTTGAAATGTTTTAAATTAAATAAAGTTTATTTTTTCTTTGGAGAAAAAAAATCTATGGCCCTGTGATTATTTATTTTTATTTCCATTTTCTTTAAAAAAAAAAATGTTAGGCAATTTTCTAGTTCGAGTTCGAAAATTCCCGGCTGTCATCATAGCCCACAACTTGCTGATGGCCAAAGTTACCGAAATGCAGACAAAACGGTTTTATAGTTAGTGTTGGTCTGGTCAATCTAGGGTTATCCCTGAGTTCAAACTTCAGCGTGGCCATGATGAGTGTTAATAATTACCTGCTATCTAGTCATATCGAGATGTAGTCATAAAGCTTCTAACCCATTTATTCACTTTTTTTGGCGTGGATGATTGGTTTTTGCCATGCCGTAATTCAATAGAGCTTCAATATAATGTAAAGTTTAACTATATATACTATATTATAACTAATTTTAGAAAGAAAAGATTTGAATTTCTGTATGTTTGTTTGTATTACTTTGTGTAATGTATAAAATAAAAAATACTCAACTGAATTAAAAAATGTTTAACCTATGGAAAGCTACATTATCCGTGAATAACATAGGTAGTATTTATTATTAAATAAATATGGAGTTCCTTACAAAATTTGCAATTTAATCCATTATACTACTACTTATACTAATTGCGAGTTAGAATCCAACGATATTGGGTTCAGTCCTCGGCTCCGCACTATTACTTTACTGAGTTATGTACGGATTCCCATTGCTCCGAGCATCGCTTGTACTATTATTTATTCTGTGGCATCGGGGAGCACGTCATGAGGTCAGCTTAGGCTGTTATTGATTAAAACATTCGGTAATTGATGTAAGAGGCAATCGTGCGGCCTGACACCAGAGGCCAGCACTACTAAAAGTTGGATCGGCAACAACTACCTCATACCACGAGAAGCTAGCAAGTATTATATTTATTAAGTAGTACCTACCAGGCCAGTGCAGCTGAAGCAAGCGGTCGAGGTCCCGCAGCAGAAGCGGCACGGCGCGCAGCCGGCTGGGCGGCAGCCGCACGTGCCGCAACAGCCGCGCAGCCTGCTCCGGGAAGCCGCCCTGCAGCGTCCAGGCGGGCGCGGGCGCCAGTATGGGACTCAGCGTCCCCGCTAATATCACTAACACTTGGAAGAAACGATAACACATTAGGTATGTTTGTCATAATATTATTATCAGCAACCGATTACGAACGTAAAGACTTGCCTAGTGTATTTTCTTATTATTTATAACTTATTATTTCTCCCTATTTAATGAATCTTCCATGCAGTTTTGACGATATTCAGTTTGTTGCAGATGCACGGAGGAATTGGCAAGGTACTTTAGGTAAAAAGCCATAATCTAACCTTACGTTTATTGTTTTTGAGACATTTTAATTACAGTTTTTAATATAGGTAGTCTTTGATTCCACCATCACCTTTACGAACGTTTATTGACAATATCAGATTTCATTTAATAGTACATTACTGCCGCGGTCTGTAATGACTGCGTTGCTGGCAGCGATGATGATGGTCGAGAACTTAACTAAGCAAAGCTCGAGGCCATTATAGCGTGGCCAGCAGGGCAGTCATTGCGGACCAAGGCCTGTATAGTGCTTTACTCAAACAATGCGAGGTATTTAAATAAAACTAGCAAACTGATGAAAAAATTATATAACCCACTATAACAACAACAACAACAACAACAACAACAACAAAAAAGCAAAACATCACCAACAACATCAAAAACAACACGAACAACAAAACAACAAGAACAATTAAAAATGACAACAAAAACAAGAACAACAAAAAAAAACAAGAACAACCAGAACAACAACAAAAACAGCAATAACATTAAAAACAACAAGGAAAACAACAAAAACAACAAGAATGACGAAAACAACAAAAACAACAAGAACAGCAAAAACAACAACAACAACAACAAGAAAAACAACAAGAACAACAAAAACAACAAGATCAACAAATAACAAAAATAACAACAAAAACAACAAGAACAACGAAAACAACAAGAAGAACTAAAACAACAAGAAAAAATAAAAGCAACAAGAACGACAACAAAAAAAACAAGAACAAGAACTGAAACCACAACAACAATAACAAAAAAAAAACACAATAATAAACAACAACAACAAAAAACATACTACAACATAACAATAACAACAACAAAAAATAACAACAACAAAATAACAAAAACAACAAAAAACAATGAAAACTAAAACAACAAAAACACAACAACAAAAACTACAACAACAACAATAATAGCTAAGAACCATCTCGATCACATCAGCTTTCAAACAGAAAATAAAAACATCAATATCGGTCCATAAGTTTGGGAACTACGACGCCTCTCTTTTCGCGTTCGTTGGTTAACAAAACCACAGAATAAATAATAGTACTAAAAACACGTCAATAATGGATTTTCAAAGGAAATTGCTGGCCGCCAAACACGACAGTAATGAAATTCCATACAACTTTGCTGGCGCCTATTCAAGAAGCGCGGCAAGGTCGACTTTGCCCAAAGCAGGTTGTCGAAATAATGACCACATTACAAGCTTGTTTGAGTATAGGTAGATAGTTTAACGTTTTATTTTACACCCCACAAACAAGCATAAATAATAATAATAAAAAGTTCGACATAAATTATGGCTAAGATGGTTCTTAGCCATATCATCACGATCACATCAGCTTTCAAACAAAAAAACACATCAAAATCGGTCCATTCGTTTGAGAACTACGATGCCACAGACAGACCCCGTTCAGCCGTTTCAAAGCCACACAAAGAACATACATTTCACTTCTGGAATACATGGAACACAAGACAGGAGTCTCCCCGAGTAACGTTCCAATAAATTCGATCCCAATAATAAATAAAATATGTTAAAAAATATTTTAAGTTTAACGGTTTTACATGTACTAAGAAATAATAAAAATTCAAAAATAGAAAAATAATAAAAATTCAATCAAATTCAATTTTTTTTATTCAATTCTCAGTAATAGAAATTCGATTCACCCAATCATTTTTTAGATATATATTTTCAAACTTTTATTTTTTATTTTGTTATTCCTAAGATATACTGTGTTCTACTAGTCAAGCGCTTTCATTTGATACCCATATTGAGAGTATTGAAAAAAAAGAAATAATCCGCCATTTTGTGCTGGTGGCCATCTTGGATTTGGATTTTTATCATGTACTGTATTCTACTAGTTAAGCCCTTTCATTTGATAACCATATTGCGGGATTGTTTTTTTTAATATAATTTGTCATTATGTGGTTGCGGCCATCTTGGATTTAAAATTTTCATAATGTACTGTATTAAACTAGTTTAGTTCTTTCATTTGATACCCATACTGAGGGGGTTGAAAAAAATGTAATCCGCCATTTTGAGGTGGCGGCCATCTTGGATTTACAATGATATTGAATATACATAATTGTATTGTCATCAGAATTAAAGGTATTTACCAAATTTCAGATCAATCGGTCAACAGGAAGGGGGTAAAATTTCAATTACTAAATTTGACCCAAATAAAAAAGTCAACAAACAGGTCAAGTTAAATAAAACCGTTTAAAAACCAAACCAAACTTTTTTGTTTGTTTAAACCCAATGCACCACCTGGGTAGCTAGAGTAGACCAGGTACGTCACGCAGCCTAGCTGGCGAATCGACATGATCTTTCATTTAAGTAACCAAAAGAGCCCTGAGAGTATTTAGGAAGTCTTCTTAGTATAGGCATAGAATAACTATGTATAAGTAGGTCAATAATGTAATTAGGGAATAAGGATGTATTTCAACTGTGCAAACACAGTAGTACACTTACATTTTAAAATTTCCATTTCGCGCACTAATAACTGGAACTTTAGACGCGTCTGCGTCGTTTAGATTCATCGGTAGCTATAATCAATTTACCTACGTTCTTATCTTCAACTCGACTGGTTCCACTAATTGATAATTAAGTCAATTCAAATCATTTTATTTAATATACACAATTAGAACACAGGTAACTCCGCCCGGTTTCTCGACGGCTATTCAAATCTATACTTAACTAACAGCCTTGTTCAGTTCACAGGACTGTTAAGTTGGACTGGGTTGCAGCGGCGTAGCTTGCCTTGGACGGGCCCTGTATCAAAATTTGTTGCTTGAATAGGCGCCAGTAAAGTTGTATGGAATTTCATTACTGTCCAGAATCCATTATTGTCATCTTTTGTCGGAGTACTATTCTTAAACATGCAATGTTTGTATGTATGTTTGTATGTATGTATATTTCTTTAAGTCAAATCTTGCAAGCTGAATTAAAACCACTTCCTTTTATTCTACGGAGTTGAATTTTTACATGTTGATTCAGTTCCAATGACAATGCAGTTTTATGGTAAGCATGACCTGATTCAATATCCAGGATTAGCTCCAAATAAAGGAACTCTTCAAAGGTTAACAGCGCGGTCACGAAATTTTGTGTACGCATTGTATTATGATAGTCGGTTTTAAATTTTACCATGACATGGATTCTCCACTCAGGGTTGGGTCCTGACGATGGAACTCCTCAACAGTTAAAGAGAAGTCAGAGTGAATAGGTATCTACTAGGCAAGCGTGCTACACCTTTGACCACATCATCGCTTTTCATCACGTGAGATCGTGGTCAAACGATTGCCTAGTCCGTAATAAAAAAAGAAAAAAAAAGAAAAAAAGTTAACAGAACAGATACGAAATGTTGTATACGCATTAAATTATGATAGCACATTCTAAGGCCCGAATTCTAGAACAACGCTTGGTCATGAATCTCGATTTAAAATTAGATTTAAGTGGAGATTTAATCTAGAACTAACCTTGACTCAAAATTCGATGATCATAGCTTATCTGTATCGCACCTTATTATAAAACTTGCTGTACCCGCGGCTTCACGCGCGTGGCCATTTCTCTAGGTTAAAAGAGCTCTTTTACTATTCCAAGACCTAAAATACGAGTATTAAACAAAATACATTCCGCTCTGCGCCGCCGAGCTGTACGGTCGCCTCCTGCCTTCTGTCTCCAAGCTGCGCTCATCTCGCAGCTTTCGCCGGGTCAGTCCCGCTCCCCCGCATAGGCACTCGTGTCTAGCGGGACGCAATCCTACCCGACGGTTTAAGTGGGGGTCAAACCGGATGCGTGTGCGTTGCATCGCAGAGCGTTGCAGCGCAGCGCGTTGCGTATGATGTCACACCGGCCAGTTTGTCGTGATGTGCGGTGCTGCAACGCTCTGCACTACAACGTTCTGGACATCTGTCATTTTCGTTTCAAATGGAATACAGTGAGCACAGCGTCAGCATTTCTAAGTTTTCTGATGAAGGTTGGTCATCTAATGAACAAATTAATGATTTTTTCTTTAAATTCCGCATCCTGTTTTGTATTTGTGTCGCACAGCGCTGCACGTCGACGCGCATAGTCGTCCGCGGTGTGACATCAACTACAGAAAGTTAAGCGAACACGAGAGTGTACACGGGCACTTCGGTTTGCTTCGTACAACCTTGGCTCGCCTCGGGCGACTTCCGATTGTTATCGGTTTTTGTGCCCGAGTCAAAGGACTCGAAGCGTCCCGAAGTTCTATAACGAAGCGTCTCACTACACTACTCGGCCTACTTCGAAAAGTTTAAGTGATAAAAAATTATTAAAGTTAATGTTAAAATGTATTGTGCCTTGTTTATTCTAATAACATAGTTCTGTTCCAGTGCATTGCAATCATCCACCATTATTATTATTTTTTTCTTGTGGTATATAAGTAGATATAATAATACCGAGAAAAAAAACATTGCAAAAGCAGCTGCCATTCGAACATTATCCATGATGATTTATCATGACGCCGCCGGGCGACTGAGCTCCTTGCGAAGTTGCACGAGTGTGTAGTCACGTACTTCGAACTTCAGTCAACTTCGAACCGTACTTTGTCGAAGCAACTTCGCGAAGTGTAGTGTAGGTATAAACGTCATCAGGGCACGAGGAACGGTTGGGCGCTGACCCAAAGCGCTTTTTTCCACTCCTCTTCCAGGGGGGAAACAAGAATCTTGGCTGGGCGTCGGTAGTCATTCTCCTTGTGTAGAGCACTAGAGAACACCCACGTATCTCCCACCT
The DNA here is from genome assembly GCA_946251855.1 of Alsophila aescularia. Taxonomy (NCBI): domain Eukaryota; kingdom Metazoa; phylum Arthropoda; class Insecta; order Lepidoptera; family Geometridae; genus Alsophila; species Alsophila aescularia. The sequence goes on along the minus strand of OX276374.1, from coordinate 68,862,162 downwards.
CCCACCCACCCTAACCCTACCTCCTTCCCCTAGCGATTTGTTTGGGCTGGTGCCTCCGGCTTGCCGGTCACCTTTCTTCGTTCGCTAGGAAAGCACACATCCCTCTGCACAATAAGATCAGCAGAGGGCCTCACTAGGGACACACTATAGGGACACCCCTCTGTCTATCCCGACGGAGGGGACCTCTTCTTTGGGCTTACCACACGCACTTTCCGGTTTACCCCCGGGTCGTAGTCCCCCTAGCAACTCATCATGAGTAACCGCGACGCCCAATTCACCGCCTGCGGAGACTTCCTCTCCCGGTCGATGCAATCGGACCCCGATTTCATCCAAAAACTGGATACTGGTACCAAGAATCACTTACTTGAAAACGGACAGAGAGATAACGAAAGCTATCATTACTTCGAAGTTCGCTCACGATATGTAGGATGTAGCAGGAATAGATAACGCGCGTCACGTCGTCGCGTTGAATGGAGGCTCGCTCGTCGGATGTGTAGGTACTCACACGTCGGATGGCCAATACCGGTCACAGCACCAAGTTGTGCGTGACAGTGGGTATGGCTTTGGTTGTTCTTGGAGAAGACCGACTGCAGCAGAAGCAGTGCGCAGTAATGGGTCTTTTACAGGATTAGCTGGGTTTAAACTCGGTGCACGCCGATATCCGGGTATGCACAATGGAGTCACTTAGATATTTCAGCACTTGCACTACACAGCACAGGAACCGCGTCGAATTCCCGTATCTTTGACGGGATTTGTGTCACGTACTCGGGATGGAGACGGTACCGGGGACTTCTAAAATCCCTTTACGCTGCCACCAAATGTTATGAGACGCTTAGGTTGTCTTTTAAAAAAAAGGAATATAGAATAAAATAAAATAATAATTAATTTTTGAGACAACTGTCTGATTTGGATAGTAGATGAAGACTGTCGGAACGGATGGGTAACTGTTACTCTATCTGTGATTCTATGGCAAAAGAAATGATGACTTGGCAATAAAGGGTTCATAAGTTATCTATAACAGAACGCACCTAGCGTTCCCGCCACCGCGCCGATCGCCCCCCGCGCCTTTGCCGCCGAGTCCAGCACCCCCCGCGCCGCCGCCACCGCACCTAGCGTTGCTACCCCCCGCGTACCCGTCACTGAGACCCGCGAGTCACCGGGCAAAGGCCGCGTGCCTATCCTCCCAGCCCGCTCCCCCGACCTAAGCTGCCCTTCCGGCGGCTCCCGGTTGGATGTCTACCAAACCCCCGCCCCCGATCTTCATCAAGGACAAGGACAAGTGGAAATCCATCTCGCGTATATTGTCCACCCGCCGGATTAAATTCACTTCCGCGTTGAATACCCTACAGGGTATTAAGGTCCAAGTACCGACTTCAGCCGACCAACTCTCGAAGATGCTCGACGACGAGAAGATAATCTGGTTCAGTTATATTCTCGAAGAGGAGCGTCTTCTCCGAGTAGTCATTCGCGGAATTCCCAAAGAGGTCGAGACTGGCTTCGTCTTCGATGACCTTAAGTCACAAGGCTATCCCGTCAAGGCAGTACATCGCCTACACAACCGCATGAAGGTCCCACTGAACCTTGTATCTAACTATAATTCGATCATTATTGTGCCATCCCTTACTGCAAATGTCTACCGTTAGTTTTACATTATTATTCTATGGTTTTATGTGGCCGGTACTGGAAAGGACTTGTTTAAACACGATACGGTGAAGACTCAGGCGCGGAACGGGGCGAAACCAAGCGAATTCCAGGCGCGGGCGCAAAATAATAATAATACGTGAGCGGCGCGGCGCGGCCGCCGGAGGCCAGTCAAGGGGAGACATTCAAAGTGCGCGCGCTGTGCGCGCGCTGATTGGCTCCGGAGTAAGAAAAACTGAAAGTGATTAGGGCGGCCTGGGCCCGGGGAGTCACCGAGCGGCGCTCTTGGAAGATGCTTTGGAGTTTCAGCGGAATATCATTTACATACGTGCATTTATTACTAAACTAGCTGTACCCGCGGCTTCACACGCGTGTTCTTTTCTTTAGGTTCAAAGTACCATAATGTGCATTCCAGGACCAATATACCAACATTTGAACAAAATTTCTTCAGCCATCAAAAATACTTTATCAATTGCTCGGCTTCTAACTCACTGGATTGAGATACCAATTACACCAGATTTAAATCAAACCCTAAGTTATCTAACAATGAAAACCGCATTGCAATCGGTCGCGTAGTTTTTACGTGATGCGTGAACAAACAAACATACAGACAAACAGAAAGAAAGACACGATTAACAAAAAAATAAATTGTTCGATACCTTTTTTAAGCACTTGAGTTTTTTTTTCATTTGAATTCATTTAGTAGTTTGGGTGCGATGCGCGGTCAAGATACGGACAAACAGACAATGGAAGAGCAATGGAAGTTCTCGCGCATTGTGATACGGTGCATTCTAGCCTGCAGGCGGTGGGCGAGAACCCTCTAGGTAAATATAATTGAAAGCTCGCAGCGCCGTGCGAGTTAAATTGCACTTTATAGCGTTGTTGCGAGAGTCGCTATTTATTTAAATGACTTTACTCAGCCTCGTTTGCTCTCAGCGTACCTAAAACGCAGTGTGCCTAAGTCGTGTTGTGCCTAAACCAAACGCGAGGTAGGCATATTGAGATTTAGGTCCATTGAGTTTTAGTTCAAGAGCGAGATAGACCCTGTGAGACTTAGGTCCATTCAGTTTTAGTTCAAGAGCGAGATAGGCCCTGTAAGACTTAGGTCCATTGAGTTTTAGTTCAAGAGCGAGGTAGACCAAGTAAGACTTTAGGATCATTGAAATTTGGTTCAATGATGAGCGAAATAAGACTTTATTGTTTACTAACTTTGACCGTGGCATTTCCCCCGTGGTTAGTTCACTTAAAAGTAGCCCATATGTGTTATTCTGGGACCAAAAGTACCTTTATTGTACAACAGTCCCTTATTTTTACACGACTGCTCAAAAAAGGAGTGTAATGTTTTTAGCATTCATGTATGTTTGTATGTATGTGAGTTTCTTTATTCCACCATAACTTTTAAATGCCTGAACAGATTTAGACGTATGGGGTATCATTAGAATCCTTACATCCCCACGAGTAACATATTTTTTGTAAAACATTCGATGTGGCGGAAGTATGGTTCAATTTTCAAATTCGTTTTTTTTTTTCTAACTTTTCAATATGGGTATCAAATTGAAGGCCTTGATAAGCACATTCCAACAGTATATAATTTATTGGCAAAAGCTCTTTTTTGGCGGCAGGCGTGTTTTTTTTTAGCTTTTAAGTTAGTTATTTATATTTTCATTATTTACAAATATATCCGTCACCAACAAAATGAAGTGGTTGTAGCTTCTTCGGTATATTATTTTAATTTTACCAGACTACGGCGAATCAAAAAGGAGGGTTATGATTCAAACCGGCATGTATGTGGGTACGTATTTATGTATGTATTCATCTGTTCCGTCATAATTTCTAAACTACTTATCATAATTTGACAAATGAGGTATCGTTGGAAGCGTCTTCATCGTCCGCTGGTTTTAGGCTATGTGACGTCACATTAAATTGACCATGGATATAAAGTGAACTAAAAAAAAACCCAATTAGTTACATATTCTAGTTGCGATGAAATAAAACGCTGCAATCCTAGGCTAGATATTATTATGGTCCAGTGCCCTATTTCATAAAGCGACAAATCATAATAAAACTACAAATATCAGTCGAATACGCCAAACCTGCATTTCATATAACAAACAATCACGACGGGACTGATGATGGGTAAAGCTTCGGCTGTCACAATTGTCACGACAATTCTACAAATCGTGGTAATTTTTAAGCAACCGCCGTTTCATAAAACGGTTTTCTATTGACATTTGTTAGACAATTGTCGGTTGACTGCCAGTCACTACTATTGTTTTATGAAACACATTTAGTAATTATTTGAATCATTGAATGAATTGTCGGGTTTTTATGAAACGCATTTCGGTAGTTTGACTGACATTTGTCGATTGACATTTGTTAGTCTACTATAGTTTTATGAAATAGGGCCCTGTTCAATCTATCTACAAACTTTAGTTTTGTAATTGTTCGATTAAACCGGTCGGTACGTTTTCATGAAAAGAAGAAAATCCGCACATTGTCCGTGGTAACATTGTACGCTCATGGTAATTCTATTAGTATAGTCTTTCTACGTCAAGAACAAAGAAGACATTGTGATTCATTTTGTCATTCTTCCATAATGTGTCATTCTTAATGACACATTATGGAAGAATGTCAAAATTTGATAAATAAAAACAATACTTCAGTTTCTAGCGGCCAGTAATCAACGAGACAATAGTTTATATGATTTTAAAGGAGTTTGTATTGAATTAGTTTGACCCAATAGAGAAATCGTATCGCGAAATTGACAATGTAAGAAATAGACTAATAGCAACATAGTCGTATCACGAAATGCACAATGTAAGAAATAGACCAATAACGAAATAGTCGTATCACGAAATAGACAATGTGAGAAATAGACCCATAACGAAATAGTCGTATCGCGAATTGGGCAATGTAAGATATAGACCAATAGCGACATAGACGAATAGCTACTTAGTCCAAACGCTTATTTGAAATTACATTTAGGCACAACGCGATTAACCTTCACGCTCGCCTCCACGCAGCCTTCTGTTACTATTATTTATTCTGTGGTTCGGGCTAAAAATAGCCTATGACACTCTTGCCATGAAGACGAATCGATTACCTCGCTTGTCAAAATCAGACTACATTTTTAGTTTGAACGCATAAACCATCCTTTGCCTTGCCGTAGTCGGGTAAAAAAGATAGCCTATGGTACTTTATAAATGAAGGCAAATCGATTAAAAACCCTTTTTTTATGTATTGACTTACCACGGGATTGTGGTGCCTCATTAAAATTACAATCTAGCCTTAAGACTAATAAGTAATTTAACTTTAACCTAAGCTGCTAAGTAGAGTATAAACTAAGAATGTGTCCAATAACACTTTTCTTAATGTCACTATTTAAGGGGAAGTCACTTCGTTCTTGTGTTTATTTGATTTGCACTAAATGATACTACATTGTCACTATCATATCACTAAACTAACTCAAATGGTTTTGTCCGTTTGAGACTTCTCACGATGCCCGTGTTGTCGAGGAGCTGGATAGCCTCGACGTTCACATGATGATGAAGCCTTCGTTCGTGAGCTTCGGCAACTTTTTTAATGACCTTAGTAACGAGATCCACCTTCAGGTCTCGATGGAGGTCGTTACTTCTGATGTACCACGGTGCATTAACGATGCCTCTGAGTACTTTATTTTGGAAACGTTGAATGATATGTATATTAGTGGATTTGCTACAGCCCCATAGCTGGATACCGTAAGTCCATATTGGCATGAGGACTTGCTTGTATAAAAGTAATTTATTGCAAACTGACAACGAAGAATGTTTTCCCAGAAGCCAATACATTTTTGTGTAGCGAAGTTCCATTTCATCGCGTTTCTTTTTGACATGGGCCTTCCAGCGAAGCTTTGCGTCTAATGTCATACTAAGATACTTGGCCGTATTTTCTGTGGTATTACTTGACCGTTTATAAATACAGGATGATAATTCGGTTTCTTGTTTGTAAAATCTACATGTGTGGATTTTGATTGGTTAAGTTTTATTCGCCATTTTTTAGTCCAATCGAGGATGGTATTGACGGCTGTTTGCACTTTCTCGACCGCTTCCTCTTGAGTAGCCCCGATCGCCATAATTGCTGTATCATCAACAAAGGTGGCAATGGTATTATTTTCTAAATCTGGGATATCGCAACTGTACAATAAGTACAGGAACGGACCTAAGACACTCCCTTGTGGTACTCCAGCTTTTATTTGCTTAAGTTCTGAATACGCATCTTATTGCCTTACTCTGAACATTCTATGGGTTAGATAAGACTCGAGAATATCTGCAAACTGTTTAGGCAGCATTTTTCTTAATTTGTGCAGCAGACCTTTATGCCAAACTTTATCGAATGCTTGAGCTACATCTAGAAACACAGTTGTACAAACTTGTTTCTCCTCTAAAGCTTTTTCAATAACATTAGTGATTCTATGCACTTGGTCTATTATAGAATGCTTTTCTCTAAATCCAAATTGATAATCCGGGATGAATTATTTTCTTCTATGATGGGCTTCAATCGTCTCAGTAGTAGTTTTTCAAACAATTTCGACATTATCGGCAGCAATAATGTTACTTCATGAGGTGGTTTACCAGGTTTGGGTATCATAATGACTTCGGCTACTTTCCATTCACTTGATACATGCTGAAGTCTAAATAATGCATTGATGAGCGTAGTTATTTTAACTAAAGCTTTACGAGGGAGGTTTTGTAGAACTTTGCCAGTAATTAAATCATAACCAGGAGATTTCTTGCAACTTAGATGTTTGATCTCGTTAAAAACCTCTTTTGGTGTAATAAATATTATGTTTAGCTCAATTTTAGAAGTTTCTTCCTGTATAAAGTCTTCATCATCTGTAAGATCTCCATTTGATTGAAAAACTTGCTCTAAGTGCTGTGCGAACCTATTAGCTTTCTGTTCGTTATTGATTGCCCACTTTCCATTATGTTCTTTTATAGGTGGGCTATGCATGATTGGCTTTCTAAGGTTCTTCATTGTTTTATAAAGAGAATAATCTGTTGTCCGATCACTTGTTAGCTGACTTAAATTAGAATTTATAGTCTCATCACTAAAGTTCTGTATTTCCCTTTTAAGATGTTTTGTTAGATTGTTAAAAAGTGTCTTGTCTTTTGGAGATCTAGTCATCTGCCACTTTTGTCTTTGATTTCTTTTTTTAACAATCAAGTCCCTGATTTATATAGGGTACGACTTAACTCTGGTTCTCTTTTATATTCCGGTGTGTTTGCCCAAGCGCATTTTTGTATGTCTTTTATAAGTTTTCTTACTTCTATATCTAGCTGTAGTGCGTGTTTTAGTGGGACTTTTAGATCGATTTTTTCTTCTAAATCTAGTTTAAAACTTTCCCAGTCCGTTCTGTAATTACAAGAGTCGGAATATTCTCTTTTTGTACAATAGTATCACTTAAAGTTAATATTATTGGTGAGTGATCTGAGCTCATATCATAACCTTCCTCAATTAGAAGAAAGCTGGGTGATATATTTTTAAAGATGAAGAAATCGATGACATCTGGTATTTTATTAGGGTCAGTAGACCAATAGGTGGGCTTTCCTGTTGATATAACATTACAATGCATTTCTTTGATTGCACATAATAATTCTTTTCCTTTAGTAGTGGTAAGGCGAGACCCCCAGAAGGTGTTCTTAGCATTAAAATCACCACTCAGTAAGAATCGATTACCAAGTAGTTTTAATAAACTTCTATACTATTCTGCTCTCAGCGCATGCTTTGGCGGGAAATATATTGCTGCAAGGGTTACAGGATAGAGCTTAGTTCTGATACAAATAGCCACAGCTTGTATGTGATGTTCTTCAAACTTAAATTGTTCATGATGGTAGATGTTCTCCTTTATTATTATGGTGCTACCCCCTCTTGCAGTGTTATCGGGGTGCAATGCGTGATAAGTTTTGTAGCCTTGAATTTGAATAAAGGATTCTCTTGTGAAGTGTGACTCAGAGATAAGACACACGTCAATATTTTCTATGTTTAGGACGGCTTGGAGCTCATTACGATGTTGTAGTAGTCCATTAGCGTTCCATTCCATGATCTTAAGTTTATTTATCATTTTTTCTGTTTTAATGAAGCTGTCTTGGTGCTTCTTTCAAGTGTTTTTAAACGTTCGTCGAACAAAGTAACGAGGTTTAGAATTTTGTTTAATTTTTCATCCATGTCATGTGTCATGCTTACTTGCTTATATTGTTTAGATTGTAGCTGCTGTAAGGTGGGCTGGGCTCCTTTTGTTACGTGTGCATATGAAACATGTTTTGTGACATTTTGAGTAGCACTATTTTTCTTTATTTTACTGACACCGGGAACCTGGATCACGGGTGTTGTTACATTGGTGTTGTTCTTTTTTTTTGGGTTGAATATATGCTGTTGGTCTATAACTGACCTCTACAGCGTCACCGGCGGGCGCGAAACCGCTCCGCCGCAATGCGTGACGCAGCAGGCGCACACCATAGTTAAGTTTTGGCGACTTGCTCAAGGGCACCCAGGGGGTATGAACCTCGGCTTGGACAGTTGCCATCGATTACGGGGGTCTGACTTAACACCCCTGGATCGCTACTTTTGTTAGTGATTGAGGGGGCCCTGAGAAATGGCTGGAGCCTTTTGAATTAATTGCATAACTGACCACCGATTCAGAATACACCTTCGAGAAGAATCGGCAAGAAACTCGAAGGCGAATAAAATTGACTTTAATTACGGGACCTTCGACCTCGCTGGCGAGGTCGGTGTCTGTGTCTATGTGTGTTGTCAGATGGTGAGGACGGGTTAGAAGACTCTGTCGCTGCCTTCACTGCGGCAGCGATTTTGTTGTCCGTATAGCTTAAGATGTCTCTAGGGCGTCTACTGAGGGGCTTTATTGCGTCTGTTGTCGCATCTGTTGAGTAGTCAGATGCCTAAACAACAAGAGGGTTGGGGTGATGGGCTGCCACGTCAAAGTAACGGGAAGCATCCTTCATGAATTGAAGGATCGAGGGTAGCTCGAGATCGCAATACAGGTCGGTGTTCCTCTGATGCCAGGGGGCACCTACTGCATTGCGGACGAATTTATTCTGTAAGATCTGAAGTTTCTCTAGAGAAAGGCAGGACGAGTGAGCAAATACTACGGACGAGTATGTCATTGTCAGTCGGAACGACGCTATGGTGGAACATCCACATATATACCTACATATATACATACTTACATAGACTGTTAACTTCATTACCCTTCCCTTGCTTCGCCGCAGTCGGGTATAATAAAAACCATTTAACCTAAGCATAGGTACATTTGTTTCGGTCTCTTTATTTGAAAGAGCATACCCCCATATAAACTTCATCGACATGTTATTTCTAGTAATCCATTCGAAGTCGGATTTGTAGGGTTCCGTACGTCCGAATGAAAGAAGAGGAACCGTCTATCAGAGACAGTTTGTAGGGTTCCGTACGTTCGAATGAAAGAAGAGTAACGTCTATCACAGTCAATTTGTAGGGTTCCGTACGTCCCAATGACAGTAGACGGATCTGTCTGTCACAGACAATTTGCTCTGAATCTTTTGGACCGGTTAATTTAAAATTTAGTGCACAAACGTATGAATGTATGTGACCCCAACACGGAAATGTAACACCAATTAATAAATTGAATAATTAATGTTGGATGGAGGTCACTTTTAGAGGACTATTTTTTTTATATATTTTTTATGTTTTAAGTTATGCATGTCACATATCAAATGAAATTACATATCAAAATTGATAAAAAAATACATATTTTAAAAAAAACCGTCCCTCCCCTTCCCGTTTCCTCACCTCCCCCCATCACTTATCTCCGAAACTACAGAGCCTAAAAAAAATTGCACTATGAGAGAACAAACATATAAAACAGTCGAATAGAAAACCTCTGCCTTTTTGAAGTTCAAGGCATGTAGCCTTACATTTACGGTTGTCCGGAAGAAATCGCTCATTGGCGATAAGACCAATGACTTTATTCATATATTTATATTATGTTGTACATATTAGGTTTGCAATAAAACAACTATATTGTCACATTTGGTTTCTAAGTAAGTTAAGTTATCAGAGACGCGCCGCGGAGCGTCCGCGTCGTGCGGCGTGAATGTCAGGGGGTCATCGTCAGCAGGTTATGTTGATAACAAAAAACAAATATGTTTTAGCCAGAGTAATTTCGACCATACCTGTTGTCAGTTAAAAGTGATTTAACTTTAAATAATACGAAAGTATAGATAACCTTGGATATACGTCATGAGAGGCCTTTTCTTCAAAGCATAGACAACGTGCAAGGCGGTCACAGTTTTTCTTTAAGCATGTTCCGTGTACGTGATAACATCACGAATCACGTTTTCGAGAAATAATTTTAGGATGCCTTTCGTTTCATATAATTATTAATTCAGAAATGCATTTGACTGCAAGTACTGCAACTCTTCTTGCTAGTCTTCGAATAGCTGGTTTCGTGATGCCTTGTATGTTGTCTTGTAGTATTTTCCTGTGAAGTTTAGCACCTCCTTTTCTGCAACCTGTCAAGCTCATTGTACGTAGTCCTTCGTTGGCCCCGATTCTGTAAGCTATTGAAGCGCGATAACGCAAGTCGATCGCTTGAGATTTTTTGAGAAATTTTCTTATTTACCACTTAAAAGTGCTGGAAGTGTTTTTTTTTTTGTCTTTTTATTTTCCATTTTTTTTATTTTTTGAATATTTCCAAAAAATATACACTTCTAGCACTTTTAAGTGGTAAATAAGAAAACTTCTCAAAAAAATTCAAGCGATCGACTTTCGTTATCGCGGTTTAATAGCTTACAGAATCGGGGCCCAGATATATTGTTAATGTTATGTTATTGTTTGTACTTATACCTACAAACAACAAGTTATCTGTGTCACCCGGACACTCCATACAACTGCGTGGATTTAAATACCTAAGGCCCACTTACACGAAAACCAAACAACGTCTATATATTTTTTTATATTGTTTTTTGTGCCTATTTTTGAGAAATAGATTTGATATGATTTTGATTTGATTTGATGAAGTATTCAAGAATGCAGGCACTAGAAAGTCCCAATTAACTGTATAACCGCTCAATGCCCCCGCTATAAAACAACCTATAATGTATACACTCCGATCACGTGACCATGACATCATCACGAGAAAGCTCTTTGTTTTTATTTCTAAGAACATCCCAATCAAATCCTCGCCAATAGAGTCATCAATAAATTCCTAGAGTTAACATAAATTAACAAACATAACACATCAGCTATTATGTTATTCGTATGAAGTTCTTCTACGAATTTTATAATATTTCTGATGAACCTCAGATGTTTTCTATAGGTAGATGTGCTCCAGGGTTCTGGTCTAGAAAAAAATCTGTAACGGGACACCAAATGTACACGAATCAAGATTGCAAAATCTCTTTTTATTCATTTCAGTTACATTATTTTATGCAAGAAAATTATGTGTGTTTGCTTGTTTGTCGCATGGCCTCTTGTGTCAGAGTTTGTTCAGGCCACCTGTGAAACGAATAACAGCCAGGACCGACAGTTTAACGTGCCCTTCAAAGCATGGAGCCATGGAAAACCGCAAATAACTTAGAAAAGTCATTGGTGCGGAGCTTAGGAACGAATGCGGTATCTTAGGATTCTAAGTTGTATTGTTGAACCGTTACCAAAAAATGCCAAAAAAGTAATATAACTAAGTACCTACACCTTCGTTTTAAAATCCCGTGATCATAAATATTTATTATACACTAGCTGTACCCGCAGCTTCGCACGCGTGGCCTTTTCTCTAGATCAAAAGAACTATTATTATTCCAAGACGGATACCAATATACCATAACTTAAACAAAACTCCTACCTACTGACTGACTGACTGACTGCCATACAACGCCCAACCTAAACCGGTGGACCTAGGTATTTGAAATTTTGAGGAATATTCCTTGAGTATCCTAGAGAAGAACTACGAAGGTAACTATAAACCGTAAAACATGAATACCAACTCCAAAAACAAAAATACCCCTTTCCTGCGGGGACCCTTAAATTTACCGGTATGAAAAGTATACAAAGTCCTACCTCGTAGTATGAAATCAAATCATGGCAAGTTTTATTTGAATTTATTCCGTAGTTTCGGTGTGATGCGCGGCCAGGATACAGAAAGACAAAAGTTTTATTGAAACAGTTTTGGCTTAAGTATTGAATATATGAAAGCCTCCAAAAAATTTACAAAATATCTTCAATGAACAGAATTTGGACCCCACCCCTATCCTGCAGGAACCCTTTATATTTTCGGAATGAAAGTATCCTTAATTTTCATAAATAATTTATTTATATAATTACTTACTAATATATTCATTAATATTAACGACATTAAAGGAGATTGGCGAGTTTGGGCCTAGCCGAAATTTAAACTATTATGTTACAGGAACAAGACTAGTAGGTAGGTATATAAAAAAACGGATATTTTTGTAGTTAATACTCATTTCAAATTATTTCCAGCATTATAGAATAGTTAAATAAAGGCAGGTACCCAACAGACGCGTCTAATAATGGAGGTCGTCGGGATGCATCGCTAGAAGCGTTATAAGATTATAAAATTAACATTTGGCTACATCAGAATCTCTCGGTCGACAGAGCCTCGTTTGCTAGCCATTAGGATAACAGCGTGCAGGTAAAGTGTGCTAGGAGCAATAAGATAATTTTCATGCCACCTGCTCGACAATGTCCAATTACATATCACGCAATCTCAACGTAAAGTAAATCATTATAACCCTAGGGATATATATTACATTCTTCGGGATATAATGAATTGCGAACATGTTCACATTTTACCCCAAGGGACGTAATGTGATTTGAATTTGGAACGTTAAAATTCGTTAAAAACGTTAAAATTCGTAAGAGTCTTTACAATGCCCGTATCTATGCTAAGAATTATACGAATTTACTAGTTTGATTTTCGAATAAACACTCATTATCAAACTAGCCACCATAGGCAGAAAACAAAAAAAAAAGAAGGCGTGATTATAGATAAATGTGAAACAAGAGACGGTTTTTGGTGTTATTTTAACAGTTCCGTATTTTTTATCATTTTGAAGTTGACACAAAAATATCGCCGAGCGATAGTGATTTGACTCTGGAGTCTAAATCAGATACGTTAGTGATTTTTAATAATCTACTACCAGAAAAACCAAAAGATAAATACCTACGAAAAAGGCTACTAAAACAAGTTTAATCAATGGAGAACAACAAAATGAGTCAAGACTGTATCCGAATCCATCATCCTTTTAGTTTATTTCCAATTCTTTGCATCAACTCGAAAGCCAAGTAGCTTATGGTGCATTTATTGTTTTAATTCTTGCAGAAGGTATGAAAAATAGAGTATTCGCCTCAGGGATAAAGCCTGTCTTTTATCACGAGCGGCATATTGGACCCCTCGCATCAAGCGGTACTCTAAATAAAGCCATAATTGTTATTGTAAAAGATTCCGTTTTTATATTTTTCAAATTTTTAAATGTTCTTCAAAATCGGTTCCGTTGTTTAAAAGACTGTTCACTATTTTCAGTGTTTTTTTTATTTTTTATTACGGACTTGGCAATCGTTTGACCACGATCTCACCTGATGGAAAGCGATGATGTGGTCGAAGGTGTAGCACGCTTGCCTAGTAGATACCTATTCACTCTTGACTTGAACACACCGGGGTTATAATTTACCGGAAACACTGACGAGGGCAGGGCATTCCACTCCTTTGCAGTTCTTACAATAAATGAAGAAGCGTAACACTTCGTTCTTGTGCGAGGTATTTCAACCATGAATAGGTGGCGCTTTGCTGATCGTCTAGTCGTACAGTGATGGAAAGGTGATGGGGGAATCAGGTTGTGCAGTTCTTGTGCACACTCTCCATAGTGCAATCTGTAGAATACCGCCAGGCTTGCTACCTCACGTCGATGCGCCAGACTTTGAAGCTTACTCTTTACCAGAGTGTCATCCCCAATGAGCCTGATAGCACGTCTCTCAATTGAATCCAAAGACTCGAGCTGATACTTGGCAGAACCGTCCCAGAGGTAGCAGCAGTACTCCATACAAGATCGGACGTGTGCTTGATATAGATTCAAAAGCTGTCCCGGTGTGAAGTACCGCCTAACCTTAGACAAAATACCAAGTTTTTTTGCAGCTACCTTGGCTTTGGATTCAATATAAGACCCAAAATTCAGGTTTGATGTGAGTTCGACACCCAAAAGCTCCAAATGATCACCTATTGGTATTATTACACTTTGGAAAGATGGATATCGGTGTAGAGGACTCTTTTTAGCAGGAAACAAACACGCTTGCGTTTTAGTAGCATTAAACTTAACCAGGTTAGCATCGCCCCAATCGGACACGGCTTCTAAGGCTAATATTAAACGGTCTACCATAGCCTCTCTCTGAAACTGGACAGCGTGACAGCTGGCTTGAGCATTGGACGTGTATCTCTCAACTACAGTACTGTCATCAGCATACCCAAAGGTACCGGGCTTCAGAAGTTCATTAATGTGCAGTAAAAACAGTGTAGCCGAGAGAACCGATCCCTGAGGTACACCGGCATTGATAGCCATTTGATCAGACGAGCAGCCCTCTAAGACTACTTGAATAGATCATTCCCTCAAGAAATCAACTATCCAATTGCATAAGCCAACAGGTAAATCATATGAGGGAAGCTTGTTTAAAAGGCCATCGTGCCAAACCCGATCAAATGCCTTCGATATGTCAAGGGAGACGGCAAGCGCCTCACCACGCATCTCTATGGTTTCGCTCAGTACGTGAGTGGCATACGCGAGAAGATCCCCAGTAGATCGGTTTCGGCGAAATCCGTATTGCCGGTCACTGAGCAGATCATTGTCTTCAAGGTATGCCAAGAGCCTAATGTTTATGACACGAAACACATGAGTGTGGCTTTCTTCTTAGCAAACTGAAGTAAGTACGTCTTAGATCTACTTTTGTGGCCGGAACTCCAGAGGGTGTTTACCAGCTCAAAGGGACTCCTTGCTTACAATAGTAAGTAACAGGTGTAGAGGAAACTTCGTAGTGCGAGCCTTCCTTTTTCAACGGGCAGCAGAGGCTTCGTAGCTGCAAGTCTTCATACGTACACCTGCGCAGCTACAAGGCGTAGATTCTGTCTATTGAATTCTATTTACATACGTTTCCTTTAGCTATATTCAGCAAACTTTGGTTTTGAAATGAAATATATTTAGGTAGGTGTATATATTACGTGTGTATTCTGTTTTTTAAAGTTAGGTGAAAAAACACAGACTTGAGCGAATCAATGACAATTTAAGAATGACAGGTTATTTGAATTTAGAATTAATAATGACAGACTATCAAATGGGTATGAATTTATGAAAGAGGTTTCACATCGTCACAATACCCCGCCACCCCGTTTTTTTTTGTAGTTTGGTATATAAAAATTTTGATTTTATTGGTATCCCAAAACATTAGGTATATTATAACAAAAAAAAATATGCTAAATAAAAAATAAAAAAATAAGTAGAAGTTAATAATAAAATATATCTATAGGTAATAAAGTTGAAATAGTAAAATAATTAATTAAAATAATAGAAATGCTGAGCTGAAAAGGATTTTTTAAACTCTAGCCAATTTTCAAAGAAACTTGCACAAGCTCTTTTGAATTTTTGTTGTTGACCAATTTGGGTTATCGCCTTTATTTATTTTCGGTGAACATGTTTATTTACAATGTCAATATACAATTGATCGGATTCCTAGATGCATTCAAATTCATAAATCACACATTCATTCATCATCATTCATAGTCTTATTCCTATTCCTTAGAAATAAAACTCATAAAAAGAGGAACCTTAAATATCCATAAGGTTACTCGTGGAACCAATACAGTGTTGTGTAGGCCTATTTATACAGTCACTACCCGCTGATTAGAGTGATTATGTGAGTGTATGTGTGTATGTGTATGTGTGGTGAGTGTGTGGTATGTGATGTGGAAATGTATGTATGTGTAATATTTATGTACAATTATTTTGCCAAAATGGCTAAACGTACTTTAGGGTACGACGTGCCTGTAGCACGTGTATGTACATAGTAAACGTTGTGTTAGAACGTTAAAATAATATAAGTAAGGTAGGTAGGTAATAGCATATTAACTATAAGATAATACTGGTTTTGTGACCTAGGCTTGGTTTATAGAGTAATCACATTTGCCGCTCTTTTCAGTGTTGGTAGTTTTGCGTGGTGTAGTAAATAATAATATATGGAACTGGTTTCGCTTTATACTGGACATTATGTTTGTAAAATTAAAAAAAAATACATAGCTAACAAGTAGGGTCTTACCTACTGTTAGTACCAAAGAATTAAAGTATGTAGTAAGTACAATAGCACTGAATAGCAATACGTAGGGACTTGAAGTCAATATTCATAATTAATCCGAAAAGTTAATGAAGTGAATAAAAGAAAAATAAGCTAAAAATGTGGATATTACTCCGGAAGGGGAAATTATATTAAAATTACATTATTAACAACTTAAATACAAAGTTATTTGTAAGTAGGGAACCTATAATTGTCATAAGTAGGCATTTAAATATATGGTAAGGTACGGGAATATGAAAGCACTGTAACTTTCATATTACATATAATAAAGTATGTAAGTAAGTAGACAAGTGACGGTTAAGGTTAAGACGTACGTGGTATAGGTTTAATGTCTTTGACATGCCAGCAGCCTAAGGGATTAACAGATAAATCACTGAGGTCGTAAATTAGTGGTGAAATTTTAGCTGCTCTATGATGCATTTTATAAATTTAGGAGTTAATTTAGCTGAAAAATACTTTCCTGCTGAACTTATGGGATAATTACATTTCCATATAATGTTGCCTTGGTTAAATTCAAGGTGTTGATAATGTTTATTATAATATTTAGCGTTAGTTTCATGAGCGCGGAATAAACGTGCTTGTACTTCAGCAAATAAAGGGCATAACTGACCTATGTGGTCAGCGTACTCATCGCGTGGAGCGAAAATCAATTTTTCAGTTAGATCCGAAGCATTATATACAGAACCACACGTTACAAGTTCGCGACCAAATACTAAGAAAGCTGGTGTGAATTTAGTAGTTTCATTAACAGCTGAATTTATGGCAAATTGGATTTGATTTAAATATTAATCCCAAGTTCGATGGTCATTATGAACAAAAGAAGCAACTGCTGTTATAATTGTTTTGTTGTAACTTTCAACAGTATTTGTTGACTTGTGGACAGTAACAGGGGTGTAATGAATTATTGGTATATTGTAATATTGAAATAAATCCTGGAGTTCATGACTAATTAGTTGCGGGCCATTATCTAGGATTATGGTCTCTGGAATGCCATAAACCATAAAGACTAAGTTCTCAAGTATATGTTTGATTACAGAAGAGGTAGCTCGCTTCATGGGGAATATAAGACAATATTTGGAAAAACAACATGTGACTACAAAAATAAATCTATTAAGTTTACGTGTCATTGGAAGTGGACCAACAATATCAATAGATATGCATTGGAAAGGACGAGAACAGTTCTTGGGTTTACCCATCAGACCAATGGGATTTTGATTCTGATGCTTGTAAGCAAGGCATGTTTCACATTCGGACATATGGCTGGCAATGTCTTTGATCTGCATACCTATCCCGGGTGTGTTGTACTCTACCACATAGGATGTAACTATAGAGCAGCATACCTGTCCCGAGTGTGTTTCACTTTACCACAAAGTGTGTTACTAAAGACCCGTTAACCAGTCCCGGGGGGTTGTACCTACCACATAGTGTGTAACTATAGACCCGCAAACCGGTTACGGTCGGGTAACCTGTCTCGGGTGTGTTGTACTCTGCCACGTAGTGTGTAGCTATAGACCCACAAAGAAGCCCAATATGGCGGCTTACAGCTGCCATATTGTATTTCCGACGGAATAAAAAATTACCAAAACCTATCGAGTGAGGTATCAAAATACAGGTCTTTAAAATACCATTTCAAAAATATATATTTCTTATAACGTAAGGGTCGCTATCGGCGCGGGTGCGTTCGAAAATTAGGTATTGCAGCGCGACTCGCACAGCGATAGACGCGGTCACTCGAACCACTGTGTCACAGATTACCCCCCTATAGATACCGCTTACAAGGCATCAGACGCACACAATACATAATTGATTTAGGTAGTATAAACAGGCTCGCTTTGAGTCTCGACCAAACTCTCGACCCGTGCGAGAGTGCTAGTTTATTGCGAATTTAATCGGAAAAACTAAATTTTTAATGGCTTGCTGTGCAGTAAAATGGTGTGGAAAGTCGGCCAAAACGTCAAATCATCAGAAAGTTGGCATAACGTTTCACCGGTAAGTAATTTTTTTTTTCTGATATACTACGAGCCAAGCGGATTTCAGTTTATACTGGTTCCACAGGTCATGAGCGTCATGGAAAAATAAGCACGCTTTGATGTCTTTTTGAAAAGTCTCTTTCACTCATTACGCTAAGTACAATAGTTATCCCTGTCTAACAAGAGCACGTGGAAGCTAGTGTTGGGATATCATAAAATATTCTCATGTTGGTACATATCGATATTTCAACCTAATTATTTAGAAAACCGTATCACAAAAGTTATTTTGTTTTTGTACGAATAACAAACTATCACGGAATACGGTTAAAGCTTGAAGTGTGGTTAATAGGTACTTGATTGCTTTTAGATGTAAACGAAGATAGAATTAAAATACAATTTTACTTTACAGGTTTTACGAAAGAAGCTTTTGAAGCTTTGAAATTCAAGACAGCATATTTATTGCTGTATTGTTTTCGACAAAATGAAAATTGAGAAAAGTAGAGAAGACATACGGTTATGTAGATTTTGGTGAGGTGCCTTTTTTTCTCATAAATAAATACATTAAATAATATCCTTATTTATACGTTTTGTTTTCTTAGTACCTACACACTGCCATTCTGCCACTTTGATGACGTCGTCTGACCATCGTGCAGGTGGTCTGACTCTTAAGCTAAGTCCTTCTCTTGGCCACCATTCCGCCACTTCCACATCCGCTTGGCGCAGGAGAGGAAATATAGGCGTGCACATGAGGAGGTCCAACAGTAGCTTGATGTAGGGTGATATAGATAGAAAGATAGAACCTACCCATTTTAGGCGATCAATCAAAACTCAAAGCTAGTAAAAGTGAGGAAGAATATTTTTTATCAGCTATGTAAACCAAAAGCTGATATGACTATATTTTTTATGTACAATGCTCTAGGCTTCTAAGTATCGTCAATCTATTTAAAGAAATTCAACTTTTATTAAGTTAGATTGTTTTCTCGAGTTTATCTCAAAAAGCATAATATTGCTTGTTGAGATTAAACAAAATCAAAACTATTTTGATCGGCCCTGCAGTCCCATCACTATGGTCAGTACATTTCTAGTGCGACCCGTGGTTAGTGGTTTTCTTGACACTTCATATATCTTAGAGCACTCTCGTGATCAAGACGAATCCAATGATGCCTTATTTATCAAAATCCATCAAGCCGTTTAGGCTGTAAGATGTGCCTAAGAAACGTACAAACATACTTGCAACCCAAACATATAACCCTCCTCAGTCGGGTAAAAACTAAAACCAGGTTGGGTTTATTTTTTACGGTCGGGTAAAAAATTGCCTTTGGACACTCTTGCGATGAAGGCGAATGTTTTGATGTCTCGCTTTCCAAAATTGGACCAAGTTTTTAGTTTATACACATAACCCTTTCTTTGCTTCGCCGAAATCGGGTACAAAAATAGTCTGACATTCTTTAAATGAAGACGAATCGATTGATACCTGGCTTGTCAAAATCGGACGCCACCATGATGGAACATTCATATACCCACAAACATACATACATACATACATACATACATAAATATACTTACAAACTCATAACCCTTCCCTAGCTTCGCCGTACTCGGGTAAAATATAAATATTAAATCTTGATTAGCATTTTTGCTAATCAAGAATAAATAGGTATATTTTAAGATAGGTACTCGTTGATTTCTTTAATGTAGGTAAGATTTAGTCATTAATTTTATGAAAGCTTAGTCAGGTCGTGTGCTAATAGTATAAACCTTTTTTTAATAGAATATAAAAAAAATTATCCTGCTAAATTGCTATATAATCACATGTGTTAAGTGACCAAAAAATTTAAAAGTAATTCACCGAATGAAGTGATCAACAGTTGTTGATTTCTTAGAGGCAAGTACTTGGGCCCACAACCACCTTGTGTGCTCGACGTGCACACTGGACGCCGCTCTACTTCCAAGGGACACGCAGAAAACCTCAATAATTATCAAAGTTTAGAAACAAATAAGGCCATGGGGGCTATAAAAATCATTTCTCTATCAGTAACGCCTTCATAAATGTGGTGTTCCACACTGAGGCCTCTCCACCTTCCAAGGGATAAGGGACATATTAATGTGTTGTTCGATATAAATTACGGTTCAGCTTCAGAATAATAATTACTAGCAGCACACCGTGGTTTTACCCGCATGGATGATGATGATGAACATAAGCCACTTTTTATCATCCAGGATAGAAGCTATCCCAACACCAAATTTTATACAAATCCGTTCAGCCGTTTGAGCGTGAAGATGTAACTAACAGTGGATTATTATGATGATGATGATGATGACAGGTATCTTATATGATAATGCAGGATATAAGCTATATTGGTACCAAATTTCATCTAAATCCGTTCAGACTTTTAAACGTAAAGGAGTAACAAACATACAAACACATACATACAAACTTTCGCCTTTATAATATTAGTGAGATTATATTTTTATTTACGTACATTTGGTATTTAGTTATTTATTTTTAAATACAATTGTGGAATGATTAATAGTTTTTATTTACCAAGAAGGATTGTATTATAATGTAAGCTAACACCACAGTACATATAATTATAGTCTTTACAGTTACATATGTACTGTGCTAACACTCTTTGAGATTCAAACCACTCTCGCTCCTTCTCCCGTCCCGTTAGGTGTACATCTGGATTTCTATAAACTGAAACATTTATCGATCCTTGTTGGTACATTCATCAATGTACTCTAATTTCAAACCCCTATGGATGGATTTTCATTTCGGTCTGAGTTTAAATACTTTTAAGACGTACCTAGTTTGAGTTGCATGTTGCATATAATAAAATTGTAGCAATATTATAGTTGTATAGAATTAATAAATCTAAACTGCATGCATGATTAGAAAAAATGCTAATCAAGATTTAATATTTATATTTTACCCGAGTACGGCGAAGCTAGGGAAGGGTTATGAGTTTATAAGTATATTTATGTATGTATGTATGTTTGTGGGTATATGAATGTTCCATCATGGCGGCGTCCGATTTTGACAAGCCAGGTATCAATTGATTCGTCTTCATTTAAAGAATGTCAGGCTATTTTTTTACCCGACCGTAAAAAATAAACCCGACCTAGTTTTAGTTTTTACCCGACTGAGGAGGGTTATATGTTTGGGTTGCAAGTATGTTTGTACGTTTCTTAGGCACATCTTACAGCCTAAACGGCTTGACGGATTTTGATAAATAAGGCATCATTGGATTCGTCTTGAACACGAGAGTGCTCTAAGATATATGAAGTGTCAAGAAAACCAATATGGCGGCTTACAGCTGCCATATTGTATTTCCGACGGAATAAAAACTCGCACAGCGATCGACGCGGTCGTGTTAACACAGTGGTTCGAGTGACCGCGTCTATCGCTGTGCGAGTCGCGCTGCAATACCTAATTTTCGAACGCGCCCGCGCCGATAGCGACCCTTACGTTATAAGAAATATATATTTTTGAAATGGTATTTTAAAGACCTGTATTTTGATACCTCACTCGATAGGTTTTGGTAATTTTTTATTCCGTCGGAAATACAATATGGCAGCTGTAAGCCGCCATATTGGGCTTCTTTGTGGGTCTATAGCTACACACTACGTGGCAGAGTACAACACACCCGAGACAGGTTACCCGACCGTAACCGGTTTGCGGGTCTATAGTTACTTACACACTATGTGGTAGGTACAAACCCCCCCCCCCCCCCCCCCCCCCCCCCGGGACTGGTTAACGGGTCTTTAGTAGCACACTTTGTGGTAAAGTGATACACACCCGGGATAGGTATGCAGGTCTATAGTTACAAAGCACCTGGGACAGGTTTGCGGCTCTAAAGTTATACACTGTGTGGTAGAGTACAACGCCCCCGGGACAGATTTTCGGCTCTATAGTTACACACTATGTAATTATTAGGGTTCCATATACCTACTAATTCTTAGTTTCGTATCTAGTAATTCCAATGCGAGGAATTATACCACCATCTTTGAAATTCTACTTAGAATCAGGTGTCGAGAAGTGAACCCGCGTTGTCGTTAGTAACTCTGCATATATAGAACAGAACAGTTCTGCGTGTACAGAACGCCTGTGCGAGATTTTGTTTTTCAATACCACCGCGAAGTCACGTTACTCCTTTTTTAAATCGGCATTACATTTTGAAAATGAAATCTCGTCGCAAGTTTCACCTGGCATGCCTGCTTTTTGGTGTCGTAAGTTACCAGGATCCCTCATATTTGTACGACAAGATAAAGTGATAGCAAGAAATATTCTAGTAGACATGGCTCTCAACAGTTGTCAATACCGCGGCACCGTACTACGTCTTTCAAAGGTTGCTTCCGCTATGCTGCGACCAAGTGTTGGAATAATCTGCCGCCACCAATCCGGGGGCTAAGAAATTTATACTCTTTTATGCGTATACTCAGGCAATATTTAATTGATGAGCAGAGGCAGCATGGCAATATTAATATAGACATATCGTTTTTGTGATATATATACTTATTATTATTATTTTTCCCTGAAATTCATTTCTTCTCACTTATTAGTTGCACGTAATAGTAGAGGTTATTTCGCTGCTACCCACGTGCGTGGTATTCTTATTAGTCAGCGATACTCTTACGCAATTTTGACGACACTTTCTTCGTCAGTTATTTGACACCATTCAGAGACTACATTATTTGATTCCTTTGTCGTTGCTATATTTTAAATATACTTTTTTATTTTTTTATTTATCTATGTTTATTTAAATAACTTATATGTAATTATTATTATTATTATATATATATATATATATTTATAAATGTATTCATATTTAATTTCATTTTTTATACTCTTATGTTTATTTTTTCCGCTCCCTCTGGGCTTTAGCTGAAAACCAGCGCTGCGTGCCTTCGGCAAACAGCCTAATGCTGAGTTAAGGCCCATTCATCACCACTTTAGCTGAAAACCAGCGCTGCGTGCCTTCGGCAAACAGCCTAATGCTGAGTTAAGGCCCATTCATCACCACTTTAGCTGAAAACCAGCGCTGCGTGCCTTCGGCAAACAGCCTAATGCTGAGTTAAGGCCCATTCATCACCACTTTAGCTGAAAACCAGCGCTGCGTGCCTTCGGCAAACAGCCTAATGCTGAGTTAAGGCCCATTCATCACCACTTTAGCTGAAAACCAGCGCTGCGTGCCTTCGGCAAACAGCCTAATGCTGAGTTAAGACCCATTCATCACCACTTTAGCTGAAAACCAGCGCTGCGTGCCTTCGGCAAACAGCCTAATGCTGAGTTAAGGCCCATTCATCACCACTTTAATTATCTACTTTTACCTTTTCTTTGTTTTCCTTTTCTATTGTTCCCACTTAATTTTTCTAATTATTTGTATTTGTATCTTGTAAACAAGGAACCCCTATAGTTTTGACACGTGCATAGTTTTTTTTGTTGAAATTATTCCTTTCACGAAAAGAGAAAATATGTATATTAAAGAAAATAGTTTACTGCGATATAACGAATTTGTTTGAGAGAAATCTAACCAAGATTATGTATTTTACGGCCGCGGCAACACTGAACAAATTCCATAGTGATAGACATAATCGAAATGTAAAAACAATTTTATTGGCGTACAACATAAAACTACCGGACCGATTGCAATGCAGTTTTCACAGCAGCAGCTTAGGGTCCTGGATACGCCCTATGTCTATGTGTGTGTGTGACACGCACGTGGCTGTATTTTTTTAATATAAACAATCGGCCAAGCGCGTGCTCCGAGTTTGTTGGCCGCTAAAAGTTCATCCGTACCAATATATAAACACAGCTAAAATACTGTGGTGTTTCAATAGTGAAACATTTCTTTGTTTACTTGTTTGTTGGTTTGTTTGTTTAAGGGAGTTTTGATGGGATACCGGCTGGATGGATTTTGATGAAATTTTGAATGGAGATAGCTTATACTCTAGAATAAAACATAGAGTACTTTGTGATCCCGGAAAATTGTAAGTTTCCACGGGATAACTGGAAAATACGAATAACGAAACTGTGAAGGTGATCTGTCAACTACATTTAGAAACTTGTGAATTGCAAACCTAAGACGTAGCACCACGCCATACATGTGTTTGGTGACAGACATTCCGCCTGAGGATCGCCTTAATGATATTTTCCTTTTTAACTTTCATAGTGCCTGCTTGGGGCCCGTTTGAATGAACAAATTTGACTTTGACGTAAAGTTTATGCTCATTTTGTACGAAACTAACTACTCGTAGGTTTCAAACCCACAGCTGCGGCACTTTACCACTCTACCAACTAATCAGTCATCGCGTCTGTATGTGCTTGCTTGACTTGGCGAGATCATAATTATGTACAAACTGTGATAACAGATAAATGTCACAGATAAATTATTATTAACCCCCGAACAAAGAGATGGGTGTTATAAGTTTAGGGTGTGTATCACTGTGTGTGAGGCATCGTAGCTCCCAAACGAATGGACTGATTTTGATGCGGTTTTAAAAGCTTTTGTGTCTAAAAGCTGATGTGATCCAGATGATTTTTAAATATATGGGGAGGGGGAAAGGGGAGGGGGGGGGGTGAGACAAAGGGGTGAAAATTGGCTAGCTTATAAACATAAGGACCGATTTAGCTGTGTTTTTTTATGTTTGAAAGCTGGGGTAATCGAGATTGTTCTTTGCTATTAGGGGGGGGGGGGGGAGGAATGGGGTTGAAGATCGTAGCTCCCAAACGCAGTCTGGTTTTTTGTATCCATACCAATATATAAAAGTGAAACGTTGTCTGTTTGTTTGTTTGTTTTTTTGTTTGGGGAGCATTCAAGCGATAACTGCTTGACGGATTTTGATGAAATTTTGAATGGAGATTTTTATCCCGAAATAACTTAAGTTTCCACGGAAAAACTAGGAAATTTTGATGACTCGCTGTAAGGAAATGTTTCTATGGAAATGAAATAACAAGTCTGCCAATAAACAGCAAGAGTGTTGGCGGTATACCTACTTTTGCATTGGTTTTTAATATCCAACAAGAACATAGGATGCTTTTTTCGCGATAAACTGTAGTCAGCGCGGACGAAGTCGTGGGCGGGAAAGCTAGTTTTATAATAATTTTACTTGTTTCCCATCCAGCTGGATGATGCAATCATTTAAAGTCGCTCAAATTAAATGGTTCATCTCCGCCATACGTAACACAGTTTGCCATTTAGTATCGTCGATTTGGTTGGATATCTGCACACGGCGCCGGCGCATTCCGCTGCGTGCATTATCTTTTAAATCGTAGAATATTTTCAGCATATTCTATTTTTATATTGTGACTAGCTGTACCCGCGGCTTCGCACGTGTGGTCTTTTCTTTAGGTTCAAAGTACCATAATGTGCTATTCCAGGACCAATATGCCAACATTTGATCAAAATTTCTTTAGCCGTCAAAAATACTTTTATCAATTGCTCGGCTTCTAACTCACCAGATTGAGATACCAATTACACCAGTTTTTAAATCAAACCAGCTATCTAACAATGAAAACCACATTGCAATCGGTCCAATAGTTTTTACATGATGCGTGAACAAACAAACATACAGACAGACAGAAGAACTCAATTAAAAAAAACAAGTTCAATACCCTTTTTAAGCACCCAATCGCATTTTTTATCTTCTTTTTATAGCCTTTTTCGTACCTATTGCTTTATTATAAGTATAGATATATGACTGTGTCAATTTCCATCAAAAAATCCGTCCAGTAGTTTCAGCGTGATACGTTTTCTTTTTAATAACTTTCAACACTTAAATTGTGGAAACAACCTATATTACAAAAATTGAAGGAATTTATTAGTTTCGCACAGAAACTACTGAATTCATTAAAAAAACTTACTAACTTACTTACTTATTGTTTTACTTTTTATTTAAAAAAAAATTAAACAGTTTTGGCTTCAGTAGGTATCGAAATAGAGAACCATCCAAAAATATTATTTATTACTTAAATATTAATATAACTTTGGACCCATATCCCGCAGAAGCCCTTTTTACGGGATAAAAAGTATCCATAATTTTCACCCATCTTATAGACTATGTCTGTGCCAAGTTGCATCAACATCCGTCCAATAGTTTCAGCGTGCTACGTGTTCTTTGAAATAATTTAATTAATTAATTTAATTAAATAATTTTTCACCCCTATCCTGCAGGAACTCTTTAATTTTTCGGGAAGAAAAGTATCCAATGCCCTACCTCGAAGTATGAACTCAAATCATACCAAATTTTATTTGAATTATGTGAGTGTTTTCAGCGTGATGCGCTGCCAAGGTACAGATACACAGACGGACAGACAGACAGACAGACAGACAGACAGGCAAAAATTCAAAATTACAGTTTTGGCTTTAGTATTGAATGTAGAACAGCCTCCAAAAAAGTTACAAAATATCTTCAATTTACAGAATTTGGGACATTATCCAGCAGGAACTCTTAGTTTTTTCGGGATAAAAATTGTCCTCAATTTTATAAACTATGACTGTGCCAAGTTGCAACAAAATCCTTCACGCTGAAAAAAGTAGTTTCAGCGTGATACGTGTTCTTTTAAATAAATTTCAACGCCAATCCTGCGGAAACCCTTTAATTTTTGGGGTTAAATATGTCCTACCTCGTAGTATGAACTCAAATCATACCAAGTTTCATTTAAATTCATTCAGTAGTTTCGGCGTGATGCCTAACCAAGATACAGACAGACAGACAGATAGACAAAAATTAAAAAAAAATACAGTTTTGGCTTCAGAATCGAATATAGTACCCTCCGAAAGAAAATTTCAAAATATCTTCAATGTACAGAATTGGACCCGTTACAGTTTTATTATAAGTATAGATATGCGCAGAGTAATTTGATATCAACCGGACAGTAGGCAATTCAGCAGACAGACAACTTCGAGTCGCAAGGATTTGAAAGGTCGTGCTGAGGCAAACTGCAAAGCTCTAAAGCTAGTGTGAGCCAAACTCGAAACGTTTACACATTTGAATTTAGTGGAACACAGTGAATGAAATGCTTGCGTGTTTTAAGGACAATCAGTGCCATCTAGTTAAATCGAAGGCAGAACTTTGATTCGTTTGATTTATGCGCTGGAGTTGTTGATGCTGGCAAAGATTTGATGCTGGCTTTTTAGTAATCTTTGATGCTGGTAAATTATGTTTTTTTTTTGTTCTTATTGCTTTATTATAAGTACAGATACTACGCTCTCTTGTGTAGAGGTTGTGCAATAAAAATACTTACGCTGTGTTAAGGAAGTAGGATACTCCATTGTGCTATACCTACTCGTTCCTTAATATCTAAGAAACATCTCGATTACCTCAGCTTTCAATCTTAAAAAACTGCACCTAAATCAAACCATTCGTTTGGAAGCTACGATTCTCACCACTTTTTCTCACCTCCCCATATAGCTAAGAACCATCACAATCACATTAGCTTTCAACAATAAAAAAAAAACGAAAAAACACACACACACACACACACACACTCACACACACACACAGTGATACACACCCCAAACTTATAACACCCGTCTCTTTGTTCGGGGGTTAAAAAATGAAAAATAACGCATAAAATATGTAAACGCCATTAATTATTATTTATGGAACAAAAAAAACTAAAAGCGCGTGGTTTCGATCCACGGACGTCTGGATTAGACTTCCGCCCATGTTAACCGCTCGGCCACTCGTTACGTGACGCGGACAAC
Source organism: Alsophila aescularia (assembly GCA_946251855.1). Classification (NCBI taxonomy): domain Eukaryota; kingdom Metazoa; phylum Arthropoda; class Insecta; order Lepidoptera; family Geometridae; genus Alsophila; species Alsophila aescularia. The sequence continues at coordinate 68,834,459 of OX276374.1, read as the reverse complement.
GAAATTTGGTACCGTTCTTTAAACGGATGTTTTATTACTTTAATTTAACATAAACTTTGGACCCTTATCCCTTAAAAATCCTTTATATTTTCGGGAGTAAAAGTATTCTAAATTTTAACAGATAATATAAACTTTGACTATGCCCAGTTACATCAAAATCCGTCCAGTAGTTTGAGCGTGATACGTGTTCTTTTAAATAACTTACAACCCTTATCCTGCAGGAACCCTTGATTTTTTCGGGATAAAAAGTATTCTAAATGTTAATCCATAACATAAGCTATGATTGTGCCAAGTTGCATCAAAATCCGTTCGGTAGTTTCAGCGTGATGCGTGTTCAAAGATACAGACAGACAGACAGACAGACAGACAGACAGACAAAAATTAAAAAAATATCCTTTTTGCACTCCATATCGATTTTGAAGTTTATCTCAATTATAATTTTCAAAAAATATTTAATGTACAGATTTAGCCCAGTTACAGTTTTATTATACTTAGTATAGATAGATAGATTGTTGCGTTGAATTAATATCAGGAATTTGTTCAAATCTTTAGTTATTAACTATTATTATCGGAACTATTGGTTATGTTGCTCGTATCATAATATAATTCGTATATTTGTAATTTTCATTTTGACAACAACATAACAAGAAACGTACTTTCGATTCAAATCTGTGTCTAGTATTTATTCAATCAAAGTCAATCGTTTGACCGCGACCTCACCTTATGGAAAGCGATGATGTGGTCGGAGTAGTTGCACCTGTTATAATATTACCGAGAATTTATTCTGAAATGTGGTCAAATAAACATCGCAATCATTTAGAACAACGTTCCGATGCGACGTCGCTGTTGTATAACCACGTTTTTGTTGGTTTATTTACGATACCTAAACAAGCTTGATTAAGAAGGTACAGGTTGTTCGAAGTGAAGTTGAAAGCTATGAGCATTATATAACTACTCTTCAAAAAAGGCTCGAAGTCTAAAATAATCAAACACTGTAATTAAAATTGTAGGTACACATATCATCATATGACACATTCCTTTGCGATAAGGCACTAGTACCCTCCTGGGCATGCACCTCTTGTGCCGCTCCAGCAGCAGTACTTGGTAGTCATTGGAGTCATGTCCGTGACCCTCGGGCGACTGACAAGCTCTGACAACAGAGGCCAGCACCACGTACCTCATACGACAAGCAAGCGAGCAAGGTCAGATAGTGGTCAAACAATATCCTTTAAGAATGTATTTTCATTTAAAGTACCATTTCTGCGTACATTCGTGTGTGCTATCAATAAAACTGTGAACTTTTGACCTAAGAGACAATTCTGTGTTCTCATTACCAACTTATAGTTTTGATTGGTTCATAGTTTCTGCATATAAGATAAGAATAGATAGGCACGGGTACTTTCATAAGCACCTATTTATTACGCACCACGATGTCATTGCTGACTCAGCTCGACTTCGGTTGACGCTTCTTGCATCGTTTTAGGTAAAACATTATCACCGGTCTACGCAACATCGATCAACGTCGCCATGAACATGCCCTATGTTCTAATTTATTGTTTGTTTACCCAACTACAGCAAAGCAAGGGAAGGGTAATCAGTTTAACAGTCTATGTATCTATGTGGTTATGTGGATGTACCACCACAGCGTCGCTCTTATTGGTCCAATTTTGACAAACAAGATGTCAATCGATTTATCTATAGGCATAAAGCGTTATAGACAAAAAAAACGAATACGGTGAAGCAAAGGAAGGGCTATGTGTAAAAAACTTAAATCTTGGTCCGATATTGGCAAACAAGAAATCAATCAATTCGTCTTCATTTATGGAAAGTAATAGGCATTTTGTTTTACCCGACTACGGCGATGCATATTAAGGGTTATGTGTTCAACCTAAAAACTTGTTCCGATTTTCACAAGCGAGGTTTCAATCGAATCGAACTGATAGAAGAGAGGCAGGGTTGATTATAATCTCGTCAACGATTGTGCAGTAACCAGGTTCACTCGTAACATAATCACGCCGGTTGTCGGGACTTTCTTTAGAGCTGGGTGATGGAACTCGGATCTCGTTTTTCCTGATTGGAACAGATACTGTCAGGTAGCTATGTGTTTATATTTTCAACATAACACATGACCAGCAACTATCCACAGTACTCCGTACGCTGGGGGCAGGCGATTGGGAAAATACGAGCGGTCAAAAGGTTAAAAGACATCTAAGCAGCGCAGTTGTTCAGTGAAAAGCCTGCAACAAAATTTTATATATTATTCAATAAATCATCATCAACCTACTAAGTTCCCACTGCTGGGACACCGGCCTCCTCTCAGAGAGAATGGGCCTTGTATACCCCCACGCTGGCCAGCCAGTGCTGGGACAATGGCCTCCTCTCAGAGAGAATGGGCCTTGTATGCCCCCGCGCTGGCCAGCCAGTACTGAGACACTGGCAGAGTGATTGGGCCTTGTATGCCCCCGTGCTGGCCAGCCAGTACTGGAACACTGGCCTCCTCTCAGAGAGAATGGGCCTTGTATGCCCCCGCGCTGGCCAGCCAGTACTGGGACACTGGCCTCTTCTCAGAGTGATTGGGCCTTGTATGCCCCCGTGCTAGCCAGCCAGTGCAGTTGCTGGATGTTACATGTCTTTGAATTATTATTTCCGCATCGATGACATCGAAACCCGCATATCACTTAAGATTTATCTCATCGGTACAGGGCCAAAGTATTTGAACCAGGTGCCGTTGCATCGTGAATTAAACGCGTTACCACTCGGCTGCCACTGCTCAATATATTTTGCTCCTCACTAAAAAGACCAACAAGACAAACTCAATTTGTCTCCCGGCTGATATCAGATCCTCAATTAAACTGTACTTTTAGGGTTTCTTATAGATTCGACATGTTCGTCTGTCCTTCTGTCCGTACAATTGTCTGTATGTAACAGCAATTTTATTCTTACAGTATTAACATAGCTAGGAGTATATAACTAGGAGGGTGCAGTGACCTAAAATGAGTCTTCAGTAAAATTTAGTATGGTCTGATACTAAAAATCACTACTTCGCTCTCCTGCGCAACTTCGTTCCGCTACTGAGGCATGAATGAGTTACTGCACTACGGCCATCCAGCGATACTTGGGACCGTCGACCCGTCGGCCGTTCCAAGTACGCTCACTACCGGATCCTCACCTATTCTCTGGACGTGGCCGATTATATTTCCATGCTTCAACAGAGAACCAAATGGAACATCAACAAGATCCAGCTGGACTTCGGCTCACTCGTGCTCATGAAAGATAAAACAAGGCCACTATTGCTGTGGTCTCTTGGGCGAGTCTCCAAAGTTTTCTCTGGTTTCGACGGCATCAACAGAGTGGACGAAATAAGAACAGCATGAGGAACAATTTCATTTCATTTATTAATGCCAACATGTAGGTGTTACAAAAAGTCTTATTAGGAACTAATACATGTGCCCTGTCAGGGCGCTGCACTCATGAGTGGAGTCACAATATATTAATTCTAAGTATAATTAAACAAAATAACATTTCACTTAAATTCCCTACTATAAGTCAGTTTTAAATACTATATCGACTTAACTTATTTACAATTTCATATTAGTCGTGTCATAATTAATTACGAGTATTAAGTATTTGAAGTCTTCTTAATGTTATCATTTTTACCATTAATTATCGTCCAGCAAACTCCTCGACCGAATAATAGCATTGTTCTATTAAGAATGCTTTAAATTTTCTGCTAAATATGTGGGTTTTAGTCTCTGACTGTATGTCTTCTGGAATTTTGTTATATATTTTTATCGCTTTGCAGTGTGGACTATGACCTAATGTTGACAGACGAATATCCGGTATAACTAAGTTATCTTTGTTACGTCGGTTATATTTTTGATTAATTTCTATGTTTGACTTAAATAGATGTCTATATTTTTTTACAAATATGGCCAGTTGTAATATGTATATTGACGGTAAGGTTAAAACATTTAATTTACTAAAATGCTGTTTACAGCTATGTTGCGGTTTTATGTTCACCAATATTCTTATACTTTTTTTTGTAGAATAAACAACTCATTGGGATCTGTGCTGTCCCCCCAGATAATGATTCCATAGTTTAACCAGACATATGCGTAGGCATAATAAGCTGAGAGGGCAGTTTCCAAGTTTGTATTCATCTTTAATATCCCCATAGCATAAATGAATTGGCTTAATTTTGATTTGATATTTTTATGTGTGATTTCCAATTTAAATTAGTGTCAAGTGTTAGGCCTAAAAGTGTAAAGTTATTGGTTTCTTCAATTTTATTATTGGTACAAAAGCTTTTGAGTTCAAGCGGCGATCGCTGATAGGTTCTGAATTGAACAATTTTTGTTTTACTTAAATTTACTTCTAAGTTATGATCACTAAGCCATTTTTTTGTGTCATAAAATATTTCTTCAATTGCAGAGAAATCAACATTTTGCGGTGTTTTAAATAAAAGAGAAATGTCATCTGCGAATAGGATACTCGTTGTAGTTATACATTTTGGTAAATCGTTAATATACAAGAGATAAAGGGAACATCCGAGGACACTACCTTGAGGGATAGAGCAATTTATTTTAATTATTTCAGATCCTATGTTAATTATTTCATTCATGCTTTCATCAAAATATTCCAATTCAACTAGTTGTGTTCTGTCTTTTAAATATGATTTAAACCAACAGAATGCCATTCCTCTGATTCCTGAACCGTATATTTTTTGGAACAAGATGTCATGGGATACTCGAACATAAGCTTTAGTCATGTCCAAAAAGAGCCCAAGGGCATATTTTCCATCATTCATACAATTATATATTTCCTGTACATAGTTATAGGTATACTGCGAGGGTATTAGAACAATTTTATCGGAATCCAAATTGATTACAGTCTAAAATGTTAAATTTTTCGAGAAATCGGTATACTCGATTAGCCAATTCCTTCTCGAATATTTTTGATATGGCAGGCAGAAGTGCAATAAGTCTATAGTTGCTCGGATTATCTAAATTACTAAGTTTCTTAGCAATCGGCCTAATTTTCGCTATTTTTAATTTATCAGGGAAACATCCCTCTTCAAAGGATTTATTGACTAATATCGATAATATAGGTGATAGTTCAGTTGCGCATTTTTTTATCAGCGTGGGGGGAATATCGTCCGAAGCTTCGTTTATTACTCATATTACGAATGATGTAATAAACTTCTCGCTCCGTAACCGGTTCTAGGTACATCGAATTGATTGTAGGTACATGCACCGGACGGCCGCGTGGTGCGTGCGCTCCAGCAGTGCGATTACGTAATGTTGATCATGACGGTTTCAAGCCGTCAAATTCAATAATGCTTTGCGATAGAGTCGATTTTCCTATGAAAAAAGTGACAATCTGATTGAAGCCAAGTTCTGTAATAGGGCCACAGAACAGCTGTTATCTATTGTGCCTACAGATGCAAAATAATCGTTAAATGCTTTAGGCTTTAGAGACTTGATGCGGCGAATTTATTGTAGTATTGTTTCTTTGTAAACAGATATTTTTTGGTTTATTTTTATTTTGATTTGGTTTAGTTACATTTTTTATTATGGACCTCATATTTTTTGTTTTGTTTTTAGAGGTTTTCATTTCACTTCTAAAATTGAACTTTTTTGATAGTTTAACGCACTTTTTTAATATTTTACTATATGTTTTGTAGTGTTTATTAAATATATCATTTTTTAGATGAGCTGAAATAATTTTCATTAGCCTTTTATTTTTACATGAGTTTTTAATTGCTTTAGTCATATACGATTTTGGTTTTCCCTGGATTAATTTAATGCGTTTTCTTTGAATACAACAATTTAGGATATTTTGTAAAGTTTGATGAAATATATTGTATGTCACATTTATGTCAGAATTGTAATTAAGTTTATCATTCCAATTGATTTTATTTAATTCTAATTTAAATTTATCCATGTTTCTATCATTATATATCCTTTTTTTAACATACAATGTATTTTTAAACTTTTGTGTTTTTAATAATTGTTCAAATCAAATCAAATCAAATAATTTATTTAGAAGAATATTGTAAATACAGATGTTTATAGTTCATTAGATCAATATTCAACCGTTCCCGGCGTACAAATATTCATAATTATTTTATAACAAACACATGGAAATAAGATTAATCATGTAATTAAAAAAAAACAGAATGTCACAAATACAATTGAAAATAAAATATTGAATAAAATTGAATTAATTATGTTTGAATAAAATTGGGTAAAATGTCAGACAACTTAAAAATACATTATAATTTATCATCTATGAATTCCCTAACTGAATAATAGCATTTCTGTTTCAAAAATTTTAAGAGTTGGCATTTAAACATATTATAATTTAACTCTTTGTAACTGTTGGGCAATTTATTGTCAAGGCGTATTGCCATACAGTAAACATTGTCACTGTATACCCTTAATCTCTGATTAGGTACATACAATTTAAATATATTCCTATTATTAACTCTAGTTACAACTTCATTATGTCTGCTAAAATACTTATCATTTTTGTATACAAAAATGCAAATTTCATATATATATAGAGGCAGGGTAAGGGCAATATATTTTTATCTTTAAACAATGGCTTACAGCTGTCTAAGGGCTTTGCTTGGCACAATGCTCTCAGACACTTCTTTTGTGTTATGAAGGCTCTCCCTGCGTCCACAGAATTGCCCCACATTATGATACCGTAGCGAAGACGTGAGGATACGTAACCATGGTAGGCGCTAATTGCAGCCTCCATTGTGGCTACATGTCTTAAGCGATAAAGCACATACACAAATCTTTCCAGTTTTGCACATAAACTGTCTACATGTTCTTTCCAGTTGCAGTGATTATCAATTGTTATTCCCAGAAACAAAGTTGATTTCACCTCATCTACTACATTGTCACCATATTTAATATTAAGTTTAATAGGATTGCTGTTGTAAGTCTGAAATTGGATCATCTTGGTCTTGTTAATATTTACGTGTAAATTATTGTACGTAAGCCAATTTATAATAGAATTAAGTGCTGTATTAATTTCGGACTCAAATTTACTTATATCTCTACCTTTTATAACAAGGGTAGTATCATCGGCGTATAGCCGTTGGCTGTAAATTACGCTTCTATGGTCCGAAAATTACGCTTCTATGGTCCGAAAATCCATTATTTTCGACTTCTATGTTGTGTTGTTTGCTGTTTGTAAATAAAATATCTAAACACGTCGATGATGAAATTGTTACTCTCGTAGGTTCTTTTATCATTTGTCTTAAATTATATTCTAGCATTAAATTTTGAAGTATTTGACATTCTTTTGAGTTTTCTAACATATCTAAGTTAAAATCGCCAGTTATTATTATTGTTCTGCTTTTTAATCTTGATTTTATTAGCTGTAATAATTTTTCTATGAAGTTAAAGAATATCTCAATTTTCCGATCGGGTCTGTATATATTTATCACAGTTGTATTTAGTGACTTTATTTGTACTGCACTACATCCCACTATGTACTCAACTGACAGGTTCGTAACATCCGGTAGATCCACGCAGTACAGTCCATGTTTGTTCATTATACTCTGAGCGTTTTGTATAAATATTTTAAAAACGAAATGTATGGTCTTTGGGTTGACCTTGATCCTTAGTGCTTTCTTGACTATTACCTTCCTGGGTGAGAGTAACTGAAGATTGTGTCATACTGGAACGATAAGTCATAGACTGATTTTTTGGAGCTAGTTTTCCAAACTCGCTTATTCTCTTTAGATTATATTGATCTCTTAACTGCTTGCGTTCCTGTAGGGCTGACTTGTCCAGATATTCAGTGACAAATAAGCCAGTTGATTTAAAATAACGCGTGTTACTTAATATATATTACGTCATTTTCTTTGTAACGAGTTCAACTTGAACTGGTCGCCGAAGTCCTCTTTTTCCTATCCTTGAGACTTCTTCAATATATCCGTTCATGTTAACTCCCAAAATATCCATAAAAGCGAATTCTATTCTTTTCTCTAGTTCTTCTTCCGTATCTCCATAGTTTTCATTCAGTCTTCATATTTTCTGATCTATTTTGTATGTCTTGTATTTCTTTCTGAAGTTTATTACTCTGTAATTCTAATGTACTTATTTTTTCCGTGATGGTTGATACCTTTTCTGTTAACTCTTTCTGATTTTTATCTAGTGTGTCGGTGTTTTGGGTCATTTCAAACTGTGATTTCAGGACAGCACGATTAACTTCTGTTTGTACCGAATTCTGTATCTCTGCTAAGATAATTCGTTTATTACTCTCTAGTTTTTCCTCCAATTTAGTTTCTAATAAATGGCTGAATTGGGCAAGTGTAATGCTCTGGGTGGCAAGGTTGCATTGTGAGTATTTACTGTATGGTGTGGTTTCAAGCGTATCTCCTACAACACTATTATCCTCATATATTTGCTCGTCGATCGACGTGGTTGTTTCGTTATTGAATGAAGGGTGTTTACGTATAAGCGTGTCGTCGTTCCTTAGGCACCTCGTGGCGTTGTTGCATTTTGGACAGCTCCAAGAGTTCATTAAAGAATTTTTATTTTCCTTATAATATGCTGTGTCTATATTTAGGCATCTGTAATGGAATATGTCATTGCATTCGCGGCAGCATATCAATTCTTCTCGAGCAATTTGCGGCAGGCTCTGCAATTCATTTTTACTGTTGTAGGCAGTTTTACACTGTATACGTAAGATCACTAAATGCACGACCGGTCACTGGTCAATTGGTCGCAATGACTCACTATGTGCCGGCCGCTAAATGCGTTTCAATGACGTCGTACTTTTAAAGATAATTTTAAGAATGCTTTTATCGATAACTTGCAAACCGATGGATAGTTTTCACCGGGGTTTTCACTAAAGTTTAGCACTTTTAAAACTCTTCACTTTAATTAGTCACGATAGGGTAGCGGCTCTTTTTACCACATTTAACGAATTTATAATGTGTAGGAACACGAAAGCGATCTACTTCAAACACGAGCTGCACTCGCACTCCAATACGACGAGGCTTAACCTTTCCTTTTCTTTAACCTTTGAAGAGTACTTCAACCCGGGGCAGCATGTCTACGCATTAGCCTCCGCCAGTGCGGTTATCGTATTATTTACCTTCCACCAGTAGTCCCTGTCTTTGCTATATCCTCAGGAGCCACTGGAATTTGGTGGTAGGACTTTACCCGGTCTATTTTTGAGTATGCTGTACATCCTGCTAGCCTATGTGCATAGTCCTCTATGTGTGGAATTGGGTAACTGTCGGGTATTGTGCTTGCGTTGAGTGCAAGGTAATCTCCACAAGGCCTCCAACCGTTTTTCTTAGGTGCCAGGTGTAGTGCTGAAGCCCATGGTGAGTCTGATGGACGTACAGTGCCATCTCGAACCATGTTCTCGAACTGTTCTTTAGCTGGCTTCAGCCGATCAGGAGCTAAGCGTCTTGGTATGCAAAACACTGGAGGGCCAAGCATCGTACGGATGTAGTGCATTGTCGAGTCACGGTATACACCAGAAGGCTTAGTCAAGTCTGGATATCGAGCTAGTAATTGATGGAACTCGGTGTTACCTGATATCGCTTTGATGCTGGTTTGATCACGCTTTTTGATGGTTCCAGAAGAAAACAGAGTTGTCATACTGTCAAGTAATCGCCTGTTCTTGCAGTCTACCAAAAGTCCATAATGTGAAATGAAATCAGCTCCACCGCTTCTGCTGGGTCATTCATGTTGACACAAATGTTATAGCATTTATAGGTGGAACGCGGCAATAGCCTAACAAACGGATTTATAACAAAATTTAAAAAAAAACTGTGACACACTACTATATCGTTGTTTCAACCTCTATCGATTAAAACATTCGTATAAATGAAGCCCCGATTGTTTCTAAAGTTTTTAAAGCTACTTTGCGTCTGGCCCCTTTTGTTGCCCGGCAAATATTTTTTTGATTAATTCTTTTATTTTCAATTTTTTTTGTACGTCATTGTCGCTGAAGATTTCACATTTCTTACCCCTGCATTCGAGATGATGCAGTGGCGTTTTGGGCTGTTTCGATTGCCATTTTTGATACTAATGATACTTTCCAAATCGAATGAAAAACGACCCCTAGATAACCTAGACCATAAAGTCGCTTTTCCAATGTGAAATTTAACTGTCATGTCCAAAGCGAACGCTGATCGAAACATATATGTATATAGCGTTTTTAACTGTTATTTTCCATCATTTAGCATCAAAACTAACGGCCCCAAAGTCGTTGAAGATTTGGACAAAAAACATTGAACATATCAACTCCAGTTTTGAGTGTTCTTCAACTGTCAACATGTTTTTATAAATATTTTATTTAGATGTAATAGAAGAACACTGCAAATCTATTGTATATTAGTTTAGCTACACAGAGGAGTAGTTTTTTGTTAAACAACCGGAAGTGGAGGTAGCTGCCGGCAGATGGATGGGCTTCCCGCCTAAATATTGACAGCGCAGCAATTCGACCATCCTGTCATTCGGAAACCTCCGCAATGTAGCGGGAGCGGGTAACGTTGTGTTGTGTGTAATTTCAAACTTGGTTTCAAACAAGATCTCTTTTAAATTATGTCTGGACGTGGTAAAGGTAGAAAGGGGAAGGCAAAGTGGCGCTCGAACCGCGCCGGCCTGCAGTTTTCCGTGGCGCGTATACAGCAGTTGATGCGCAACGACAATTATGCGGAGCGCGTGTGTGCAGGAGAGCCCACCAACCTCGCTACCGTGACGCAATATCTGGCCGCTGTTTTATTGCAGAATTGTTTGTTTGACATTATTTATCAAGAGGAATTCGGCTCGTATCAAGCATACCACCCGTAAATCTATCGGTGGGCAAGCGCCGCGCAACCAGCTCGCTAGAAAAGGCCCTTTTCAGGGCCGCACAAGTTTCACATTGATTATGAAATGTTTCTTTGATGCATAAAACTATTAGCAATCTGTGAATATAATAGCGCATTGCACGAGTTTTTTGAACGCTAATTTCGCCCACAAAATGACCAAGGCCGTTCCAAGGCGAACGCCAAATGTGATAATACGCAGCCAGGATAACGAAGCCAAAAAATGTACATGTTATAACAGGGTGTGCATTATTGGCTGTGTAATACGGGCCGTACACTTTTTGTACGGGCGATAATGTACAGCCAATATTACGTGTACATCACAGATTAAAATATAGAAATGACATGGTCAAAGCCTCGTTTGCACGTTCCAGTTTCCTTTTACCACAGATTATGAATCGCAATTGCTCCGGCGCTGCGGGAAGTACTGCCCCTCCGCCTTTGCGTAACAAAGCACAGGTACCAACGCTCGCCTCCGCAGCTTCGGCTTTTTGGTCGCCTTCGGCGAACGGGGGCTGCACTCCCTCCGCGCCTCCGGATTTTTAAAAACACTCTAGTGTAGGGCAGACAAGACCACGTGGAATCGGGGTTGGCCGATTCGGTTCTGTGACAGTTTTTTCATCTTGACACTCGCCTACACAAACGAGGCATCAAGGAGTGATTCTAGCTTTGTCTATAGTTGGCTTCGTATTATTGGCCGTGTAATATTGGTCGTACAAAATCGGCACGGGCTGATATTACGTATCCAGTTGTACACGTAATATTGGTTGCGTAATACTGGCCGTGCATTATCAACCCGGACCGATTTTGTACGGGCAATTATACACGGCCAGTATTAGCCGGCCAAATATTACGAATCCATGTACACGTAATATCAGGCCGTGTAATATTGGCTGTACAATACTGGTCGTACATTATTTTGGTCGTGTATTATCGTCTCCCCTCTGTAGGTACCTACATTCTAAATATTTTAATGAAATAATTGAATTTGGTCTGAAATTCAGCTACATACCTACATACAATGCAATCAAATAATGTTAACTTTCAATGTGATTATTTTCAACAGTTTTGATGCAGAATTATTTTATTGAAGCAATAAAACATGGATTTCTCAGCCATTTGCCGGATTTGTACTGGTACAAAATTTTTGAATCCAATTTACAAAGATGAGGACGACTACATCCGATATTCTACGGCCGTGTTTATTACTACAGGATTAAAGGTAATCACTGGGTTTTTTAAATCTGATCGTCCAACGTAGAGAGTTGCTAGAAAACAGTATGAAGGAGTGTAAGAAATTAGTCTCCCAATTATTCAAGAGGCACTGTATATTACGGTTCAGCCTAACTTTTTTGTAGTATGTATCTATGACAGTCATTGCATATTTGTTTGGGACTTTATGCACACTAGTAATTTGAGCCCCTAATATGATTTTCCTGATTATCTTATGACGAAATATTGATTATATTGACCACTGTGTAAGCTTTACCTCGAGATTATTGAGGGGAGGAGCATATAAATTTTATGACAATAGTACAGAATTTCGATGAATATAAGTCTAATATTTTTAACAACATATGTATTTTGATAATTGTATTCCTACCTCACTTTTTTGTCACAATAGTACCTATTCTCATCTCTAATAGGTCAGCGCTCAGTGAGTGCTTAAAAATCGACCGGTGAGGGAAATATACTTTAAGTAACCTAGAGGTGCACTAAGGAAGGATATTTTGAAATTCCCTTCCTAACTGGTGATGGGGGTAGCTAAGTTTGCACCTAGTTTTAACTATTTATTAAAGTAAAATGAACTTATAAAATCAACAGACTTTATTATAACTAACTTCTTTCTGAATATTTTCCTTAAATAAGGAAATTCGACACATGTCCAGTGAAAAACTTTTTTGCAGGTGGACCTACATGATGGATTACCGCAACAAATGTGCAGAAACTGCATTAAATTCGTGAATGACTCACTGAAATTCAGAAAACAATGCAAAGATACTGAAATACACCTTTTAGAAATAAAAAACAGCAAAACAGTTTCAGCATGCGGCAAATTATTGAAAAATATAGAGCAATCCATTTTGAAAAGAAAAAGATCAACTGACAGTAGAAAAAGTGATAGTATATATATCAAAATTGAAGAATGTACATCTGAAAATGATGATGGATCTTTGAAAACACTTCAAAAATATACCGCCGAAGAAAATATCAAAATAGAAACTCACTACATAAAAAATTACTATGAAACAAATACAAACGATTCCATTGAGAGTTCAATCAAAACTGATTTAGACAAAGAAGAGTCCACACAGAAAACAAATAACACTGATGAATTAAAACACGAAGATGAATACTTGGATGACCAATTTGAATCAAACCCCGAAAGCGGACATTTAGCTACATATATCAATGATACAGCCTCAAACCCAGTCAAATTTACAAATGCCGTTACTTACACTGCCACCACACCACCACCACTTATTTCTCCAGGAACTAATGAAAGCAATTTAGATACGAGGTCAGTCACAAATTCAGAAGAATTTTTAGGCAATGGTACGAATAAGTCCAACTTAAAAATACATAAAAACAATTTGGCTTTGTATATCAATGATGATGATACGGCCTCAAAATCTGTAAAAGTTTTAAATGGCGTTACTTATACTGCCACCACACCACCACCGCTTATAATCACAGAAAGTAATGAAAGCAATTCAGATACAAGTTCAGTCACAAATTCAGAACAATTTTTAAGCAATGTTATGAATAAGTCCAACTCAAAAAGAAATAGAAACAGTTTGGTTTCGTATATCAAAGACACGGTCACAAATTCAGAGGAATCCAACAACGTTACAAATGCAGATATACCTTTTATAATACGTGACTCGAATCGAGTGACATGTAAGTTATGTCAGAAGGACCTGTCAAAGAGGAGTATAGATTTGCACATTTCAAAGAGACATCTGGGCGCAGATACGAGGAAGGTGAAGTGTGATTTGTGTGATACGTATGTGATCAAGCAAAGGTTGAAACGACACAGGATTAAAATGCATGGCAGGGATTGTTTCCGTTGTGGGGTAAGTTTTTTTAATTCTTAATATAATTTACTAATTAGTTGAACTGAATGTGACAACGGGACTGAGATCGCCACACCAAAATAAATGTGACAAAAAAAAAACGCGTTGAGTGCTGGACTGAGAGCAAATTACTCTCAATCAAGTACAAGTACAAGTATCGTAACACTTATATATTCATATACATATAATATAAAAACACAATAAAAAACATATACCTCGATCCAAATACCAAACGTCTGACATCAATACGACACGTTTCTGAGAGTTGGACTGAGAGTAATCGACGTTGAGTCAACATCACCCGAAGATGCCTCGTGCAGAGGCGAAACACGTATCGTATTGATGTCAGACTTTTGGTATTTGGATCGAGGTATATGTTTTTTTTTGTGATTTTATATTATATGTAAGTATGTGTGAATATATAAGTGTTTCGATACTTGTATTTGGGTAGGGTTTGTTAGCGTGGGGGTTTACTTGTGTTAATTTTACCATTTATCATTTGTCTGACTTACAGTTTTGGCGGAAGTAAGCTACATATTTTTATTTTGTTCATTTTAAATATTCATTTATTCATACAATTACACTGATATTAGAAATAGCTAGGTACAAATTTTCACGCTTGCTACTGTTCCCTTGTCGCCTTGTCGCTGTACTGTCGCCCTTGTTCTGTTATTGCCTGTTGAATGAAGGATAAGGCGGATCTTGTTTTCCTTTAATTTAAAACAAAAATTATGAAAAACTTGCTTCAAAATGTACATGAATATTCTTTTAGAATTTTCAGTGGACACCTTCTTAATTTAAAAAATGACTTTTAATAGTCTTCTTATGTAGCCGGCAGAATATTGAATGGTCCGTACAAACGTAATTCCAAAATCACTTGTAATTTATGCATAAATTTCCTCCATATTATGATATTATTCTGATTTAGTTATTATTTATCTAGGTTCCCAACTGTATATTTTTTCAAGAAGAGAACGAGACTGGAGCATGTGGTACAGCACTGTCCGGCCACAGATCAAATCAGAATCACAAGTGGACTACATGATTTGTCTCAGCGACCTCCCAAACTCACTATCGCCATCTTCAACATCTACACTTTCATTGCCACCATCACATCTAGTGACCCTCACTGGAGCAGTTGTGCCAGCGACCCAAAGCCACACTCCACTATTTTAAGGAGTTGGGATAGCTTGGGTACAGGCTGGCAGGGGAAATGCACAATAAATCCCAAGTGGTACGTCAGTGTAGGCCTTACCAATAAGAACCACTACCAATAAAAATAAGAACCTAGATAATTACTATGAATAATCTATAATAATGTGAATATAATATAATCTGAATGTTATCATAGTAAGGTGGAAATATGCTCCAAATACAAATTATTTTAGAATTACGTTTGTATGGACAATTCAACATCTGCTGCCCCACAAAGGAGAAAATTTCTTATTTTTTTTGTGAGTATCATAATCTTCTTTCTCATATCTCTGGGGTCCCTGAACCTATTTGCATAATTATTTTTAGGGGACTGTACTCAAAGGGTCCAAAAGGAGCCCTATTACTTTATTAGCTTACGCCGGTGGTCTGCCTCCCTGTCCTATCCAGTAAACACAAAAAAACAAAAACTTTTTGTTTAAATTTCTATGGGACCAATCTGAAAGTATATCCTTGCAAACAAAATAATAATTTTAGAAATCATTTCACAAATTACGGAGTTCTGAGGTAACAAACATAAAAAAAGAAAACCTTTTCTCGAATTGAGAACCTCCTCCTTTTCTGAAGTCAGTTAAAAAGAACAACAATACAATACAACAACACTTTATTGCACACCAAGAAGAAGGTAATAAATATATATATATATATATATATATATATATATATATATATACACACACCAATTATTACCTATTATATATATATATATAATAGGTAATATATAGGATAAACTCATGAAATTAAAGGTACAATGGGCGGCCTTATTGCTATATAGCAATGACATGCAAGAACATGTGATATCTGTTGGTCCCGGCTGCTTTTTGATGCAGTTCTTAAGAGATGTCCCTCGGACGGTGACATACTGACACCAGAGGCCAGCGCTACACTATACAACAAGCAAGCGAGGAGGAGTGTGTGGCCAGTTCTCTAATAATACTTTTTTGCTTCATGTTTCAGTATTGCAAGACCGAGTTCGACAGCAGAGCCGTGTTACTAGCCCACGTGCCAACCTGCACCGCCAAGAAGAGGAAACGGCAAGCTACTGACAAGGCAAGCCTTTTTGTTTACTTTTTATATAAATTCATTATTAAGTAAATTCAAGGTTAAATATATACTTAATCCCTATCTGTGTGGTCTTAAGATTGACTTTGAACCGTTTTTTTTCCATTACTTTGTGTGACGAGACAGGCAGGTCGCTCGCCTGATGGTAAGCGTCACGCTTGTCCGTAACACTTGCAGTGCCAACCAAAACTGTGGTTACAAAATCTTGCGATTCATTGCACTGCGCTCTTCACCCTGAGACATTGGCTGTTTCGCTGAAAACATTGCCCTTCAAACCGAAACACAGCAATGTTTACACACTACTGCTCGGCAGTAGAATATCTGACAAAGGTGTGGTACTTCCCAAGGCGCCCTCTTGCCTAGCTACCGCTACATCAAAAAGTAAGTATTAAATGATGTAACGATAATTAGGGTGTTGTAACACTATAAAACGGTGTAACGGTGATTCCCGAAAGTAAAGGTAACAAAAAATAAATTGGGGCAAGTCGGACCAAAAGTGGGGTGAGTCGGGATTCTTGCCCCATTCGGTCGCTCTGTACGCGAGGACGCTATACCTTTCTTCAGAATCACTCAAAACTAAAAATACTCGTTACTATTTTGAAATTAATAAAATTACCTGGATAAACTTAGACCGGAACGAGCTTCAAGAACTATTGGATCAAGACCGTTCGGTAATGTACTAGCTAGTGGGTACTATAGTGGAAGATAAAATATACAACGCAAATTCACCAATATAATCTTTATTACCTTGGTTTAATCTTGCTCATGTACTTAAAATCTAAGGAACCGTGCCGTCGGTACGTTGAACAGTCACTCAAGCTAGCATGTAAAGTTGAGGACAAAATATGCAATTTAAATTCACCAATACAACATTTATTATCCTTGGTTTTAATTCTGCTTACTTACTTAAAATCTAAGGAACCGTGCCGTAGGTACGTCGGACGGTCACTCAAGCTAGCATGTAAAGTTGAAGACAAAACATGCAATTTAAATTCTCCAATACAATATTTATTATGCTTGGTTTAGTCTTGCTTATTTACTTAAGATCCAAAGAATCCTAGCCTGCAGATCCAACTCAGCAGCCAAGAAATACCAAGATCTAAGATTACCCTGCTATAATTAGGGTCGATATAGAATTGACAAAATTAAGTATTTACTCTAACAGAACATTGATGAATTTGCCGGCCGGCAGTACCTACTTATTTACCTTTTTCTCTATAGGGTTTAGCCGTTATGTTGGTGAAGGTAATTCTCCATTCGACGTTCCAGCAATGTCCAATTCGCGTGAGAGGTAGCCAGGCTAGACCCCTCAGGCGTTGCAGGTGTCCAGCAGGTCGGTGGGGAACCAAAATTCAACACTCCGGTTAACGAAATATATGGATTAAATACGATACCGCATCCCAAGTATGTGGCAGGAATCGTTGGGTATAATGTCGGCGTGGCGTGACGTATTGCAACACGGCGCCTTTTTTACTCAAATCCGGGAAAGCCTCCTTCGTGGGGTGTCTTTAGTCCGGGGGGGAAAACCCGCTGTGAATGGATAGACACAACGTTTTTTAGAATTCGAGACTCCGCAAACCACCGCTTTCGGTTCGCTAAAATGGCGTCTCGAAAAATTGATAAAAGTGATCTCACAATCGCAATCATTATTACGAAAATAACACCGACAAATGCTCTCACCTTTTTTTACGGGTTTTGTGATACGCAGGGAAAAATCCTGTCAGTCCTGTTAGGATCTTCGGCACCAAAAAGAAAAGACACGTCTCCATTGCCGGTGTATTTCTGTCTCGCCGGATCTAGTTTTTTTCTTTACGAAATCTATCGGGGATACATTTCGTTTCACCAGGAAGCCTGTCGGCGTTTACACATTGGCTTTGGACAAATAATCGGGTTTTATTTTTATTTTTAAATTTCTCACCCTAGAAATCACCTTTGTTTATCTATCGTTTTTTTTAACTACTTTTGACAGCTAAACAACTGCCAAACGTCAAGAATTGTTATAAACTATATTCTCTAAAAACGTTCCGTTTCAGACGAAAGGTACGGAACGCGGAATCCTTGCTCCGCCACCGTCCTATCCTCGTAAAACTATATATCGTGTCTATTAAATTATGATATTGTATGGGTTTGCTTTGGAAAAAATCTACGTTCCTAAATTTAGCATTTGTTGCATTTAATTGCTTTGTTTAATTTATTTCTATTTGCTGACATCGGGGGGCCGTGCCGAACAACGGAACGCGCCCTTTTGCTTTGCCAGCTAATCGATGCAAAGATAAGTAAATTTCCGGTAGATGTCACCACCTGTCTCCGTGTTCATCAATTGAACTTTATTAACTGCTTTCGCTGGTATTCACCAAATACGAACGATAGTACTGTTTCAATCAACTATGTGCGACTTCAATGTCGTCATCTGATTCTAACGACAAACCATAACATGGCCTGTCTTGTTTATTCCTACTTTTACTTGTCGAATTGTTGTTTTTATAGGTTTATTGTTTTTTTATTTAAGTAGCGTTTTGTCAACGCTACAAAGATTAGTCGTAAGTATTAAATATCCCAAGCGCAGTGAGCACCCAAATTATAAGATATTTATGGTCTACGCAGACGCAGACTGAGACTGTAAGTCCCGGAACTTAAAGGGCAGCTCGAGGGCGGCAAAATAAATTTCTTAAAATGTAGAATTCAACATGTATTTATTTACCAAATAATGTTAAGAATTAAAACTAATGTCTAAATTAATGGTAGGTAGGTTTTATTGATACAAATTATTGTAGTTTTTTTCTAACCTATCCCACTACTGGGCAAATATCTCCCCCATATCCTTTCCAAGAGTCTCTGTCTGGGCCAACTGGTACTAGTCCTCATGGTAGGGGCGTCAAGGTCATCTCGCCACCTCTTTCTGGGGCGGCCTCGGCGGCGTCATCCATCTTCAGGCATCCACTGTGTTGAGACCTTTGCCCACCGGTAGAAATGCATACGACGTGACCCGCCCAATCCCTTAAAATAAATTTATATATATATAACCGATTGCAAACAAAAGTAAAAAGAGGCTTTAGATTCAAGATTTTGAAATATAAGGTACAATCGGAGGCATAAGAAGTAGCTCGCCAGCTGAGGCGTAAATTTTTTTCAGTATCCGAAATGGCTTTCAATATTTATCGCGAACGCATCCTGAAAATTTTCGTATTGGTATTGTATTATGTGACAAAAAATTACAAATTTTGAAAATTTTGAGCTGCTTATCAGTACTTTTATTAGGGTAATTACAGAAAAAGAACATTATTGTGAAAAAAAAAAAGCGTTTATCTCCGAGTGAAAAAACTTTATTTAATAAAACGAAAATGCGCGAGTGAAGCGATTGCGAAATTTTTGAGCTATTTCTTGTACATTATGAGAATGAGGAAACAATAGTACCTTTTATTGAAAACCCGAGTAGCAAGAACGAAAATGTTAGAAAAAAACACTGAGTTGTAATGCAGTATTGTACAGTTTCTACACTATTGTAATGCGAACGCGATAATTGAAAGCCACTTCTAGAAGTGTTTGTTAAAAACTTATATAAGGAAAACAGAGGATCTTTTGAGTGTTCAATAGATTTGCCGTATTTCGTCATGCGACATAGAAATATAATAAAGGCGTGAGCGCAGCGAGCGCGAAAATTTTGAGTTTTTTCCACAAAGTGAAGGAGAAATATAATAATGGCGCGAGCGCAGCGAGTGCGAAAACGGATCTTTTTCCACAAAGTGTATCAGAAAAAAAAGGAGCCGGGCCCTAGCCTGCGCGGGCCCCCTACCGGCTTATGGCAAGCCCCGCAAGCCAGACACGTGGTGGCCCGCGCAGGCTAGGGCCCGGCTGGCAAACGCCACCTCGACTATATAGCCAGTCCGACGCTGCTCAAGAGATCCTTTGTTTTCTTTAAGGTTTTTAGCAAACACATCTATATATAAAGTGTCAGATCTTGTCGGGCCGCCCGAGGGCCACTGACATGGCTCAACGACTGCTATTAATCAATAACAGCCGGGACCGACAGCTTAACGTGCCCTCCGCAGCACGGAACGTTGGAAAACCGCACATAACTTACAAAATACATTAATGGCCTTTGCCAGCTCACCTCATACGACAAGCATTACCACGTCGGCCCATATTTGTAATTTTGCTAACATTAGGTACAATTTCCCTAAAGAGGATGCTCTTACGATTTCAGAGAAAAGAAAAGAAGGTGGAGTGCGACGTGTGCCACAAAACGATGCAACAGGCGAGTCTGCGGCTGCACCAGGAGATCAAACATGCCGGCAAGGGGCCCGTATGCGAGGTAACACACTTACAATTTCAGAGGAAGGAGCAGAAGGTGGAGTGCGACGTGTGCCACACAACGATGCAACATGCGAGTCTGCGGCTGCACCAGGAGATCAAACATGCCGGCAAGGGGCCCGTATGCGAGGTAACACACTTACAATTTCAGAGGAAGGAGCAGAAGGTGGAGAGCGACGTGTGCCACACAACGATGCAACATGCGAGTCTGCGGCTGCACCAGGAGATCAAACATGCCGGCAAGGGGCCCGTATGCGAGGAAACACACTTACAATTTCAGAGGAAAGAGCAGAAGGTGGAGTGCGACGTGTGCCACAAAACGATGCAAGAGGCGAGTCTGCGGCTGCACCAGGAGATCAAACATGCCGGCAAGGGGCCCGTATGCGAGGTAACACACTTACAATTTCAGAGGAAGGAGCAGAAGGTGGAGAGCGACGTGTGCCACACAACGATGCAACAGGCGAGTCTGCGGCTGCACCAGGAGATCAAACATACCGGCAAGGGGCCCGTATGCGAGGTAACACACTTACAATTTCAGAGGAAGGAGCAGAAGGTGGAGTGCGACGTGTGCCACACAACGATGCAACAGGCGAGTCTGCGGCTGCACCAGGAGATCAAACATGCCGGCAAGGGGCCCGTATGCGAGGTAACACACTTACAATTTCAGAGGAAGGAGCAGAAGGTGGAGTGCGACGTGTGCCACACAACGATGCAACATGCGAGTCTGCGGCTGCACCAGGAGATCAAACATGCCGGCAAGGGGCCCGTATGCGAGGTAACACACTTACAATTTCAGAGGAAGGAGCAGAAGGTGGAGAGCGACGTGTGCCACACAACGATGCAACATGCGAGTCTGCGGCTGCACCAGGAGATCAAACATGCCGGCAAGGGGCCCGTATGCGAGGAAACACACTTACAATTTCAGAGGAAGGAGCAGAAGGTGGAGTGCGACGTGTGCCACAAAACGATGCAACAGGCGAGTCTGCGGCTGCACCAGGAGATCAAACATGCCGGCAAGGGGCCCGTATGCGAGGTAACACACTTACAATTTCAGAGGAAGGAGCAGAAGGTGGAGAGCGACGTGTGCCACACAACGATGCAACAGGCGAGTCTGCGGCTGCACCAGGAGATCAAACATGCCGGCAAGGGGCCCGTATGCGAGGTAACACACTTACAATTTCAGAGGAAGGAGCAGAAGGTGGAGAGCGACGTGTGCCACACAACGATGCAACAGGCGAGTCTGCGGCTGCACCAGGAGATCAAACATGCCGGCAAGGGGCCCGTATGCGAGGTAACACACTTACAATTTCAGAGGAAGGAGCAGAAGGTGGAGAGCGACGTGTGCCACACAACGATGCAACAGGCGAGTCTGCGGCTGCACCAGGAGATCAAACATGCCGGCAAGGGGCCCGTATGCGAGGTAACACACTTTAACCTTTGTAAGAAGCAGAAGGTGGAGCGCGACGTGTGCCACACAACGATGCAAGAGGCGAGTCTGCGGCTGCACCAGGAGATCAAACATGCCGGCAAGGGGCCCGTATGCGAGGTAACACACTTACAATTTCAGAGGAAGGAGCAGAAGGTGGAGAGCGACGTGTGCCACACAACGATGCAACAGGCGAGTCTGCGGCTGCACCAGGAGATCAAACATACCGGCAAGGGGCCCGTATGCGAGGTAACACACTTACAATTTCAGAGGAAGGAGCAGAAGGTGGAGTGCGACGTGTGCCACACAACGATGCAACAGGCGAGTCTGCGGCTGCACCAGGAGATCAAACATGCCGGCAAGGGGCCCGTATGCGAGGTAACACACTTACAATTTCAGAGGAAGGAGCAGAAGGTGGAGTGCGACGTGTGCCACACAACGATGCAACATGCGAGTCTGCGGCTGCACCAGGAGATCAAACATACCGGCAAGGGGCCCGTATGCGAGGTAACACACTTACAATTTCAGAGGAAGGAGCAGAAGGTGGAGTGCGACGTGTGCCACACAACGATGCAACAGGCGAGTCTGCGGCTGCACCAGGAGATCAAACATGCCGGCAAGGGGCCCGTATGCGAGGTAACACACTTACAATTTCAGAGGAAGGAGCAGAAGGTGGAGTGCGACGTGTACCACACAACGATGCAACAGGCGAGTCTGCGGCTGCACCAGGAGATCAAACATGCCGGCAAGGGGCCCGTATGCGAGGTAACACACTTACAATTTCAGAGGAAGGAGCAGAAGGTGGAGTGCGACGTGTGCCACACAACGATGCAACAGGCGAGTCTGCGGTTGCACCAGGAGATCAAACATACCGGCAAGGGGCCCGTATGCGAGGTAACACACTTACAATTTCAGAGGAAGGAGCAGAAGGTGGAGTGCGACGTGTGCCACACAACGATGCAACAGGCGAGTCTGCGGCTGCACCAGGAGATCAAACATGCCGGCAAGGGGCCCGTATGCGAGGTAACACACTTACAATTTCAGAGGAAGGAGCAGAAGGTGGAGTGCGACGTGTGCCACACAACGATGCAACAGGCGAGTCTGCGGCTGCACCAGGAGATCAAACATGCTGGCAAGGGGCCCGTATGCGAGGTAACACACTTACAATTTCAGAGGAAGGAGCAGAAGGTGGAGTGCGACGTGTGCCACACAACGATGCAACAGGCGAGTCTGCGGCTGCACCAGGAGATCAAACATGCCGGCAAGGGGCCCGTATGCGAGGTAACACACTTACAATTTCAGAGGAAGGAGCAGAAGGTGGAGTGCGACGTGTGCCACAAAACGATGCAACAGGCGAGTCTGCGGCTGCACCAGGAGATCAAACATGCCGGCAAGGGGCCCGTATGCGAGGTAACACACTTACAATTTCAGAGGAAGGAGCAGAAGGTGGAGTGCGACGTGTGCCACAAAACGATGCAACAGGCGAGTCTGCGGCTGCACCAGGAGATCAAACATGCCGGCAAGGGGCCCGTATGCGAGGTAACATACTTACAATTTCAGAGGAAGGAGCAGAAGGTGGAGTGCGACGTGTGCCACAAAACGATGCAACAGGCGAGTCTGCGGCTGCACCAGGAGATCAAACATGCCGGCAAGGGGCCCGTATGCGAGGTAACACACTTACAATTTCAGAGGAAGGAGCAGAAGGTGGAGTGCGACGTGTGCCACACAACGATGCAACAGGCGAGTCTGCGGCTGCACCAGGAGATCAAACATGCCGGCAAGGGCCCGTATGCGAGGTAACACACTTTAACCTTTGTAAGAAGCAGAAGGTGGAGAGCGACGTGTGCCACACAACGATGCAAGAGGCGAGTCTGCGGCTGCACCAGGAGATCAAACATGCCGGCAAGGGGCCCGTATGCGAGGTAACACACTTACAATTTCAGAGGAAGGAGCAGAAGGTGGAGTGCGACGTGTGCCACACAACGATGCAAGAGGCGAGTCTGCGGCTGCACCAGGAGATCAAACATGCCGGCAAGGGGCCCGTATGCGAGGTAACACACTTTAACCTTTGTAAGAAGCAGAAGGTGGAGAGCGACGTGTGCCACACAACGATGCAAGAGGCGAGTCTGCGGCTGCACCAGGAGATCAAACATGCCGGCAAGGGGCCCGTATGCGAGGTAACACACTTTAACCTTTGTAAGAAGCAGAAGGTGGAGAGCGACGTGTGCCACACAACGATGCAACAGGCGAGTCTGCGGCTGCACCAGGAGATCAAACATGCCGGCAAGGGGCCCGTATGCGAGGTAACACACTTACAATTTCAGAGGAAGGAGCAGAAGGTGGAGAGCGACGTGTGACACACAACGATGCAACAGGCGAGTCTGCGGCTGCACCAGGAGATCAAACATGCCGGCAAGGGGCCCGTATGCGAGGTAACACACTTACAATTTCAGAGGAAGGAGCAGAAGGTGGAGAGCGACGTGTGCCACACAACGATGCAACAGGCGAGTCTGCGGCTGCACCAGGAGATCAAACATGCCGGCAAGGGGCCCGTATGCGAGGTAACACACTTTAACCTTTGTAAGAAGCAGAAGGTGGAGAGCGACGTGTGCCACACAACGATGCAAGAGGCGAGTCTGCGGCTGCACCAGGAGATCAAACATGCCGGCAAGGGGCCCGTATGCGAGGTAACACACTTTAACCTTTGTAAGAAGCAGAAGGTGGAGAGCGACGTGTGCCACACAACGATGCAAGAGGCGAGTCTGCAGCTGCACCAGGAGATCAAACATGCCGGCAAGGGGCCCGTATGCGAGGTAACACACTTTAACCTTTGTAAGAAGCAGAAGGTGGAGAGCGACGTGTGCCACACAACGATGCAACAGGCGAGTCTGCGGCTGCACCAGGAGATCAAACATGCCGGCAAGGGGCCCGTATGCGAGGTAACACACTTTAACCTTTGTAAGAAGCAGAAGGTGGAGAGCGACGTGTGCCACACAACGATGCAAGAGGCGAGTCTGCGGCTGCACCAGGAGATCAAACATGCCGGCAAGGGGCCCGTATGCGAGGTAACACACTTTAACCTTTGTAAGAAGCAGAAGGTGGAGAGCGACGTGTGCCACACAACGATGCAAGAGGCGAGTCTGCGGCTGCACCAGGAGATCAAACATGCCGGCAAGGGGCCCGTATGCGAGGTAACACACTTTAACCTTTGTAAGAAGCAGAAGGTGGAGAGCGACGTGTGCCACACAACGATGCAAGAGGCGAGTCTGCGGCTGCACCAGGAGATCAAACATGCCGGCAAGGGGCCCGTATGCGAGGTAACACACTTTAACCTTTGTAAGAAGCAGAAGGTGGAGAGCGACGTGTGCCACACAACGATGCAAGAGGCGAGTCTGCGGCTGCACCAGGAGATCAAACATGCCGGCAAGGGGCCCGTATGCGAGGTAACACACTTTAACCTTTGTAAGAAGCAGAAGGTGGAGAGCGACGTGTGCCACACAACGATGCAAGAGGCGAGTCTGCGGCTGCACCAGGAGATCAAACATGCCGGCAAGGGGCCCGTATGCGAGGTAACACACTTTAACCTTTGTAAGAAGCAGAAGGTGGAGAGCGACGTGTGCCACACAACGATGCAAGAGGCGAGTCTGCGGCTGCACCAGGAGATCAAACATGCCGGCAAGGGGCCCGTATGCGAGGTAACACACTTTAACCTTTGTAAGAAGCAGAAGGTGGAGAGCGACGTGTGCCACACAACGATGCAAGAGGCGAGTCTGCGGCTGCACCAGGAGATCAAACATGCCGGCAAGGGGCCCGTATGCGAGGTAACACACTTTAACCTTTGTAAGAAGCAGAAGGTGGAGAGCGACGTGTGCCACACAACGATGCAAGAGGCGAGTCTGCGGCTGCACCAGGAGATCAAACATGCCGGCAAGGGGCCCGTATGCGAGGTAACACACTTTAACCTTTGTAAGAAGCAGAAGGTGGAGAGCGACGTGTGCCACACAACGATGCAAGAGGCGAGTCTGCGGCTGCACCAGGAGATCAAACATGCCGGCAAGGGGCCCGTATGCGAGGTAACACACTTTAACCTTTGTAAGAAGCAGAAGGTGGAGAGCGACGTGTGCCACACAACGATGCAAGAGGCGAGTCTGCGGCTGCACCAGGAGATCAAACATGCCGGCAAGGGGCCCGTATGCGAGGTAACACACTTTAACCTTTGTAAGAAGCAGAAGGTGGAGAGCGACGTGTGCCACACAACGATGCAAGAGGCGAGTCTGCGGCTGCACCAGGAGATCAAACATGCCGGCAAGGGGCCCGTATGCGAGGTAACACACTTTATCCTTATTAAACTAGGTTTGATTATGGTAAAGTGAAAATAATAATAAATGACTGCAGGGTTGGCAATAGAGCATGTTTTACCGGATCACCGTTAATGTATTTTACTGGTGAACCGTTAATGTCTTTTACCGGATCACCGTTAATGTCTTTTACTGGTTCACCGTTAATGTATTTTACTGGTTAACAGTTAATGTATTTTACTGGTTCACCGTTAATGTATTTTACTGGTTAACCGTTAATGTCTTTTACCGGATCACCGTTAATGTCTTTTACTGGTTCACCGTTAATGTATTTTACTGGTTAACAGTTAATGTATTTTACTGGTTCACCGTTAATGTATTTTACTGGTTAACCGTTAATGTCTTTTACCGGATCACCGTTAATGTCTTTTACTGGTTCACCGTTAATGTATTTTACTGGTTAACAGTTAATGTATTTTACTGGTTCACCGTTAATGTATTTTACTGGTTAACCGTTAATGTATTTTACTGGTTCACCGTTAATGTATTTTACTGGTTAACAGTTAATGTATTTTACTGGTTCACCGTTAATGTATTTTACTGGTTAACAGTTAATGTATTTTACTGGTTCACCGTTAATGTATTTTACTGGTTAACCGGCCGTTTGAGCCGTCATACAGATGAGCCTATTTATTTGACACATTTTTTGTTTTATCAATATATTTCATTTACGCCATTTTTTGTATATATAAATACATGTAATTATAAATAGCAAGTATAATTTTAGAGATAAGAAGGATAAGCAAGCAAGCAAGCTAAAGTGGGCTGGCTGGTCATATTTCCCGAAGAACCGATAACCGTTGGGGTAGACGAGTTCTCGAGTGGAGACCACGTTTACGCAAACGTAGTATGGCCAGGTGGAGTAACGACATGGGAAAAGTGGCAAGAAAATGGATGAGGAGAGCTGAAGACCGAGCTCAGTGGCGTGCATTAGGAGAGGCCTACATCCAGCAGTGGTCAGATGTAGGCTGATGATGATGATGATAGTTTTTGAGAAACACGTCGATATTTTTCCACAAAAGTTACACAAATGCGTTTGATGAATTATTTAAGGTGTTAATCTAATAAGAACTTAGCTTAACCACACCGCCGCTTGAAGTACTTCCTCCATTGTTGCTCCATTTAATTTCAATGCAGGAAGTTCTGTTCTGCAGCATACTTACAGAATGACGAATAAGTTCTTCGCGGAGTACAAAATGAAATCGTTCAGAATTGTTTAAAAACGTTACTAAAGAGTCTTTACTACTGATTAAGTGATGTTGATATACGTTTATTTTACCGGTTAACCTGTAATTTTATATTATTTTTCCGGTATCCATCTATACAGGGTCATTTAATGAAATTTAATGATACCTACACTACACCTCTAAACCACGGACCACATCTGATTAGACCAAAAGAGCCATTTGCAGATAAAATTAGAAAAACCGGTAAATTTACTGAAAATTGCATGCCCTAGTTATCAACACTACCCACCACTACCTTACCTCTGTTTGTTGTATTTCCAGCATTGCGAGCGACGCTTCGGGAACAAGTTCCGTTTGAAGGAGCACTTGCGAGCGAAGCACGGATATGAGAAGTTCAAGTGCAGTATGTGCGAGTACCGCAGCGCCAGCAGCATGGCCTTGCGGGTGAGAGAACTAATACTAGATTGTACAACAAGTGCATAAACCGAGCCGTAGGCGAGGGCAGATTTTGAAGTGGAGAATAAAATGCCTTGTTTTATAAACGAGTTACACACTACACACACACACACATATATAGTTGTATACACACTATTCTTTTCAATTCGATGCGAGGAAATTACACAGAGACATTCTAATATTTACTGGTTTCCCGCTTATCCAATGCATGAAATTGTCACACGTGTTATGATGTTCCGAGATACATATATTGTGCCGAGATTTTGGTGGCAATATCTTCTGAGATTTATTTGCGTTTCTTTCCATTAATGTATGGGGTTGTTGGCCGTGGCGGTCTCGGCTTAGAATAAGACCCCTCGCAATCCTCCCGTGGATGTCGTAAGAGAAAGATGGGCAGCAGCGTCCGAGTACATATGTGTAACACTGCGGTCACCAATCCCAGGCGGATTGATGACAATACGATAGAAACACCGCAAAGACGGCCCCCAGTCTCCGGCGGCTCCGTTATTCTTGGCACCTGTAGCAGCCACGGTAAAGGCGGAGCAGGGGGTGCTAAGAATCCCCGGCAAGATACCCAGCTAACCAATCCCCACGATCTCTGAACCTGCCAACATACAACGCACGCACCTTGAGGACCGGTGAGAAGTTGATAGAGCTGGAAGACGTAGTAAGTTGCGCTGGGATTTTATAGGGTTATCAGAAGTCCGAAGAGAATGAAAGGATACGATGACCCTGAATTCCGACAACTTACTTTATTACCGGGAGGGCGACCAGCAGTCCCAACACGGTATCGGATTTCTCGTCCACAAGTCCCTCGTCAGCAACGTTGTGAAGAATGAAAGCGTTTCGAGCAGGGTGTGGCATACCTTATACTCAGAATTACCGAACGGTATTCGTTGAAGGTCATACAGGTGTGCGCCCCACACTCGAAACGCCCGGACGATGAAGTGGAGGCTATGTATGACGACATTTCAAATGCCATACGTCATGGCGCTCTTTGGGGGAAGCCTATGTTCAGCAGTGGACTTCTAAAGGCTGACATGATGATGATGTATGTACAGAACCACGAGCGGCGCCACCGCGTCGACCGACTGTTCGCGTGCACTAGTCGCAGCGCGTTGTATATATTATGTATGTATGTATGTATGTATGTACAGAACCACGAGTTCGCCACCGCGTCGAGCGACCGTTCGCGTGCACTAGTCGCAGCGCGTGGTTTCACGCGCGTTGTATATATATGTATGTATGTACAGAACCACGAGTTCGCCACCGCGTCGTGCGACCGTTCGCGTGCACTAGTCGCAGCGCGTGGTTTCACGCGCGTTGTATATATTATGTATGTATGTACAGAACCACGAGTTCGCCACCGCGTCGAGCGACCGTTCGCGTGCACTAGTCGCAGCGCGTTGTATATATTATGTATGTATGTACAGAACCACGAGTTCGCCACCGCGTCGAGCGACCGTTCGCGTGCATTAATTGCAGCGCGCGGTTTCACGCGCGGTGTATATATTATATATGTATGTATGTATGTATGTACAGAACTTCGAGCGGCGCCACCGCGTCGAGCGACCGTTCTCGTGCACTAGTCGCAGCGCGTGGTTTCACGTGCGTTGTATATATTATGTATGTATGTACAGAACCACGAGTTCGCCACCGCGTCGAGCGACCGTTCGCGTGCATTAATTGCAGCGCGCGGTTTCACGCGCGGTGTATATATTATATATGTATGTATGTATGTATGTATGTATGTATGTACAGAACTTCGAGCGGCGCCACCGCGTCGAGCGACCGTTCTCGTGCACTAGTCGCAGCGCGTGGTTTCACGCGCGTTGTATATATTATGTATGTACAGAACCACCAGTTCGCCACCGCGTCGAGCGACCGTTCGCGTGCACTAGTCGCAGCGCGCGGTTTCACGCGCGTTGTATATATTATGTATGTATTTACAGAACCACGAGCGGCGCCACCGCGTCGAGCGACCGTTCGCGTGCACTAGTTGCAGCGCGCGGTTTCACGAGCCGAGCCTCTTAGAACAACACAAGCAGTCGCACCGAACTGAGTAACTAATGAAGGTAAGGATTCACGTTCTATCCTCAAGGGTTTGCTGGAACAAAACACTTTGAAAGGTTAAGCTCTCCTTTGTACATCTACAATCTACTACATAGTCTACTATAGTAGTAGATTGTACGACGAGGCAGCAACATAATTCACTTGTAACCTGAACAAATGTTGACGCGGCACAGCTAGTCTACTATAGTAGTAGATTGTACGACAAGGCAGCAACATAGTTCACTTGTAACCTGAACAAATGTTGACGCGGCACAGCTAGTCTACTATAGTAGTAGATTGTACGACAAGGCAGCAACATAGTTCACTTGTAACCTGAACAAATGTTGACGCGGCACAGCTAGTCTACTATAGTAGTAGATTGTACAAGGCAGCAACATAGTTCACTTGTAACCTGAACAAATGTTGTAGCGGCACAGCTAGTCTACTATAGTAGTAGATTGTACGACAAGGCAGCAACATAGTTCACTTGTAACCTGAGCAAATGTTGACGCGGCCCAGCTAGTCTACTATAGTAGTAGATTGTACGACGAGGCAGCAACATAGTTCACTTGTAACCTGAACAAATGTTGTCGCGGCACAGCTAGTCTACTATAGTAGTAGATTGTACGACAAGGCAGCAACATAGTTCACTTGTAACCTGAACAAATGTTGACGCGGCACAGCTAGTCTACTATAGTAGTAGATTGTACGACAAGGCAGCAACATAGTTCACTTGTAACCTGAACAAATGTTGACGCGGCACAGCTAGTCTACTATAGTAGTAGATTGTACGACAAGGCAGCAACATAGTTCACTTGTAACCTGAACAAATGTTGTCGCGGCACAGCTAGTCTACTATAGTAGTAGATTGTACGACAAGGCAGCAACATAGTTCACTTGTAACCTGAGCAAATGTTGACGCGGCCCAGCTAGTCTACTATAGTAGTAGATTGTACGACGAGGCAGCAACATAGTTCACTTGTAACCTGAACAAATGTTGACGCGGCACAGCTAGTCTACTATAGTAGTAGATTGTACGACGAGGCAGCAACATAGTTCACTTGTAACCTGAACAAATGTTGACGCGGCACAGCTAGTCTACTATAGTAGTAGATTGTACGACGAGGCAGCAACATAGTTCACTTGTAACCTGAACAAATGTTGTCGCGGCACAGCTAGTCTACTATAGTAGTAGATTGTACGACAAGGCAGCAACATAGTTCACTTGTAACCTGAACAAATGTTGTCGCGGCACAGCTAGTCTACTATAGTAGTAGATTGTACGACAAGGCAGCAACATAGTTCACTTGTAACCTGAGCAAATGTTGACGCGGCACAGCTAGTCTACTATAGTAGTAGATTGTACGACAAGGCAGCAAAATAATATGTTTACGGCGAAGGCGCTATTTTGAATCCTAAACGGAGTGAAGTATTCTAGAGTAGAATCCTGAACGTATACTACGAATTAAACTTAATGGCGGCTGTGAAGTACGCTGCTAGCGCGGCATTGCGCATCCCCTCACCCCTCCAACACTCGCGCGTATCTAATATTTGCTATTGCGCAGCGCTCCGCGCCAACTTCACAGCCGCCATTAAGTTTGATTCGGACTGTAGCGAGGGATACAATATACGTCGCCTGAGGAAAAATAATTTTGCACCCCGAGTGACACTCCGTACTCTACATAGTCAATTTAAACCAATTATATAGCATAAACTAGTGGCTCTTTGAGCTGTAGACCTCGGCGCGTACAAACGTTTTTGCAAACAAGCTAGCGGTGCACAGTAGCGCCATCTAGTTACCTTATCGTACAACTAACATTAATAACCAAGGTGCTCCATCAATCCCTAAATAGTAGGTAAAGGGCTGCTTAAACCTAAGAACCTTAACCATTTTGAGGAGCTATTCTGCTCATCACGCTGAAGATCCTCATCAGATCTTCATCAAATTTTTATGAGATCAATTTAAAGTTACTGCCTTAAAAATATAAAAAGAACCATCGAAATCGGATCTAATAAGGCGGAGATATTTAGTAGATCTCTTTTTGCCCCTTTCTGGGGGATTTAGGATTGGGGGGTCCCAATCCTAAATCCCAGAAGACTAAACATTCAAAAAATTCGTTTAACCTGTATACCAAGTTTCGCCTAGATCGGTTGAGAAATGCGACCTATAGAGGAGAACAGAAAGCACTTTTGTTCAAGCTGAAACAGAGATGCTTCGCTCATGCTTCGCACTCGCTCGGTGAATTAGTCAAAAGAAACAACACATTAGGGTAACTTCGGGGACCAAATTGTAGGCAACAACAAACAAAAACATAAAAATAAGCCAAAAACTGCATCGCCATTGACTGAATAACATGTAGTTACTATACCTGAGTATAAACTACATAGTATAAAACAAAGTCGCTTTGAGCTTTTTCTTTTAAACTACGCAACGGATTTTAATGCGGTTTTCACCTTCAGTTAGATTATTTTTCATACTATATATATATATATATATATTAGGGAAATTGTCGACCCGTTTTTGGAACCATATATATATATATATATATATATATATATATATATATATATATATATATATATATATATTTACTAACTGTGCCCGCGGCTTTGGTCGCGTAGCCAAATTCATGGGTTTTATTTTTTGCGTGGAACCCTAATTATTTCCAAAAAATTAAAGTAGCCTAAGTTATTTCTTATAACATCTGCTATCTGCCAGTGAAAGTCCCGTTAAAATCGGTCCAGTTGATTTGGTCGGATCGGAGATTAGCTGGAACTGAACGTAGCGGCGAGCGAAGCGAGCCGCGCTTCTTCCTCCGAAGCGGAGTGAAGGTCGAGTGTGCGAGAACTAAATTTTTCACCTCGTTTTTTTCTTAATTTCACCCGTGCGAAGTCAGGGCGTATTTTTTTTTTAAAGAAAAAGAACGATCCTTTTTATATTTTCAGAAATGTTAAAGATGTACAAAGAATAGTTGATTGACCCAAATATAAAAAAAAAAACGCAAAAAATACGCAAGTATTGTCATCAGCGCCATCTAGTGTCACGGACCATCCACCTCGAGGTTGTATGCCGCGGTTGTATCGCGGGTTTGAGTCCCGCCCGTAACCACAAGTGTTCCTATAAATAGTCGTAGCACTTCGTTTGGTTAATAATTTGTTTTCCTCATATATTTCAGTGCAACATGTGCTCCCGTACGTACAGCTGTAGGCACTACGTGTAGCATCTCCGCCACGTGCACACGGGACCCGGGGGCAGCCTGCAGCGGAGCCAGGCAGGGGGCGAGTCTCAGAGCTGAATGCAGAGCCGCCTACTGTAGTGGCGCTGGTGCAGAGTCGACGGAAGTGCAGTGGAAAGTAAATAAATGATTGTTATATGTTATGTTGTTGTTTGATTCATGCTCTTAGAGGATCGGAAACCAAAAGTATAATATAAAGCAGGAAGTACCAAAAAGTCGGCACAAAGATAATTTAACCTGTGGACGAGAGTGTTTTTGGAAGTCTTGGGCTGTTTTTTTAGATAAAGAATGATTACAAGATTTGCCATACACAAAATCTGTATTTGAGGAAGATAAATGAACCAAAAAATAGAAAAAAAATATTTTTTTTACTTATTTTTAGTTATTATTTTTTTGCAAAATTTGCAAAAATAACCTCAAATATCCCGTACGGGATACCGATAGCCGACAGGTTAAAAAAAATACACCAATGGACTTAAAGTAGTGAACTGATCTAAAATCGACGTTTTTAAAAATCGTTTGGTCGTTTGTGATGCGCGAGCATCACGTAAAAACCACTGGATGGATTGCGATGGGATTTTCACGTTGTTGTTGTAGGGTTTGACTTAAAAGCTGCTGTAATTACTGGTATCTCAATACGATGAGTAGAAGCGGAAAAAACTACCGTTAGTTGACAGGTTAGATGCATATTATTCAGTACAACCACCTATTCTGTTATCAAAGAATTACAGCGACTAATAAATAAAACTGCAGGTTTAAGCAACATGACAACACATTTATGTTTGTCATGTTGCATATGTTTGTCATAATTTCTGGCACAGCATATTGTTAGAATCTCTGAGTAACATGACAACTCATTTATTATGTTTATCATAATTTCTGGCACAGCATATTGTTAGAATCTCTGAGTAACATGACAACTCATTTATTATGTTTGTCATAATTTCTGGCACAGCATATTGTTAAAATCTCTGAGTAACATGACAACTCATTTATTATGTTTGTCATAATTTCTGGCACAGCATATTGTTAGAATCTCTGAGTAACATGACAACTCATTAATTATGTTTGTCATAATTTCTGGCACAGCATATTGTTAGAATCTCTGAGTAACATAACAACTCATTTATTATGTTTGTCATAATTTCTGGCACAGCATATTGTTAGAATCTCTGAGTAACATGACAACTCATTTATTATGTTTGTCATAATTTCTGGCACAGCATATTGTTAGAATCTCTGAGTAACATGACAACTCATTTATTATGTTTGTCATAATTTCTGGCACAGCATATTGTTAGAATCTCTGAGTAACATGACAACTCATTTATTATGTTTATCATAATTTCTGGCACAGCATATTGTTAGAATCTCTGAGTAACATGACAACTCATTTATTATGTTTGTCATAATTTCTGGCACAGCATATTGTTAGAATCTCTGAGTAACATGACAACTCATTTATTATGTTTGTCATAATTACTGGCACAGCATATTGTTAGAATCTCTGAGTAACATGACAACTCATTTATTATGTTTGTCATAATTTCTGGCACAGCATATTGTTAGAATCTCTGAGTAACATGACAACTCATTTATTATGTTTGTCATAATTTCTGGCACAGCATATTGTTAGAATCTCTGAGTAACATGACAACTCATTTATTATGTTTGTCATAATTTCTGGCACAGCATATTGTTAGAATCTCTGAGTAACATGACAACTCATTTATTATGTTTGTCATAATTACTGGCACAGCATATTGTTAGAATCTCTGAGTAACATGACAACTCATTTATTATGTTTATCATAATTTCTGGCACAGCATATTGTTAGAATCTCTGAGTAACATGACAACTCATTTATTATGTTTGTTATAATTTCTGGCACAGCATATTGTTAGAATCTCTGAGTAACATAACAACTCATTTATTATGTTTGTCATAATTTCTGGCACAGCATATTGTTAGAATCTCTGAGTAACATGACAACTCATTTATTGTTGTCATAATTTCTGGCACAGCATATTGTTAAAATCTCTGAGTAACATGACAACTCATTTATTATGTTTGTCATAATTTCCTTTAAAAATCATCTTTAGGTTCCTTTTATCATTTTTCATTTCGACTTACCATTTAGGATCTATAACGATTTAAAATTGGTTCGCAACCATTTTCATCCAAAAAATTGCCTCTTTATAGTTTCACAGTCGGGTTATTTAGCACTTTCAGTTATGTCTTGGTAATCTTAAATCTGAAACTGAACTGAACTTAAAAAAAAAACAATATAAATAAGAAAATCCATTATAATATTTTTTATATAGATACATAACCTTATTTACTAAAACTAATTTCAAACTAAATATTCTTATTAACAGTTTTCAATTTTAATCGAACCTACGCTTAAAAAATATTTCAAATTGACATACATAATAAACAAAATTCAACTATGTTAATAAAAACCCATTAGAAAATTTTATGCGATAAATATTGCAGTGTCTTGACATATAATTTTATGCGATAAATATTGCAGTGTCTTGACATATAATTTTATGCGATAAATATTGCAGTGTCATGACATATAATTTTATGCGATAAATATTGCAGTGTCTTGACATATAATTTTATGCGATAAATATTGCAGTGTCTTGACATATAATTTTATGCGATAAATATTGCAGTGTCTTGACATATAATTTTATGCGATAAATATTGCAGTGTCTTGACATATAATTTTATGCGATAAATATTGCAGTGTCTTGACATATAATTTCTACAGAACTTAAGTAATTATTTTTCTACTTTTTTTCAACATAGCCTGTAAGCTAGAAAAACCCAGATTAACAAATCAATTTAAAAAATCATGAAATTGTAACTTCATTTCCTTCCTACAATGTTTAACCGGCCTTGTTGCCTGCCCAACGGGTGAATATATATATATATATATATATAATACAATGACGTTTCCGGTTTGGACGTCAACATTGTCAACACAGTATACTTCCCACCCAGTTTCTTAAACCAAAGGAGGTTGAATTACGCTTTCTTTTTTCACCCGGTTTTTTAAACCAAAGGAGGTTGAATTAAGCTTAATGGCGTTATTTTTTTTAATAGTGAGCGTAATTCAACCTCCTTGCGATAAACAGAATAGTAATATAGACTGTGCTATAGACAAAATGGTACGTCAATATAAAACCTCTATACAAAACATTATACTCGTAGCAAAGGGAATACAATGCATTATAGTTTATGGAAGAAGTGTATAGAATTGTTGTTATAATAGAGTACATGTTAATTAATTTAATGAGTGGTTTTCCAAGTGTCATTTAAGCATTATTTATCTCTCGCTAGATGGTGTTGGCGACAGTTTTGGTACCAGTACTGTATGACCAAGGAAGTTCTATAAGTACGTAGAACTTCCTTGAGAATGACCAAAGATTTTGAATTACGCTTACTCATTTCTTACTATCGTTGCGCTTACTGGCGGGTATGACGTCCCTTGTTCCCTCGTTTGTTGAGTTGTGCGTCAGTTTTGTAATAAATTCATTACTTACATTATTTATTGGTAGTATTTTCTACCTTCTTGAACTACTTCTTATGAACTAAACTGACAATGCCTAATGGAAAACGGCTCATTGTTTTGCACAAAAATAGTGTAGGTACAAGGAAGGACTTAATGCTAAAAAGCATTATCTACCCGTCATCCAGGTCGTGAAAGAAATAATAGTACAAAGGGCATGTTTGTTAAATTATTGAACAATAAATACGATAGAAACAAAGGTTTGTGTAAATAAAATATTTAGTGTAAGGAATTTTGCAAAATATTTGTGCTAATATGGGACAACTGTTTCCCTGCACAGTGACAACATATCTAAATTATATTGTTTTGTAATCTCGCTAGGCAGTAAACAGATTGAAAATAATTCTTATTCAAAAGCCTAGTCTGTTACACTAGATAGGTAATTGAATAGGTAGGTACCTACAATATCTTGAAACATTATATTTATCACTAATACTGGTTTCAAAGGTCATACAATCTCAGGAAATGATGCTGAATTACTACAGATATTTTTGTCCAAAGACGCCGTGAATTTGACTGACATAAAAGTATGTATGGGAGTTCGCCATTGTTCTTTAGGCACAATATTCACACAAATAATGTTATAAAAAACATAGTAGGCGCTCTTAATAGTATTTCAAAATAATTGTTGTAAATCTTTCCTGTATTAGTATTGGAATTTTTAATGCTTGGACAATCTAGATATGTATAATCAAAGCGTAGGCACAGTGTACTTGTTACTATATTGCCGTTTTGGTAGCAGAGAGAGCCATAGATTATAAAAACATTGCAAGGCAAGAGCTGACCGTAAGAGTAAGAAGTCTCCATTATAACAATAATTACTGACAACGTTTCAATAATTGTCTAATTGTATTTAATTGTGATAAATATATTACTGTATGATTGTGTGTGTAAAATATTGTCATAATGAAGCAGCTAGGAGCGAGACCTGCGCGATGATATAGGTAAATATCGACGCGACAATATTCAGGAAAGGCTACGATACGAGTAACCACACTAACCGCACGGATCCCAAGCGTAACCGGCAACCGTGCCTTGTATAGATTATAAAACATTGCGAAGCAAGAGATGGGCATAAGATAAGAACTTGAGGCATAATACAGTAAAAACTCCCGCGCAAACCGCTCAATATATAATTAAGTTATGAGCAAAAAAAAGGGTGAAAGGCAAAGTAAGGCTTCGGCAGCAGTACATGAGGAAACTAGTGGCATTGGGCTGAAATTGAAGTTTCGTGCCTTTGCGTCGCGTGTGGTTGAGCCTTGCTCCCGCCCTCGCCGCAAACTCTCGCCTTCACTTCAATTCGCCGTGCGGACGATCCGGTCTATCATCACCTCGTGCACACGTCTGCCAGGATCGACGCACCGCCCGGCTCTGACTGGGGTTTCTTTGGAAACCGCTAGCTCAGAGCCACTTCGTAAGTTCAGCGAAGCCAAACGCTCCGCACTTCCCCCGTTCGCGCGTTGGAGTGAAGTTCGAGGTCGCCTGGCTGGGCCTTCCCTACGGGATCTCACCCGGCCCGGGTAGTACCTCACTTCTCCAGCGCGGCTCGGAGGTAAGACGCACTTCGATCGATCGATACATCTCGCTACAGCTCTTATCATCGCTTCTCTATCCTCTTCTGCTACACTCTCTCTTCATCACCTGTTTACTCTTCTTCTTCACTGCACTGCCTATTGAATTATACTATACACCATGTCGGACAGGGATTCAACCCCCTCTCCCACCCCATCAACATCTAACTACCCAGCCCAGGAAGGCATAGTTTGCCGTAACCTCTTCCATCCGGAGCAGTCGGTGATCGTCCCACCGGCTGCTCTGGGCCTGCGGACCGGAGTACGTTCGACCCGCCAACGGACAAGCGGGGGCTCCCAAGGGCTCTCCACCGAGGTGTACCGAGGTTTCTCCACCGGCGGAGCGTACAATCTGTACGCTCCGCCGGTGGAGAAACCGACAGACCCCCATTGGTTCAAATGTTGGGTCAAATACCTATACACCAATTATCACCTGCATCACCAGCTATGAGGAGACCCGATGACCTCCCCTCATCCGGACCGGTGCGTGCGGCCGACGTTCTCGAGGTAAGTGGCCATGATGGCCTACGAGGCCTCGATACGTCTCGGTCGCCCCGGCACCGTCACAAGGCACCGAGACGTGAATCTTCGGACGAAGACCTCGGTGGCGACGAGAAGAGGACAAGGGTGAAAACCTCTATCACCCCTTCATCAGGCGAGCAGAAGGCTTCGGCAGCGGAGCCATCCTCGGCATCATCATCATCCGATGAATCCGGCAGCTCAGGCCAGCGTAGGCCGACACGACCGGGCACCATGTCGCCGGTGTCGCACCACTCCCGATCCCCACTTCAAAATCAGCACCATCAACATCATCATAACACGGCCACCGACTCTACGTCATACGCGGGCATAGAGTCGGTTCCGATGGATGCGGCCCCGATGCCGTCTCCACCGTCACCGTCCCCGGAAGCAGCTGCGTCATACGCGGCAGCCATAGCCTCCCCGCCGCCGGCTTTCGCCAACCAGGCGTCACATGGAGACCATACACATCAACCAACGCAATCAGGTACACCGACGCCCTTACGGGGCTACCCCCCAATTATGGTGGAATGCTTGCCCGATTGGACCAAGCATTTCGCCGTACTCAAAAATAAGCTTGGACACGCCCCGAACGGAAGACCCGCGGGCAGAGGCTTTCGCTTTATGGCAAAGTCAGCTCAGGAGTTCCGGACTATACAACGACACCTATCGGAAGCGACGGAGCAAGACCCAACAGTAGCATGGCACTGCTATGCGGTGGAGAGCGACCTCCCCACCAAAATCGCCATCAAGGGGATGCCGCTCGGGACTAACCCAGCGGAAATCCGCATGGCCCTGGACCAAATGGGTTATGCGGTCAGGTACGTAAAGGAGATTACATCTAGGACGAAGACGGGGCCCCCGTCCTGTATGTACTTCGCCCTTATGGACCGCGTCGACGACTAGGGGCTAGCTCGTTTCTACGCCTGCGACGAACTTTTAAACATGCCGGGCATCAAAATTCAGGGGTGGCACCCGCGAGGCTCGGTCCCGCAGTGCCACCGCTGCCAACACTTCGGGCACGCCTCGGGCGGTTGTCATCGCCCCCCCGCTGCGTGAAGTGCGCGGAAGAGCACTTCGCGGCGGATTGTACGCGTGCGGACGGCGAGCCGCCTAAGTGCGCGAATTGCAAGGGCGCACACCCAGCGAACAACAAAAGATGTCCTACATACTTACGTGAGGCCCGCAAGAGAGGCATACAGGTACCAGGACTGTACCATGATTTTCACCACCAGGCAGCATCTAGACCGCCGTACCAAGCCGATCCCCCCCCCCGATTTTCAAAAACAACGGAGCTCCGGCAATCGCCAATATCAACATCAGCAGCAGCAAAGGCAACGCCAGCAGACGGTTCGAAGAGGGCAGCCCCATCCCAGTGACCCTCGCTTACCCACCTTTAACAGATTTCAAACGCTAACTGACGTCATACCGCCAGCCAACCTGCCCACGGAGCGGGGAGCCCCTCTCCCCCAGAGGCGGCCCAGGAGGCGGCGGAGGTCCAAATCAGTTAGGGTAAGACAGGAAGTACCCCCCACCGCGGCTTCCACTCCCAATAAACAAGGCCCATCGACTACCAACATGGAGAGAAGGCATCACGACCCAGGTCCCAGGAAGCTGGGGCCAGGAGGGCCAAGTCACCCTTCCCACAACGCCAACAAGCCGAGGTTCGAACCCAGACACCCACGGGCTTCCAACAACATCAGACGGCATTACCAGTTTCCGAGCAATAGCCGAGGAGGACTACGAACCAGGTACCTACATCCGTACAGCACCGAGACGTACCCCCCCCCCCCCCCCACCTCACATGAGTTCGGAGTACCCCTATGACCAACACTATGCCCAACGCATGGCACAACATCAACAACAACAGCATCAGCAACAACAACAACAAACGTATCACCCACAAGTCCAGCAATACACGCCAGCGAGCAGCGGAGGGAACCCCATGATCGTAATCATGGGGATCCTTACGGAGCTGCTCGCCTCCATCGTCACCGGAGGGGATATCCGGGAGGTGGCGAGGAGAGGCCTAGACATGCTCGCCCGGATCCAGTATGGATAACATCAGACTGTTATACTGGAATCCGGGGGGCATTAAGGGGAAGATCACGAATCTTAGACTGATCGCCCAAATGCAGGACGCCCACTTTATCCTGCTGGGCGAAACGAAGCTGAGACCATCACAGGACCTTAGGATCCCAATCTATTATTCATACCGCAAGGACTGCGTTTCGGCTACCAACACTGCCTACAGGGGTACAGCGGTCTTGGTTAGAAGAAGCGTAGTCCATGACGAACTACCCCTCCCAGACTACAGCAATCTCTACGCCAATGGCGTTAGGGCGATGACGCCACAAGGGGAGATGAGGATATATGCGGGATATAGACCACCCGGGAGTAATCTGCAAACCCGAGATTTCACCAACATCTTGAACGGCGAGGGATCCACTCTCCTCGTGGGCGACTTCAACGCGAAACACAGGACGTGGGAATCGCGTTTGGACTCGCCCGCAGGACGAACATTACGTAACGCCGCGGATAACTTCAACTTTGAGGTAATTGGGCCGGACGAACCGACCCACATCCCTACAAATGCCAAACATGCACCGGACGTGATAGATATCGTGGCATTTCAGAATATCGCCAATCCTATAAATGTGGAGGTGCTGTACGACCTGGACGAGCAGCACCTCCCCATTCTTATAACAATAGGAACTTCAATTACCTCACTCCAACGAGCACAAAACATTAGAGTGGATTGGGAAGCCTATCGGAGACAACTGTGGGATCTCTCGGTGGGGCCGATAAACACCACGGATGACGTCATTAAAGCAAACAACTTTATATCGGAAAGTATGAAAAATGCCAAAGAGTCTGCTTCTTCAGCCAGATTGCAACCGCATAGGCGATTTGAACTGCCATTAGCAATCCAACGCGACATTAAAAGAAAACGCAGCCTTAGGAAAGCGTGGGCCCGTACCAGATGCCCTACGATCAAGACGGAGCTGAACAAAATACAGGAAAAGGTGTCGACGGCAGTGGAGGTTTGGCGTGGTCAAGATTGGGAGAGGATCATTGACAAAGCAGGTGAGCACATGACAAGCCTCCACCAGCTAAACCGACAGCTGACACGAGCCCTTCCCCCCATCTATCCCCTTCTGGACACTAATAATGAAAGGAAGTACCACCCAATGGATCGAGCCGAGCTGATGGCGGACCACCTCGGGGTACAATTCATACCACACCCAGTACCACAGAACACTAACGCCACCACACTAGAACACCATAACATGGTCACGAGCAGAGTGAGGGAGGTTTTGTTGGAGGTGCCCCCCCCACTTGATGGTGGCGAATACATATCGCCTACAGAGGTAGTCAAGGTAATCCGTCGTCTCCCCAGGAAGAAGGCCGCCGGACACGACAACCTGCCGATAACAGCGCTACATTATCTCCCCACCAGGGCTATAGCCGCAATCACGCGTCTGTTCAACGGAATACTTCGTACCGGCCATTTCCCCGTGGACTGGAAATTAGCGAAGATTATAATGCTGCCTAAACCAGGTAAAGATAAGCGTTTAGCCTCCTCGTATAGACCCATAGCACTGTTGCCTCACCTATCGAAGTTATTCGAGCGGATGCTGCTACACAGGATCCGGCCGTCCCTAGTACCAAGGAAGGAACAGTTCGGCTTCCGAACCCAACACTACAACTCTTCAACTGGCGAGGGTACTTCACCACCTCGCACACCACTCGAACAAAGGTTGGCACTCCATTGCAGTGTTCCTTGACATAGAGAAGGCCTTCGATAGAGTCTGGCAGGCCATGAGGGCCTTCTCTATAAGCTCGCGAACACCAATTTACACAGGAAGTACCTTCATATAATAGCGCAATTCCTCAGCGACAGAGAGTTCTACGTTACGGTTGAACGCTGTGACTCGACAAGAAGAACAGCAAAGGCAGGGGTTCCTCAGGGCAGCTGCCTCTCGCCTGCATTGTACGCGCTGTACACCAATGACATCCCTACCCTGGAAGGTCGCCTACGGGAAGGCGAAAGGGATGTCACGCTTGCGTTATTTGCGGACGACAGCGCGTACCTCTCATCATCAAGCAGCTTGAGGCATGCTGCTGTGAAGATGCAAAGAGTGCTCGACATCCTCCCGGACTGGTTGGACCGGTGGCGCATGGCAGTCAACGTGGGGAAGACTGCAGCGCTGCCGGTTTCAAGGAAAATCAGCCTACCCAACGAGCTTGAGTTTAAGGGTCAGACACTCCAATGGCAGAATTCTACAAAATACCTGGGCGTTCACATCGACAAAAGACTGACGATGAACGCCCAGGTGGAACACGCCGTCAGAACAACGAAAGCGGCCAGGGCGATGCTGCGGCCGACGTTATCATCAAAACTGCAGGTAAAAACCAAGCTGGGAATCTACAAAACATACATAAGATCAAGGCTAACTTACGCGACCCCAGCTTGGTTTCAACTTTGTTCGCGTAAGAGTAAGTCCAAAATAGAAGCGCAACAGAACATATCCCTGCGAGTGATCACAGGCGCCGGGAGATACGTAAGAAATGCACTAATCGCCCGCGACTTGAGAGTAAACACGATTGAGGAATTTGTTACACAACTTTCTCGTCGTATGTTTGATAAGGCAGATAACAGCCATTGCACTCACTTGCGCGGCATCGCCCCCCTTCACGCCCGCCCTCCAGATGTAAGACACAGCTATCGACCACTCCCCAGAGAGCTGCTGGCCGCCGACTCCACGACGACCAGCAGTGCGGAGGAGTGAGTATTCAACAGTATTCCCCCCTCCCCCCCCTCATTCCCATATTCCCACACTCAAAAACAGGAAGACACGACAAAAGAGCGTATCGTGGCCAACCAAATTAAAATATAAAAAAAAAGGAAAAATGCGGCAAAAAAAATAATATATATGACGCATCCACCACTGCAACTAACTTACTATTCATTCCCTACAGAGCATCCACCAGTGTGAAGCCTGTGGGAACAGTTACCGACGGGTAGAAGCCCGTCGAGGTTCGGCACGGGCAATGGGCCACGGCCCGAAGCCCGATCCAGCCCACTCGGGGACTGATGATAACCACGACGAGTGGCATTGAAAAAAGAACACACATGCGCCCGTGCGTGTGTGTGTAGGTCGACTGTGCCGAACAGTGTGTGCGTCGTGTAAGGTTTGAGCGTCTCGCTCCCTCCATCTCGTAACCAACTGCCTATCGATCTGGCTGTGCGACTGGCCCGCAAACCAGTCTGACTTGCCGTGTCTTCGCGCGGATCGTCTCGCAGCC
Organism: Alsophila aescularia; assembly: GCA_946251855.1. Taxonomy (NCBI): domain Eukaryota; kingdom Metazoa; phylum Arthropoda; class Insecta; order Lepidoptera; family Geometridae; genus Alsophila; species Alsophila aescularia. The sequence goes on along the minus strand of OX276374.1, from coordinate 68,790,253 downwards.
TGGTTCTGGCCCGGGATTTTGTGCAAAAAATCCCCGACACCAGAGCTGTTTCTTACCAACTCAACGGCACATTAACAACACAAAACACGTCATAAGCAGAGGAAGTCCAGAGTCTGCGGGTGACCCACCCTTCCCCACGTAGTGGCGGGTGGGTACAGAGACAGGATTCACGTTGCTAGCGACGTGCCGAGTAAGAGGACTTGCATACTACCACTCCCCGTCTATTTTACCCCCCCCCCCCTTCCACCGTGTTCTTTTCTCTTCTATTTCCCATTCCCCATCATTCTTTAATAATAACAAATTGATCAATAATTCTCAATAACAATAATAATAATAATAAATGCTAAGCTAAATATTTAACAACCAACCGTCATGTCTGACAATTTGAAACGTCAGAAAAGGCCACCGCTCGAGGAAGGAATCTTCTGTAAAAACCTTCTAGAGCCGGAGAAATCTGTTATCGTCCCAGCAGCGGCCCTGGGACTTAAAACGACAACCAACTCGAGTTCCAAAGCGGGGAGCAGCTCCCAAGGACTCGGAGCAGGTGGGGATGTACCCGCACCTTGCACCGAAACCACTAGTGCCCCCCTCCGACATCGTCGGGACAAGGTTGGGTGTACGACCAATCCAGCAATGCCTCACCACCGGCAACCCCGAGGGAAAGGATGGAAGCACCTGTTTTCCCAGCCAGCCCAAGCCCGGAGGAAACAGCCGCACCAGGACTCGCAGTAAGTTTACCTGAGTGTCAACTGTACTGTGAAACCGACCGGACCCCGGTGGGGCGTGTCGGCTCCAGACCAAGGAGACAACGGCCTCTGTCCTCTTCATCTGAAATGGCCGGCGGTGATGAAAAACGTTATAAGCAAAAGGTGTCCCTAACACCAACTCACCAGACCCTGAGAGATAGATCATCATCATCTTCATCATCTGATTCGTCATCAGGGTCATACACCTCAACCAAGCTATCAGGATATACCAACCCGCTCTCAACTCCGTCGACAGTTCAGACATCGAAAGAACTGCCATCGAACTCCACATCTTATGCGGCATTAGAGGCGGTCCCTATGGACGCGGCACCGATGCCTTCGCCCCCTTCACCATCACCCAAGGCTGCTGCATCGTATGCAGCAGCCATTGCCACACCACCAAGGGCAGGTACGCCCCCTCTACCTACACCTCCAACTGGCAACCAGGACCCAACCAGACCAGTGACTCAACCCACCGGAAACCAAGACAAAGGAATTCCAAAAGGATATCCCCCTATTCTTGTGGAATCACTCCCAGACTGGACCACGCATTTTGCCAGACTGAGGAAAAAGCTGGGACACCCTCCTAATGGAAGACCTCAGGGAAAGGGGTTTCGATTCACCTGCCAGACGGCAGAAGAATACAGGACAATCCAAAGGTACTTAGTGGAAGCCACCAGTCGCGATAAAACTGTCTCCTGGCACTGTTACGCCATGAAGACAGAATTACCAACAAAAATCGCGATCAAGGGTCTTCCATTTAACACCAAGCCGGAGGAAGTTAAAGAGGCCCTCGAGGCGAAAGGCTTCCACACAAAGTTTGTAAGAGAGATCCCGCCGTCCAAGGGCAGGACGAACATACTCCACTTCGCAGAGCTCGAGAGACTCGATGAAGACCTATTACGGGCGTTATACGCAACAGAGGAACTCCTCAACTTTCCGGGAATCCAAATACAGGGCTGGAGACCGAAGGGGGGGAACGTTCCGCAATGACACTGGTGCCAGGCCTTTGGTCATGCGTCCAACGGCTGCCACCGACCAGCTCGCTGTCTAAAGTGTGCTCAAGAGCACTTCACGGCAGAGAGCAAAAAACCAGCTGACCAGCCGCCGAAATGCGTCAACTGCAAGGGAGAGCATGTGGCGTGTAATAGAAAGTGTCCACACTTCCTCAGGGAGGCGAGGAAGAGGGGAGTAGTCATTCCTGGAAGCTATCCCAAAGAAAGGCAGATGTATGCTAACCAAAACCAACAGCAATGGAACGAAGGGTACAGAACAGAACCCCAACGTGTTCCATCAAACCAAGTACCCCTTCCATCATTGACCAACGTACAGGAATATCCGGCTCTACAACAGCGATACCCGCGTCAAGCAGAAGAGTATCAGCAGACAAATCTACAGTACTGGGGACAGGTAGCCCCGCAATCGACATTACTACCACCAGCCAACCAGCCAACCTATCACCACATCGGACGAGATCGAAACTGAGACGAGAGCGATCACCCGACAGTTGCAAGAGGCGAAAGAGGCAGCAACATCCACTAGGGACCCTCCCAGGAGAAAGTTCGAACTTCCCACCTACATCCAAAGGGATCTAATCAAGAAGCGGAGGACACGCAAGGAATGGGCTCGGACAAGATGTCCCGTAATCAAGAGGGAACTGAACAATCTTGCCGAGAAGATTAAGATTGAAATCGAGGCATGGAGAGGAACCAGCTGGGACAAGACCATAGACCAGGCAGGTGAATCCATGGTGAACCTTCATCAGCTTGCCAGGAGGCTTACTAGGACCCCACCTATACACCCCTTATTAGACCATAATGGCATAAGGAGATATGACCCCAAAGTGAGAACAGAAATGATGGCTGAACACCTAGAGGTTCAATTCTCACCCCACCCGATCCTTCCAAACACAACCGCAGCGACCCTCCAACACCACAAGATGGTAGAGGATACGGTCAAAAAGGTGCTGAACGGCCACATACCACCTTTGGGAGGCGAAGACTTTATATCGCCTGCAGAAGTGTGGAGGGCTGTTAAACGACTTCCAAGAAAGAAAGCCGCTGGGGACGATGGACTCCCAATAGCGGCCGTACATCAACTCCCAAGGAGAGCATTAGTGACCTTGGCAAGATTATTCAACGCTATATTACGAACAGGACATTTCCCGAACATCTGGAAGACTGCCAAGGTAATAATGCTCCCCAAGCCGGGGAAAGACAAAAGACACCCAAGCTCTTACACGCCGATCTCACTACTGCCCCACCTGGCGAAGCTATTTGAGCGGCTACTGCTGGCGAGGATAAGGCCCTTCGTTACTCCGCGCGAAGAGCAATTTGGGTTCCGCAGTCGCCACTCAACGACCCTTCAGCTCACCAGAGTGCTCCACCATCTAGCCCAGGAGATGAACCAGAGACACCATACGGTGGCGGTCTTCCTGGACGTAGAGAAGGCCTTCGATAGAGTGTGGCACGAAGGTCTCCTCTACAAGCTCTCAACCACAGAATTACCTACACACTTCCTTAAGCTAATCGCATCGTTCCTGGAGAATCGGCAATTCTTCGTCCAAGTTGAGCGTTGCGACTCCCAACTCAAACCTGTCAATGCTGGAGTCCCACAGGGCAGTTGCCTGTCGCCAGCACTGTACGCGCTGTACACCGACGACATACCCACGTTGGATGGCCACCTCCGCGAGTCGGAGAGGAACGTCACCCTCTTCGCGGATGACAGCGCGTACCTTTCGTCATCGGGGGGTATTAGATGCGCGGCGCGCAGGATGCAGAGACTGCTAAACTTACTCCCCGATTGGCTGGACAGGTGGCGCATGGCTGTCAACGTCAACAAGACGGCTGCCATTCTGGTCAGTCGTAAAAAGATAAGTCCTCCTGACCTCACGCTGAGAGCTCAGACCATCGAATGGCAACCAGTCGTGCGCTACCTGGGGATCCACATTGACAGGAAGCTCACGATGAATGCGCAGGTGGAACCCACCATTAGGAACACTCGGGCCGCGAGAGCAGTGCTCCGGCCTGTTCTGCTGTCCAAGTTGGACCTTAGAACCAAGCTGGGAGTGTATAAGACGTATATACGGCCAAGACTGACCTACGCCACCCCAGCTTGGTACCAACTCTGCTCCAAAACAAATAAAAAGAGAATTCAAACACAACAAAACACTGCCCTGCGCATCATCACAGGAGCCGGACGATACGTCAGGAACGATGTGATAGCCAAGGACGCAAACCTGGAGACAGTGGAGAGGTTCATCGTACGGCTGGCAAGGAGGATGTACGACGCCGCTGACAATGGACCACACACCCACCTCCACGGCATAGCCCCCCTCCATACCAGACCGCCTGACGCGAAAGTAGCGTGGAAACCGCTCCCTCGGGAGCTGCTGAACGATAATACGTTACTGTCCACCTCCTCGGAGGAATTAAAATCGTCATAATTCAATAATCAAAATAATGAATACAAATTCTTCCTTCCTTCCCTTTACTTCCCACCTGCCTCCCTCGTGCAGAGCGGTCTTTACCAAGAAGCCTGCACGGGGTAAGTATGCAAGTACATCACCGTTACCACAGACGCCTTCAACTACACCAAAGAGGAGACTCGAACTACCTCTCCCACCCAGCCCGGAGCGCGAGGCCGATAGGAGCCTCGAGGTACACACACACATACAACACAACGACACATGCAAGCTGTTCGACCTAGTCTACCCAGGAACCAGCCGCACCCCAATGACCCCAGAATTGCTACCTACAACCAGTTCCAGATGTTAGCAACCCTATTGCCACCGGCTAACCCACCAACAGAAAGAGGAGCCCCTCTCCCCCAGAGGCGCCCCCGAAGAAGGAGAAGGTCGAAGTCCACAAAACGAGGGCAGGACGCCCCACCGATGGCGGCTTCGACCCCCATTACTAAACAAAGTACGCAGACGAGGGACCAAGGGCGACCGAGGTCACAGGATAATCGGCCCCCAAGGAGCCAGCCAGCTAGTCAGCAGGCGGCCCCCATTGAGGTGCGAACACAGGCCCCCAAGGCTACGGCCCCCACTGCACACACCCAACAACAACCTGCTACCCACATTGGAACGCAAGGTTGGAGCATGGAGAACCTGGCGGTGGGGCCGATCAATACGGTCGAAGATGTAGAGGGAGCCACTGATCACATCACCAACAGCATGACGATGGCAAAGGAGGCGTGCACCTCAACTAGAACGCTTCCCCACAGACGTTTCGAATTACCTATTTATATCCAGCGTGACCTGGATAAAAAAGGAAACTGAGAAAAGCGTGGGCTAGAACCAGATGCCCAATCATCAAGACCGAACTGAACCAACTTAAGGAAAAGGTGGCAAAGGCGGTGGAGGCGTGGCGAGGCCACGACTGGGAGCAGGCGATCGACCGGGCAGGCGAGCGGTTAGCCAACCTCCACCACCTGAACCGTCAGCTGACTAAGACACCTCAACCAGTATATCCCTTACTGGATGAGTTCGGAGTCCGAAAGTACCACCCTGCAGACAGAGCGGCCATAATGGTAGAACACCTACGAACACAGTTCACTCCTCATCCCCGGCCGCATGACATAGCGTGGGCTAGAACCAGATGCCCAATCATCAAGACCGAACTGAACCAACTTAAGGAAAAGGTGGCAAAGGCGGTGGAGGCGTGGCGAGGCCACGACTGGGAGCAGGCGATCGACCGGGCAGGCGAGCGGTTAGCCAATCTCCACCACCTGAACCGTCAGCTGACTAAGACACCTCAACCAGTATATCCCTTACTGGATGAGTTCGGAGTCCGAAAGTACCACCCTGCAGACAGAGCGGCCATAATGGCAGAACACCTACGAACACAGTTCACTCCTCATCCCCGGCCGCATGACATAAGCCCGAGTGTGACGGCACACCACGCACTGGTTGAAGCCAAGGTAAGGGAGATCCTGGACGAACCAGCCCCCCCGCTGGCAGGTGACGAGTTCATATCGCCGGCGGAGGTGTGGAGAGTGGTACGACGCCTTCCCCGGAGGAAAGCAGCCGGCCCGGACGGATTACAAATTGCGGCCCTACACCATCTACCCAGAAAAGCACTCAGCGCTGTAACACGACTCTTTAACGGCATACTTAGAACGAGCCACTTTCCGAGCGAGTGGAAGGTCGCTAAGGTCGTCATGATCCCGAAGGCGGGGAAGGACAAGCGCCAACCGTCAGCGTATCGTCCTATCTCTCTCTTACCCCACCTGGCCAAGTTATTCGAGAAACTGTTACTAACTAGAATTAAAACCCTCATCACACCAAGAACCGAACAGTTTTTTGCACCATCTCTCCGAAGAGCTTAATAAAGGTCATCATTCCGTGGCAGTGTTCCTGGACGTGGAGAAGGCCTTCGATAAAGTGTGGCACGAGGGCCTTCTTTTCAAGTTGGCGAACAGGGAACTGCCACGACAGTATATCGAAATAGTGGCTTCATTCCTCATCGGCCGGGACTTCTATGTCACAGTAGAAGGCCTCGATTCAAGTAAGCAACCCATATCAGCAGGTGTACCACAAGGCAGCTGCCTCTCGCCTGCACTGTACGCGCTGTACACCGACGACATCCCTACCCTGGAGGGTCGCCTTCTTCCGGGGGAAAGGGACGTCACGCTGGCCCTATTCGCGGACGACAGCGCGTACATTTCATCTTCTAGCAGGTTAGAGCATGCTGCCGTACGGATGCAACGGATACGGATGTTTTGGATGAACTCCCAGATTGTCTGCACCGGTGGCGCATGGCGGTCAACGTGGAGAAGACCGCAGCGCTGCCGGTCACCCGCAAGCGCATCATGCCCGACGTACTCTCATTCAAAGGCGAAGTGATCGAGTGGCAGGACACAGCTAAATACCTATATCGACAAGCGGCTAACCATGATGCGCAGGCTGAATACGCTATAAAACATGCTCGAGCGGCCCGAGCTCTGTTGAGGCCGACATTGAGCTCAAAACTGCAACTGAGGACCAAGCTGGGGATATACTAGACCTACGTACGTTCCCGCCTCACGTATACGCCTCACATTTGCTCCAACACAAAAAAACGGCTTCAACAGCAGCAGAAACCCCCCCCCCCCCCCCCCGCATCAACCGCAATACCATCATCATCAATATGCTAGCTACCCACACCCACAACCACAAGTTCAACAACCCACACCAGCACGACAACGCGGTGGCGGGGGCCCTTGCAGACCTCGGACGGAGAAAGGTGGAATAGAAAATAAAATAAAAACACTTTTGTTTAATTTCGTAAGGATCTTTGCATAAGTCATGCTCACTAAAAAGCCTCTTCTTGCGGCGGCGACATGTGGTGGGTCGCCCTCTTCCCTAAATTATGGTTGAGGAGAGCGATGCTTGGCACACGCGTCAACTCGTGAACGGGTGCTGCTTGCGGGGGCTGGATTTCTCTTGTAGCTGCAGGGATCCCATTTATCATAACTTTGTAATTGCATGTAAACTGTCATAATATAATGTGTAGTAGTTGGAAGTAGTATATATATATATATATACACATATATTTAAAAAAAAAATGTCTTCTAGAGTAATTTTTCTAACCTTGTATATAAGAAAGAAAATGTAACATAATAAATTAAGCAACAAAAATGTGCGGACCCTGGTGTCCGCAGTGTAATTGTACAATAAAAAAAAAACAACATATTTATCATAACGGAACTCCTCGCCTCCATCGTCGCCGGCGGGGACATCCGTGAGGTAGCGAGGAGAGGTCTAGATATCCTAGCCCGGATCCAGTATGGATAGTACACGTCTACTATACTGGAATCCGGGGGGAATCAAGGGCAAAATCAAACAACTCCGACTCATCGCCCAGATGCAGGACGTCCATGTCGTATTGCTGGGTGAGACGAAGCTCCGTAATAATCAACAACTCAAACTCCCTAACTATTACACCTATAGACTCGGCTGTGTCTACTAATACAGCCTACAGGGGCACGGCTGTACTGGTGAGGCGGGGCATAGTCCACGAGGAGCTCCCCATACCTGTCTGCGAAGAACTCTGTGCTAATGGAGTCAGAGTCATGACGTCAAGGGGGGAACACAAAATATATGCAGGCTATAGGCCACCAGGCAACAGCCTGCGCGCCAGGGACTTTGCGAGTATTTGTAGCGGCGAAGGAACTACCATCCTGGCGGGCGATTTCAACGCGAAACACATGACGTGGGGGTCGCGTTTGGACTCGACCGCAGGGAGGACACTACACAATGCAGCTCAAAACCACAACTTCGAGGTCATAGGGCCAGACGAGCCGACCCATATACCTACAAACTCCGGCCACAGGCCCGATGTTTTGGACTAACCTAACCCCGGCAATATGACCGAGCTCTTGTTGATGCCGGGGATCGTTGTAGAGATGTAGCGCGCGAAAAAAGGGCCCGCGCAATGCCACAGATGCCAGAAATTTCGACACAGCTCGCACAACTGCCACCGGGAGCAGGCCTGTGTTAGATGCGGTGAAGACCATAGGGCAGGCGACTGCCCGAGACCAAGAGAGGAGCCAGCCACATGTGCAAACTGCTCGGGCACCTACCCGGCAAACTTCAAATCGTGCCCGGTCTTCAAAAAGGAGATAAGAAACAGGCGAGCAGGCCACGACTATCTCTAACCGCAAAGGAGTCGCTCCGGTAATACCGACGACTCTGGAAGAGGTACCGACCACCCAAACCCTCATGGCACCGGCAAATCTGCCAAGGATGTACGGAACGAACACGTCATCAACACGCAGAAAAAGATGAAAGAGAAGACCACCCCCACCACTCCAGGAAGCCTAGAAGCCGGAGAGTACCGGACTGGGCCAGATGAGACCACCGAAGGTACAGCCAGCTGCCCCACAAAAAGGGAGGAAGGGAAAACTGCTGACCCTCTTCTCCGTGAGCAAAAAGTGGACATAATGTTGGACAGCCAGACTCACCTCCGAGAAGAGAAAATCCTGAAAATACCTAACTACTTCATCTACAGGAAGGATGAAAAGACGGACGACGGGACGGCGTACCGCGGGCTCGCAGTGATGGTTCACCGAAGAGTGGTCCACCAAGCGATCCCCTATGTCGAACACGGTACCCTATATGCATTGGGAGTACTGGTAGAAGTCGCCGGCCGCTTGCAAAGATTCTTTGCGATCTATAAGCCGCCCCAAATCAATCTAAAAACCAGCGAAATCAGAAAATTGGTAAAGGACAAGACACCGACAGTCGCCGCCGGTGACTTTAACGTCAAACACAACGCGTGGAACTCCACCAGGGTGTGCGATATGATATGACTTAACTATGCTGGTAGGAAACTTAAAGCCAAACACACATCGTGGGGAGCAAGGGTGGTCACACCAACAGGCAGAGCATTGTATGAAATCGCAGAAAGGCAGAACTTCGACGTCATGGGACCTGATGAGCCTACTCATATTCCGATCCAGGCGAAGCACGGCCCAGATAACCTCGATATTGTAGCGTTTAACAATATAAGAGGATAAGTAGGAGTACAGGTGCTGTACGACTTGGATGAACAGCACCTGCCCATACTGGTGACTGTGGGACGGTGGTTAAGCACCTTTTCACACCAGCCTACACAGAGGACAGACTGGGCCAAATACAGCAAGCACTTGAAAACCCTGAAACTAGGACCATTTACTACACCGGACGAGATCGACACCGAGACAAGAGCGATTACCCCACAGATGCAAGAAGCAAAGGAGGCTCCAACATCCACCAGGAGGAGGTTTGAGCTCCCTACATTCATCCAAAGGTACTTAATTAAGAAGAGGAGGAATGAGCACGGACCAGATGCCTCATAATCAAGCGGGAATTAAACAACCTCGCCGATAAGGTCCGTAATGCAATAGAGACATGTGTTCGCGACGATATGACTTAGTATATAATGTTTGCTACGATATGACGTAGTATCCGCACCTCCGAGAGGAAAAATCATTAAAAATACCTAACTACTTCATCTACAGGAAAGATGAGAAGACGGTCGACGGAACGGCGTATCGCGGACTCGCAGTGATGGTTCACCGAAGAGTGGTCCACCAGGCGATCCCTTACGTCGAGCACGGTACCCTATACGCGCTGGGAGTACTGGTTGAAGTCGCCGGCCGCCTCCGACGATTCTTCGCTATCTATAAACCACCACAAAATAACCTTAAAACCAGTGAAATCACGAAACTGGTTAAGGATAAGACGCCGACAGTCGCCGCCGGTGACTTCAACGTCAAACACACCGCATGGAACTCCACCAGGGTGTGCGACGAAGGGAGACGCCTACACGCAGAGTCGGTGAGCCATCACTTTGAGGTGATTGGACCGGAAGAACCGACACATTACGGCCCCAGCGGAGGCGATGTCATAGACCCCCCCTTGACGTCATGACTCTGACTCCATTAGCACAGAGTTCTTCGCAGACAGGTATGGGGAGCTCCTCGTGGCCTACGCAGAAATAAGAACACCACCAAGAATGACAGTAATGCCCGACCTGCCCTCCGACCACAGGCCGGTACTACTGACCTTCGAGGAGCTTCCCAGCATAATCCGTCTTCCCGGAAAGAAGCGGAAAATTTGCTAGAAGACCTACGAAGAGGAAGTGCAAAAGAAAATTAAAACCCACCCAATTCAGACGCCAGAAGACGTGGAAAGAGAAACTGAAGAGCTGACTGAAACCATCCAAAGCTCCCTGGAAGCATCTTCACACACTGCCGCGTCGGGAGAGCGTGTCGATCCCCTCCCGGCGAGGATAAAGAAACTCATTCGTGACAAAAGGGAGCAGAGGAAGGTATGGCAGCAATCACGCTGCCCGACAGCCAAAAAGGAGTTGAACGCATTGATTGAGCAAGTCAAAATCGCCCTCATAGAAAACGCAGTAGAGTCCTGGGAAGAGCACATAAGCTCCATAGGCGATGATATTCCCTCCATTCATCGCTTATGTCGACAGCTGACAGCTACCCCGGATCCAACAAGACCCCTGATCAACAAAGATGGCTTGCTAAAATTCATAAAAATTCATAGCCGAAGACCGTGCGGAGATCTTCGCAGACCATTTGAAGAGTCAGTTTACGCTAAATCCTACCGACAACATTGACCACGTAGAAGCCGTTGAGAGGCACTTGCGAGAGTACTTCTCAGCGGCCAAACCGGAGAACGAAGAACAGATCTTTTTCACCCCTGGTAGGGTGAAGAATCAAATAAAGAAACTACCACCAAAGAAAGCCCCCGGTCTAGACCGGATAACTAATGAAGCCCTAAAACGTCTACCGAACAAGGCCGTAGTGATACTAACACGGCTACTAAACGGAATTATGCGGTCGGGCCATTTTCCGCAAAGTTGGAAAATTGGTAAAGTAATAATGATTCCCAAACCAGGAAAGGACCCAAAGAGACCGGAAAGTTATAGACTCATCACACTACTCAGCACACTATCCAAGCTGTTTGAGCGTCTATTACTCCCACACTTACTGAAACATATCACACCAAGAGAAGAACAATTCGGCTTCAGAGCCGAACACTCTACGACTCTCCAAATAGTCCAGCTAGTAAACGAGATGACGTACTGTCACAACAAGAAGGAATACGTAGCCGCAGCCTTCATAGACATGGAGAAAGCCTTCGACAGAGTATGGCATGAGGGATTGCTATACAAACTGTCGAAGGCGCCAACGTCTCGAAACATAATGGAGATCATTGCGGCCTTTCTAAAGGACCGCTCAATAAGAGTGTCGGTCGAGGACACACTCTCGACTCCCCGACCGGTGAAAGCCGGGGTGCCCCAGGGTAGCTGCCTCTTACCAGCGTGCTATTCCTGGTACACCGACGATATCCCAGTCGTCGGGCAGGCAAAGCTGGCGCTGTACGCGGACGACGCAGCCTTCTTCGCGACATCGTACAGCGCAGTCTGGGCACCGAAGAAGCTGCAACCTACTCTGGACGCCCTGCCGGAATGGCTAGAGAAGTGGCGGCTAGCCATCAACGTAAAAAAAACGCAAGCCATCCTCGCGGGAGGGAAAAGGAAACTACCAAAGAAACTGAAACTAAAAGGTGAGGAAATCCCCTGGAAGAAGGAAGTTACCTATCTCGGAGTTACAATCGACCGTAGACTGAATTTCCAAACACATGTACAGACCACAATTGGAAAGACGAAGGGGCCCGCGCCAAACTGTACCCAATACTATCGTCATCGCTGCCACTGCGGACCAAACTGATGATTTACAAAACATACGTTAGGTCACGCCTTACATATGCGGCTCCGGCGTGGTACGCGCAAGTATCAGCCACTACCAAAAAGAAGATCCAAGCCCAAGAAAACCTCGTAAAAAATACGACAATACAAAGAGACCTAAAAATTTAAAATATAGACGCCTTCGTAAAACGTCTTAGCAAAAACATGTTCGACCGCGCGGTTGAATCGCGGCAGGCACATATAAGCAGCATTGCACCACTACACACGAGACCACCTGACCAACCAGGTAAACGCAAAACGAAGCCTTACCCTAGCGAGCTCGTGGCGCGGCACGAGGGTGAAATCGTAGAAGAGGAAGGAGAAACGGAAGGGCGGCCGGAGGTCGCCGTCTCGGTTGCCGATCGGCTCGCCGGGCCTCCCCTGGATAACCAGGGGTCTCACCCGGCAGGGCCTTGATCGCCCAGACACAAGGTGGCCCCCAGACCGTCCCCGTAAAAACAGGAAGCTACACAAAATAAAGCAAGAGTGACCAAACAAATGGTTACAAAAATAACCAACCAAAAAAGACCCGCCTGCAGTTGCAGGCTGGAGACAAGCCAGAGGCAGAGGGCAATCGCCCGGAATCCTCTTTTCCCTGCATTTCGATGCAAGATGACCATTCGAACGACGTAGTATATAAGTTAGATTAAGTTTAGTTATAGCTGTACATATATTTTTATAAATTTTATATCTTGAATGAAAATAAAACCGATTTGGGATTGTTTTTTTTTATTGGTAGGGTCCTTGAGAGCGAGAAATAGGTAGGAACATAAGATAGGAATAAAACATAGGGTAATAGACTTGACAAAACACTAAAAAGATAGCTAAACTATATATAGAGAGAGAGAGAGAGGGAACGTGCGAGCGAGACACCGCTCGCCACCCCCACCGCCCGCGCTGCGGCCGACCGCCGCGAGACGACAGCGCGAATCGACCATACAAATATAGGCGCGACCTAGCTCAGAATTTTAGTTCGATACTCCCCAAGTTTAGTTCGATACTCCCCAAGTTTAGTTCGATACTCCCCAAGTTTAGTTCGATACTCCCCAAGTTTAGTTCGATACTCCCCAAGTAATCAATGGCAACTGTCCAAGCCGAGGTTCGTACCCCCTGGGTGCCCTTGAGCAAGTGGCCAAAAACTTAACTTGGCGTGCGCCTTCTGCGTCACGCATTGCGGCGGAGCGCTTTTGCGCCCGCCCCACCGTCCGGTGACGCTGTAGAGGTCAGTAATAGACCAACAGCACATATCCTTTCTAAAAAAAAAACAAAAAAAAAAAATAGCTCAGAATTCATTCCATCGCCAGCAGCCGGCCTAATCAAGAAGACGCCAAATCTAATACCGGGCATCTACGATGTAACTGAGTTGCTCATGATGCCCGGATTAGTTATAGAACAGTGGCGAGGCAAGAAGGGCCCCGCCCAGTGCCACCGACGTCAGCAATTCAGGCACAGCTCCCACAATTGCCACCGTGAACAGGCGTGCGTCCGTTGCGGTGAGCCTCACAGGGCCAGCGACTGCCCCCGCCCCAGAGACCAACCAGCCACCTGCGCGAACTGCCAGGGCACACACCCCGCCAATTTTATGTCCTGCCCGGTGTTCAGGAAGGAATCCAGGAACAAAAGAGCAGGCACTCTGGCGACGACACTACCCAATAGAAGGGGGACCGCCCCAGTCATTCCAATAACTGTGGATGACTCGGCACCACAGACGCTGATGGCACCGGCAAATCAGCCACGAACCTCCGGGCTTGCGACCGGAAATGAAACCAATAAAAAGAAGAAAAGACGCCAAACCAAGAAGCGGAAAGCTGAGGTAAATGCACAAACTGCCGGACAGGCAGCACCAGCTTCCCATCAGCAGCAGGATACCCTTGGAAGGACTATCGAAGTCCTCGAGGCGGTCCAGTCCGGCACGGACGCAGAAACCGCCACGCTCAGGGGCCTCATGAATATTCTATCCAATGGGAGATCTTAGGGTGGTCCATTGGAATGCCCAATCGCTCGGGTGGAAGAAAAATTTACTGGCCATCTTCCTCCGCGAGCAAAATGTTGACATTCTACTGGTCAGCGAGACTCATCTAAAGGAACAAGACAAATATAAGATCCCAAACTACTTTACATATAGGAAGGAGGAGACATCGCCAGAGGGAAGAGCCTACAGAGGACTCGCAGTGATGGTCCATCGCAGAATAGCCCACCAGGAGATACCACACAAGGAGTTCCAATCCATCTACGCGCTTGGTGTACAGATTAGCTTCGCCGGCCGGGAACAGCGGCTGTTCGTGTCTACAAGGCGCCTACGGTGAAATTGAAGCCAGACGAGATTCGCAAACTCATAAAATATACCCTTGGAAGGACTATCGAAGTCCTCGAGGCGGTCCAGTCCGGCACGGACGCAGAAACCGCCACGCTCAGGGGCCTCATGAATATTCTATCCAATGGGAGATCTTAGGGTGGTCCATTGGAATGCCCAATCGCTCGGGTGGAAGAAAAATTTACTGGCCATCTTCCTCCGCGAGCAAAATGTTGACATTCTACTGGTCAGCGAGACTCATCTAAAGGAACAAGACAAATATAAGATCCCAAACTACTTTACATATAGGAAGGAGGAGACATCGCCAGAGGGAAGAGCCTACAGAGGACTCGCAGTGATGGTCCATCGCAGAATAATCCACCAGGAGATACCACACAAGGAGTTCCAATCCATCTACGCGCTAGGTGTACAGATAAGCGTCGCCGGCCGGGAGCAACGGCTGTTTGCTGTGTACAAGGCGCCTACAGTGAAATTGAAGCCAGACGAGATTCGCAAACTCATAAAATCGGATATCCCAACGGTCGTGGCCGGCGACCTGAATCTAAAACACACGCATTGGAACTCCTCCAAGGTGTGCAGCACAGCTAGTGAAAAACTACTCCAAGACTCGATTGACCATCACTACGAAGTGATTGGCCCAGACGAGCCGACACACTACTCACCAAACGGCGAAGGCGATGTCATTGATATTACCATATATAAAGGGATTAGGACACCACCAACTTTAACAGTACTGCCTGATCTACCCTCAGACCACAGGCCCGTGCTGATGGTCTTCGAGGAACTCCCCAGCAGAGTTACCATTCCCAGAGGGAAGAGGAAGATCTGCTGGGAGGCGTTCCAAGACGAAGTCCAGAAAAAGACTACCACACGCCCCATAGAGAAACCTGAGGAAGTAGACCGGGCAACGGAAGAGCTGACCACAGCTATCCAAATTTCCTTAGAGGCAACCTCACACACCTCCACGCCGGGTGAGCGTCTCGACCCCCTCCCTTCGTGGATCAGGACACTGATTCGTGACAAGAAGGAGACAAGGAAGTTGTGGCAGCAATCGCGCTGCCCGAGAATAAAGAAAGACCTGAACGCGTTGGTGGAGCGCGTCAGAGCTGCTCTACAGCAAAATACCGCCGAAACTTGGGAGGAGCACATCAGAACCATAGGCGATGAAGTCCCCTCGGTCCATCGCCTATGCAGAAAACTATCGAATACCCCAAAACCCACTAGACCACTAGTCGGAAGGGACGGAAAACTAAGGTACGATGCCAAGGACAGAGCGGAGATCTTTGCGGACTGCCTCGAAGATCAATTCCGGCCGAACTCAACAACAACCATGGAACACGTCACATCCGTCGAGAAGGAACTCCAAGAGTACTTCTCGGCGGCACCGCCCACAGACGAACAGCAACAGATCTTCTTCACACCCGGAAGGGTCAAGAGGCAGATCCAAAGACTCCCGTCCAAGAAGGCACCAGGGCTGGACAATATAACGAACAAAACCCTCAAACACCTACCCCCGAAGACAGTGGTCGCTCTGACGCGCATCTTCAATGGTATCATGCGCTCTGGACACTTCCCCACGAGTTGGAAGACCGGGAAAGTGGTCATGATACCAAAGCCGGGCAAAGACTGCAAAAAGCCGGAGAGCTACAGACCGATCACGCTACTCAGCACAATGTCGAAGCTCTTTGAGAAGCTGCTAATGCCACATCTGACGCCACATATAAAACCGAGGGACGAGCAATTTGGTTTTAGAGCTGAGCACTCCACAACATTGCAAATCACCAAGATGGTTACCGACATGGCTATGTGCAACAATAAAAAAGAATACGTAGCGGCAATTTTTCTGGACATGGAGAAAGCCTTCGACAGGGTATGGCATGAGGGGCTGCTGTACAAACTGTCGAAGGCGCCAGCGTCCAGAAAAATCATAAACATACTAGCAAGCTTTCTCAAAGAGCGTCGAATCACGGTCGCGGTCGAAAAATCCCTGTCGTCTGTGAGACCAGTGAGAACCGGAGTACCACAGGGAAGCTGCCTCTCCCCCGTCTGCTATGCCTGGTATACCGACGACATACCAGTCGTTGGGCAGGCAAAACTCGCACTCTACGCGGATGACGCCGCTTTCTACGCATCGTCGTACAAGCTGGCTCTCGCTGCGACAAGACTCCAGACGACACTAGATTGCCTTGCCCGAATGGCTAGATAAATGGAGGCTGTCGGTCAATGTAGGGAAAACCCAAGCAATTATAATCGGAAAATCAAACTTGCCGCCACCAATGACACTGAAGGGACAGACTGTGCCCTGGACCCCGAGCATTAAATACCTTGGAGTAACTATTGACCGACGCCTCACATTTCAAAAACATGTCAACAACACCGTAGGGCAGGTAAAGGGAGCCCGTGCTAAGCTCCGCCCGGTCCTACAGTCGAAGCTACCACTCCGGACGAAGGCGATGATCTATAAGACCTATATTAGATCTCGCCTTACGTACGCAGCACCGGCGTGGTATGCCTACTTATCTGCAACCAACAAGACAAAATTGAAAGCCCAGGAAAACCGCTGTCTTAGAATGATAGTGGACGCACCAAGATACGTTAGAAACGCAACAATCGGAAGAGACCTAAAAATGGAAGAACTGGATACCTTCATCAGAAGGTTAACCACGAGTATGTTCAGCAGAGCGGACGAGTCGCGCTATGACCACATCAGCGGTATAGCGCCACTCCACGCGAGACCACCGGACGAGACAGGAAGGAGAAAACTAAAGCCAAACCCGAGAGAACTTGTCGTCACACGGGACGACACAGAAGCTAAACAAACAAACGGATGATTGAACAGGAGATGATGAGGAAGATGGAAGGACGACCGGCGGTTACCGTCCAGGTCGCCGATCGGCTCGCCGGGCCTCCCCTGGGCAACCAGGGGTCTCACCCGGCTAGGTCTTGATCGCCCAGGACATATGGTGACCACCGGATCGAAAACTCCAGATGACAACCAACGGCAAAATGAAGAAAAATTATGGCAAAAATTGCCAAACCAAATGACACGTCCATATTAATGGGCGTAGACGAGTCAAGGACAGGGGGCAGAGCCCCGGATCCTTTTCCCTGCACCTTCTGGTGCAAGAAGAACATCCTGATGGCCAGCAGCCGTCGAGTAATTTCAACGGGATACTCCGTTCCGGGCACTTATCTCTACTCCAAGTTTCATCAAAATCCGTCCATCCGTTATCGCGTGAAAGCTCCCCAAATAAACAACGTTTTACTTTTATATATTGGTATATGGATAACACTAATAGGAAACCCGACGCTCTGTTTTATCTTAACTCTAGCACCGCGCGCGCTCATTGGTCAACTGCTTCACTGTTACACATGTTACACTTTTCACAAAATCACTCCCATAGATTTCAGGAAAGCGAGAGGAACTATGTTACACATCAAATATATAGTTTCTAGTAATACTTGATAGGATACATATATGTAGGTACAATGTCCTGTTTGTGTGATGCGGATCAAAGAACACGGCCACACAATGTTCTCGCACCAGTCAGGCGTAAGGCGCCACACTAGTGCAGTAACCAGGGTTCCCTCGGTATCCGTCCATTCCTTCACGCGGCCACTGCACCGGCCCGCCGCCTGCAGCTCATGTTCTAGTTCTTCACTCGGAGCGCGCCGAGGGTGCACTGGATAGACAACAACTATATGTTTATTCATGTTTGTGACGACGTCTCATTCGCAAACCTGAACCATGGAGCCATGTTCCTACAGTTTGTCAGATATAACCTGTCCACACTGCAGGCGAGTTATTCAACATGGATCTCTGCGGCAGCTACGATAACCGTTAAAGAGCTTAGAAATCCAGCTAGATGTTTTCAAACATGTTCAAACTGCATTTAATGTTTTTCCGCGAAATTGAGTTCTGGAAAAATATATACAAACTATATAGAGGTTGTATATATTTTATATATATATATATATATATATATATATATATATATATATATATATATATATATGTATATATAACACACACATAAATACATACATACACACTACCCGGCGTTTATGTTGCGCAGTTTGATAAAAATAGTTCTGTTATAATAGTTTAATTATGTTATTTTTTGTGAATATAGGTACTTACTTACCTCAGTTGGTAGGATTTTCTTGAACTATCGGCGGTCGGTGCACTATGTGGACACATGTTGTCCCACTCTCCGCCGGGCCCGCTACTATTCTGCAGTTCTCATCCGCACGAGCAACGTTTCGTTCGTTTGTCGACCTTCGCTCCATGAGGCCTGTAAAGCATTAGTTATTCATTCTATTATTATATTTAATTAACGCAGTATTATGGTACTACAATAAAGGCAGTAGAATGTACTACCTTCTTATAAAGTACTATTTATGTCATAAAGTCCTTCCCGGTGACTTTTGACCCACAGAACTGAGCATGTTGGCACTGCTACTATTAATGCAACGTAACGCTTGACACTCTACTGCATTAACACAAAAATTGCGGCCTCAAAGTGTAGGTATAACATTTGTACTTGTTGCTGAGTGCGACCGGCCTGACTAAACCTAGGTACCTACCTACAGGTAATGAACAAACAAACAAACGCCGACGCTACACCTAGCTATAGGTATTATAACTACTGTCTATAAGTCTCTCTCTCTCTCTCTCTCGGCTCTTTTGCGCTGCACTCGCTATTGAATAGACGACGCGCAGGAGCGGAGAGTTCGCATAAATATAAAAAGCACGTTTTACACGGCGCAGTCGGCATCGGGATTGTTCGGATCGTTTGGATTGCCTTTCTTGGTGTGTACGGACGAAAACTGCAACAAGTCGCTGAAAGTGTATTCAAAGAAATTTCCTGAGGAAATTTTTGCGGATCGCGCCCACAGCTCCGTTGCTGTGGAGGTGAAAGTCGCGCGCAAGTGAACACCGGGAGGGAGCAGCAGGCATGTTCCCCACGCAGGTCTAGTACACGACGTGGAACGACTGCGTGGGGTCCGACACTGCGACCCTTCCAGAGGTCACACACCTCGAGTAACCGAGTAACCGAGTAACTGAGTAACCGACCACAGTAACCACTGTAACCGCCTATGATGAACCCGAAACCCGGATCATCATCAAAAGGCCCTTTTCAGGGCCAAAGTAGCCTGGAAAAACCAGACGCCAAAGTCTCGCCCGAAGAATGCGCGACATCTCTGTCCCCTGCAGAAGGGCTCTCCCCGAGAGGATTATATGAGCGTGATATCCTCACACTCACCCGTCTTCACGAAGGCGGTGTCCTCTCGGGGGGAATGCTTCGGTGGATGTCACTGTATGTGCGCATTGAAGAGGCTGAGCTCGGAGGCAAGGACCTCACCATAGACGATCGAGTAGCGCTCGAATTCGCCGCACGAGCGATTGTCACGCTACCACCAGTCGGAGAATTCACGTTCCCGACACGTCGCAAAACGCCGCCACAACCGCCAAAGGACGGAGGACTCAAGCGTCTCCGCACCCGCTCTCTCTCTGCTAGCCCAACGCAAAGAGAAAAGCGAGCGAGGGACCGGAGCCCCCGCCGGCTAGTAGAAGAAACGCCTAGGCGAACGCTTCGTGCAGAACCGAAACCCTGCAAAGCCGCCACTAGCTCCGCAAATGCGGAAATCCCGATCGGCATGAAGCCGAAAAAGCTGACTAGTACGTTCGCACAGGCAGCGCGAGTCGAGCAGACCGCAGCGCCAGAGCCATTAAATCAAGCGAAACCGCAGCCGCAACGTACTGCCAAAGCTCCGCCCGGTAGAGCACCGGTGGGAGGAGCCATGCAAGCTCCGCCTGGTAGAGCTCCCGGTAGAGCAGCATCGGATGCAAATGCAAATGCATTCGACGATCTGCAGCAACCAACCGACGACTTGCAGCAACCTCTCAAAAGGCAAGAGCCGCGATATCCCCCTCTAATCGTGGAGAAAATAGAAAATTGGACGAATCATTTTAAAATACTCGCCAATAAACTAGGAAGACCACCGAACGGACGCCCATATGGACAGGGCATTCGCTTCACTCCCACTGACGCAACAGAGTACAGGCTGATTCAGAACTATCTGACAGAACTGGAAAAAACAGAGAAAATTAGCTGGTTTTCGTATTCGCTACCAGCGGAAAGGAGTTTGAAAGTCGCAATCCGCGGCCTGCCGGCCGACACGGAGGTGTCAGAAATCCAAACAGCTCTGGAGGAAAAGGGATACACACCAGAGTATGTCAAACACATAAAGGGACGCCAAGGAAGACCAGGATGTATCTTCTACGTACTCCTGAAGAGAACACCAAACCTGACGCCAAACATCTACCAGGAAACGGAGCTCCTTATGATGCCAGGCGTGGTCATTGAAATGTGGCGTGCCAAGAGAGGACCTGCACAGTGCCACAAGTGCCAGAAGTTCCGCCACAGTTCGCATAACTGTCACCGCGATCAGGCATGCGTTCGCTGTGGAGAACCACATCTGGCAAGAGACTGCCCCCGCCCTAGAGAGGAACCGGCCACATGCGCAAACTGCGGAGGAGCACATCCCGCAAACTTCGCGTCCTGTCCGATCTTCAAAAAAGAAATCAGAAACAAAAGAGCGGGAACACTGGCTGTTACCATCTCTAACCGGAGAGGGAGGCCCCAGTCATTCCAGCAATGGTGGAGGAAGAACCGAATGCCCAGTCCCTTATGGCACCGGCAAACCCGCCTAAGATGGCTGGCACAAGAAGAGGAAAAAGAGGAGGAAAAAAGAAACCAGCACCACCACAAGCGGCCCAGGTACTGGAAAGTATCGGAAAGGGCCAGACACGACCTGCAAAGGCCCAAACGGCAGCTGCACAACAACCAGATGCCCTGGGAAGGACAATTGACGTCCTCAAGGGCATCTTAGAGGCGGTCCAGTCAGGCACGGACGCGGAGACCGCAGTGCTTAGAGGATTGATGAATATTCTCTCAAATGGGCGTTCTTAGAGTGGTATACTGGAACGCCCAAACGCTCGCGAGGAAGAGAAAACTGCTGGCCTTCTTCCTACGCGAGCAAAACATCGATATACTACTGGCCAGCGAGACGCACCTGCTAAAAACAGAAAACTATAAAATCCCGAACTACTTCGTCTATAGAAAAGACGAAATTACGCCGGAAGGGAGAGCCTATAGGGGGCTCGCAGTGATGGTCCACCGAAGGGTAGTCCACCAACTCATAGCGCCCAAAGAATATAATTCCATATACGCACTCGGTGTGCTCATTGACGTTGACGGTCAACACCAACGAATATTTGCAGCGTACAAAGCCCCAAATGATACGCTCATACCAGAAGAGATCAGGAAACTGGTAAAATCCGAAATCCCAACGATTGTTGCCGGTGACCTAAACGTGAAACATACGCACTGGAATTCAAGCAAAATAAGCAGCCAAGGTGGACGCCTATTCCAAGACTCGGTGGACCACCACTACGAGGTAACTGGTCCGGACGAACCAACCCACTACCAACCAAACGGAGAAGGCGATGTGATTGACATCGTCGTGCACCAAGGACTAAGAACAATGCCAACGCTTACAGTGCTACCAGACCTACCATCAGACCACAGACCTGTACTGATGGTATTCAAAGAGCTCCCCTGCAGAATAACCATTCCCAGAAGGAGAATAAAGACCTGTTGGGAGAAGTTCGAAGAAGAAGTCAAAAACACTATCAACACATTTCCGATTGAGAAGCCCGAGGACGTGGACAGGGCAACGGAAGAGCTGACCACAACGATCCAAACCTCCCTCGCAGCATCATCACACACCAGCGCACCGGGAGAGCGTTCCGACCCCCTCCCGACGCGGATTCGGAACTTAATACGTGAGAAAAGGGAGGAGAGGAAATTGTGGCAGCAGTCGCGCTGCCCAACCGCGAAGAAAAGGCTAAACACGCTTGTTGAGCATGTCAGAATCGCCTTGAAAGACCATGCAGCCGAGTCCTGGCAAGATCACATAGACGACATAGGCGAACAAATTCCCTCAGTTTATCGCCTATGTCGTCAGCTAACGACGACCCCGCAACCAACTAGACCACTGATGGACAAAAATGGGCACCCAAGATTCCTAGCCGCAGATCGAGCAGAAATCTTTGCGGACCATCTAGAAACTCTGTTCAAACCAAACCCCACAGAAAACGTAGAACACGTGGAGACTGTTGAAAAGCACATGGAAGATTACTTCTCAGCGTCACGCCCCGCAGATGAGAAGCAAATCTTCTTTTCACCAGGAAGAGTGAGAAGGCAGATTTTAAAGCTACCATCAAAGAAGGCCCCAGGACTCGACTGCATAACCAACGAGACACTGAAGCACCTGCCGACTAAGGCCGTGGCAGCTTTAACCCGCATCTACAACGGGATAATGCGGTCCGGCCATTTCCCCCTTTGCTGGAAGACTGGCAAAGTGATAATGCTACCGAAGCCCGGAAAGGACACGAAAAAGGCGGAAAGCTATAGGCCGATCACCCTGTTAAGCACACTGTCCAAGTTGTTTGAGAGGCTCTTGCTGCCGCACATACTTGAACATATCAAGCCGCGCGAGGAACAGTACGGATTCAGGGCCGAACATTCCACAACACTGCAGGCAACAAGGATTATAAACGATATGACAATAAGCTACAATAAAAAAGAATACGTTGCAGCGATACTACTCGATATGGAAAAAGCCTTCGACAGGGTATGGCATGAGGGACTGTTGTACAAACTGTCGAAGGCTCCAGCACCCCGGAAAATCGTGGATATAATTGCCACCTTTCTACGTGACCGCAAATTCCAAGTTGCAGTGGAAGGAGACGTACTTTCATCAACAAGATCGGTTAAAGCTGGAGTACCGCAGGGAAGCTGCCTCTCCCCAATCTGCTACTCATGGTACACAAATGATATCCCGCTGATAGGGCAGGCGAAATTAGCGCTGTACGCAGATGATACAGCCTACTACGCATCCTCCTTCAAAACGGAACTAGCCGTAAAGAAGGTTCAACCCACACTAGATGCCCTGCCAGAATGGCTGGACAAATGGAGATTATCGGTTAATGTGAATAAAACCCAAGCCATCCTGACAGGGAGCTCAAATCTGCCAACAAAATTGAAGTTAAAAGGGATAGATATCCCCTGGCAAGAAGCCGTAACATACCTGGGCATCCAAATAGACAGACGTCTAAACTTCAACAAACATATCCAAGCCACAATAGGAAAAGTTAAGGGAGCCCGTGTAAAGCTTAATCCGATCCTACAGTCCACGTTACCACTCCGGACTAAGACGATGATATATAAGGCCTACATCAGATCACGTCTTACGTATGCAGCACCGGCGTGGTACGCTTTTGCATCCACTACAAACAAAAAGAAACTGCAGGCACAAGAAAACAAATGCCTAAGGGCAATAGTCAAGGCACCGAGATTCGTTAGAAACGATACGGTGGCACGAGGCCTACAAATGGAGAACTTGGAGTCCTTCGTAAGAAGGCTCAGTACAAATATGTTCAGAAAAGCAGACGAATCACGCTATGACCATATTAGAGGCATAGCACCTCTGCACGCGCGGCCACCGGATAACAAAAGAAGACGCCAGACGAGGCCATACCCCCGCGAACTCGTTACACGGGACGAAACAGATGCCGATACCCTAAACAAAAATGAACCGGAGAAGACGAAGAAGAGAATGGTAGGACGGCCAGAGGTCGCCGTCGTGGTCGCCGATCGGCTCGCCGGGCCTCCCCTGGGCAACCAGGGGTCTCACTCGGCAGGGCCTTGATCGCCCCGACATATGGTTACCCTCTGACCGATCCACCAGAGAAAGCCACACAAACAAAAGCCCGAAAGGGCCGAGAAGACAATGGCAATTAAGCCAATCAAATAGACCCACCTGCAGACGCAGGTCGGAGAACAGCCAGAGGAAGGGGGCTAAGCCCCGAAACCTCTTTTCCCTGCACCCTCCGGTGCAAGATGACCACTCGTCGTCGCAGTCGGCATCGGCACTCCGTAACGTACGGTTGTGTGTCTTGTATCAAACGAGATCTCTTTTAAATCATGTCTGGACGTGACAAAGGTAGAAAGGGGAAGGCAAAGTGGCGCTTGAACCGCGCCGGCCTGCAGTTCTCCGTGGCACGTATACAGCAGTTGATGCGCAACGGCAATTATGCGGAGCGCGTTCGTGTAGGAACGCCCATCAACCTCGCTACCGTGACACAATATCTGGCCGCTGTTTTATTGCAGAATTGTTTGAATGACATTATTTATCAAGAGGAATACGGCTCGTATCAAGCATACCGTCCGTAAATCTACCAGTGAGCAACCAGCTCGCTACAAAAGGCCCTTTTCAGGGCCACACAAGTTTCACATTGATTCATAAATGTTTCTTTGATGCATAAAACTATTAGCAATCTGTGAATAGCCTATGTAATAGTAATAGCGATTGCACGAGTTTTTTTCGTAATAATATACTTTTCATCATCGTCGTCGTCCGCGCAGGATAAAGTCGCGGGGTGCAGCTAGTTGAACATAGCAGTCACTCGTCTGTTCAGTAAATCTTATTTAAAAAAACAATCGATAGATTCAAGACGACCGGCCGCGGCAAGGGAGGTAAAGGTCTGGGCAAAGGTGGCGCCAAACGCCACAGGAAAGTGCTCCGCGATAACATCCAGGGCATCACGAAGCCGGCCATCCGCCGTCGCAAGGGCGGCGTCAAGCGTATCTCCGGTCTGATCTACGAGGAGACTAGAGGCGTGCTGAAGGTGTTCCTAGAGAACGTGATCAGAGACGCTGTCACCTACACCGAGCACGCCAAGAGGAAGACCGTCACCGCGATGGATGTCGTCTACGCTCTGAAGCGTCAAGGCCGCACGCTCTACGGTTTCGGAGGCTAAGCGCGCGCAACATAGTGCAGTCGAAAAGAAACAGTGCTAAAAATACATGATGGCACAAAACTAAAACGAAGCATAAGTTGAAGTGAGTATGGATGCTACCCAACTTTAAATCGTTATAGATCCTAAATAGTAGTTCGAAATGACAAATGATAAGATAAACGTACAGATGATTTTCATATACATATTCAACGATACCACACTTGACATAGGTACTTAGTTCGTTGACTTATTTTTTTTCTTTTTCTCTTTATTCGTCTGGTTGTCACCATATTGAATTTTTATTACTATCATAGCGATAATTGTTAGAGATACTTAGTTACTGACCTCAGTAAATGGTAGGATTTTCTTGAATTATCGGCGGTTGGTGCATTATATGGCAATATCTTGTGCTTCGACTCATGATTTCTGTCACTCGCCATGCTTGAATTGCCACTCTGGAGCCAGCCAGCTACTATTCTGAAATTCTTATCTTCACGAACAATGTTTCGTTTGTTGTCGTTCTTTGCTCCATAACACCTGAAAAACATTATTTACATATTTTATTATTTATTCTTTAATAAATAATATCGACACTCGGATTAAATACCCAACCCCTCGAGCTCTTATTTATATAATTATCCGCTCGGTTGTCCACGCGCTGAAGACCGCAGGACCAAACTGATAACCCAAAAAAAATATGGCCGATGCGACACATCTAACCGCAAACTGGTAATTGATTGTATATGCGTTGAGACTACAGGTACTTGATTGTCAACCCACAAAAAAAAGAAGGTCGACGCGACACATCTGGCCGCCAACTGGTGATTTATTGGGTACGTGCCGAGAACACAGGCATCAGATTGTCACCCCTCTCTCTCTCTCGGCTCCTTTGCGCTGTACTCGCTATTGAATAGACGACGCGCAGGAGCGGAGAGTTCGCATAAATATAAAAAGCACGTTTTACACGGCGCAGTCGGCATCGGCACTCCGTAACGTACGGTTGTGTGTCTTGTATCAAACGAGATCTCTTTTAAATCATGTCTGGACGTGACAAAGGTAGAAAGGGGAAGGCAAAGTGGCGCTTGAACCGCGCCGGCCTGCAGTTCTCCGTGGCACGTATACAGCAGTTGATGCGCAACGGCAATTATGCGGAGCGCGTTCGTGTAGGAACGCCCATCAACCTCGCTACCGTGACACAATATCTGGCCGCTGTTTTATTGCAGAATTGTTTGAACGACATTATTTATCAAGAGGAATACGGCTCGTATCAAGCATACCGTCCGTAAATCTACCAGTGAGCAACCAGCTCGCTACAAAAGGCCCTTTTCAGGGCCACACAAGTTTCACATTGATTCATAAATGTTTCTTTGATGCATAAAACTATTAGCAATCTGTGAATAGCCTATGTAATAGTAATAGCGATTGCACGAGTTTTTTTCGTAATAATATACTTTTCATCATCGTCGTCGTCCGCGCAGGATAAAGTCGCGGGGTGCAGCTAGTTGAACATAGCAGTCACTCGTCTGTTCAGTAAATCTTATTTAAAAAACAATCGATAGATTCAAGACGACCGGCCGCGGCAAGGGAGGTAAAGGTCTGGGCAAAGGTGGCGCCAAACGCCACAGGAAAGTGCTCCGCGATAACATCCAGGGCATCACGAAGCCGGCCATCCGCCGTCGCAAGGGCGGCGTCAAGCGTATCTCCGGTCTGATCTACGAGGAGACTAGAGGCGTGCTGAAGGTGTTCCTAGAGAACGTGATCAGAGACGCTGTCACCTACACCGAGCACGCCAAGAGGAAGACCGTCACCGCGATGGATGTCGTCTACGCTCTGAAGCGTCAAGGCCGCACGCTCTACGGTTTCGGAGGCTAAGCGCGCGCAACATAGTGCAGTCGAAAAGAAACAGTGCTAAAAATTCATGATGGCACAAAACTAAAACGAAGCATAAGTTGAAGTGAGTATGGATGCTACCCAACTTTAAATCGTTATAGATCCTAAATAGTAGTTCGAAATGACAAATGATAAGATAAACGTACAGATGATTTTCATATACATATTCAACGATACCACACTTGACATAGGTACTTAGTTCGTTGACTTATTTTTTTTCTTTTTCTCTTTATTCGTCTGGTTGTCACCATATTGAATTTTTATTACTATCATAGCGATAATTGTTAGAGATACTTAGTTACTGACCTCAGTAAATGGTAGGATTTTCTTGAATTATCGGCGGTTGGTGCATTATATGGCAATATCTTGTGCTTCGACTCATGATTTCTGTCACTCGCCATGCTTGAATTGCCACTCTGGAGCCAGCCAGCTACTATTCTGAAATTCTTATCTTCACGAACAATGTTTCGTTTGTTGTCGTTCTTTGCTCCATAACACCTGAAAAACATTATTTACACATTTTATTATTTATTCTTTAATAAATAATATCGACACTCGGATTAAATACCCAACCCCTCGAGCTCTTATTTATATAATTATCCGCTCGGTTGTCCACGCGCTGAAGACCGCAGGACCAAACCGATAACCCAAAAAAAATATGGCCGACGCGACACATCTAACCGCAAACTGGTAATTGATTGTATATGCGTTGAGACTACAGGTACTTGATTGTCAACCCACAAAAAAAATAAGGTCGACGCGACACATCTGGCCGCCAACTGGTGATTTATTGGGTACGTGCCGAGAACACAGGCATCAGATTGTCACCCCTCTCTCTCTCTCGGCTCCTTTGCGCTGCACTCGCTATTGAATAGACGACGCGCAGGAGCGGAGAGTTCGCATAAATATAAAAAGCACGTTTTACACGGCGCAGTCGGCATCGGCACTCCGTAACGTACGGTTGTGTGTCTTGTATCAAACGAGATCTCTTTTAAATCATGTCTGGACGTGACAAAGGTAGAAAGGGGAAGGCAAAGTGGCGCTTGAACCGCGCCGGCCTGCAGTTCTCCGTGGCACGTATACAGCAGTTGATGCGCAACGGCAATTATGCGGAGCGCGTTCGTGTAGGAACGCCCATCAACCTCGCTACCGTGACACAATATCTGGCCGCTGTTTTATTGCAGAATTGTTTGAATGACATTATTTATCAAGAGGAATACGGCTCGTATCAAGCATACCGTCCGTAAATCTACCAGTGAGCAACCAGCTCGCTACAAAAGGCCCTTTTCAGGGCCACACAAGTTTCACATTGATTCATAAATGTTTCTTTGATGCATAAAACTATTAGCAATCTGTGAATAGCCTATGTAATAGTAATAGCGATTGCACGAGTTTTTTTCGTAATAATATACTTTTCATCATCGTCGTCGTCCGCGCAGGATAAAGTCGCGGGGTGCAGCTAGTTGAACATAGCAGTCACTCGTCTGTTCAGTAAATCTTATTTAAAAAACAATCGATAGATTCAAGACGACCGGCCGCGGCAAGGGAGGTAAAGGTCTGGGCAAAGGTGGCGCCAAACGCCACAGGAAAGTGCTCCGCGATAACATCCAGGGCATCACGAAGCCGGCCATCCGCCGTCGCAAGGGCGGCGTCAAGCGTATCTCCGGTCTGATCTACGAGGAGACTAGAGGCGTGCTGAAGGTGTTCCTAGAGAACGTGATCAGAGACGCTGTCACCTACACCGAGCACGCCAAGAGGAAGACCGTCACCGCGATGGATGTCGTCTACGCTCTGAAGCGTCAAGGCCGCACGCTCTACGGTTTCGGAGGCTAAGCGCGCGCAACATAGTGCAGTCGAAAAGAAACAGTGCTAAAAATTCATGATGGCACAAAACTAAAACGAAGCATAAGTTGAAGTGAGTATGGATGCTACCCAACTTTAAATCGTTATAGATCCTAAATAGTAGTTCGAAATGACAAATGATAAGATAAACGTACAGATGATTTTCATATACATATTCAACGATACCACACTTGACATAGGTACTTAGTTCGTTGACTTATTTTTTTCTTTTTCTCTTTATTCGTCTGGTTGTCACCATATTGAATTTTTATTACTATCATAGCGATAATTGTTAGAGATACTTAGTTACTGACCTCAGTAAATGGTAGGATTTTCTTGAATTATCGGCGGTTGGTGCATTATATGGCAATATCTTGTGCTTCGACTCATGATTTCTGTCACTCGCCATGCTTGAATTGCCACTCTGGAGCCAGCCAGCTACTATTCTGAAATTCTTATCTTCACGAACAATGTTTCGTTTGTTGTCGTTCTTTGCTCCATAACACCTGAAAAACATTATTTACATATTTTATTATTTATTCTTTAATAAATAATATCGACACTCGGATTAAATACCCAACCCCTCGAGCTCTTATTTATATAATTATCCGCTCGGTTGTCCACGCGCTGAAGACCGCAGGACCAAACTGATAACCCAAAAAAAATATGGCCGATGCGACACATCTAACCGCAAACTGGTAATTGATTGTATATGCGTTGAGACTACAGGTACTTGATTGTCAACCCACAAAAAAAAGAAGGTCGACGCGACACATCTGGCCGCCAACTGGTGATTTATTGGGTACGTGCCGAGAACACAGGCATCAGATTGTCACCCCTCTCTCTCTCTCGGCTCCTTTGCGCTGCACTCGCTATTGAATAGACGACGCGCAGGAGCGGAGAGTTCGCATAAATATAAAAAGCACGTTTTACACGGCGCAGTCGGCATCGGCACTCCGTAACGTACGGTTGTGTGTCTTGTATCAAACGAGATCTCTTTTAAATCATGTCTGGACGTGACAAAGGTAGAAAGGGGAAGGCAAAGTGGCGCTTGGACCGCGCCGGCCTGCAGTTCTCCGTGGCACGTATACAGCAGTTGATGCGCAACGGCAATTATGCGGAGCGCGTTCGTGTAGGAACGCCCATCAACCTCGCTACCGTGACACAATATCTGGCCGCTGTTTTATTGCAGAATTGTTTGAATGACATTATTTATCAAGAGGAATACGGCTCGTATCAAGCATACCGTCCGTAAATCTACCAGTGAGCAACCAGCTCGCTACAAAAGGCCCTTTTCAGGGCCACACAAGTTTCACATTGATTCATAAATGTTTCTTTGATGCATAAAACTATTAGCAATCTGTGAATAGCCTATGTAATAGTAATAGCGATTGCACGAGTTTTTTTCGTAATAATATACTTTTCATCATCGTCGTCGTCCGCGCAGGATAAAGTCGCGGGGTGCAGCTAGTTGAACATAGCAGTCACTCGTCTGTTCAGTAAATCTTATTTAAAAAACAATCGATAGATTCAAGACGACCGGCCGCGGCAAGGGAGGTAAAGGTCTGGGCAAAGGTGGCGCCAAACGCCACAGGAAAGTGCTCCGCGATAACATCCAGGGCATCACGAAGCCGGCCATCCGCCGTCGCAAGGGCGGCGTCAAGCGTATCTCCGGTCTGATCTACGAGGAGACTAGAGGCGTGCTGAAGGTGTTCCTAGAGAACGTGATCAGAGACGCTGTCACCTACACCGAGCACGCCAAGAGGAAGACCGTCACCGCGATGGATGTCGTCTACGCTCTGAAGCGTCAAGGCCGCACGCTCTACGGTTTCGGAGGCTAAGCGCGCGCAACATAGTGCAGTCGAAAAGAAACAGTGCTAAAAATTCATGATGGCACAAAACTAAAACGAAGCATAAGTTGAAGTGAGTATGGATGCTACCCAACTTTAAATCGTTATAGATCCTAAATAGTAGTTCGAAATGACAAATGATAAGATAAACGTACAGATGATTTTCATATACATATTCAACGATACCACACTTGACATAGGTACTTAGTTCGTTGACTTATTTTTTTTCTTTTTCTCTTTATTCGTCTGGTTGTCACCATATTGAATTTTTATTACTATCATAGCGATAATTGTTAGAGATACTTAGTTACTGACCTCAGTAAATGGTAGGATTTTCTTGAATTATCGGCGGTTGGTGCATTATATGGCAATATCTTGTGCTTCGACTCATGATTTCTGTCACTCGCCATGCTTGAATTGCCACTCTGGAGCCAGCCAGCTACTATTCTGAAATTCTTATCTTCACGAACAATGTTTCGTTTGTTGTCGTTCTTTGCTCCATAACACCTGAAAAACATTATTTACATATTTTATTATTTATTCTTTAATAAATAATATCGACACTCGGATTAAATACCCAACCCCTCGAGCTCTTATTTATATAATTATCCGCTCGGTTGTCCACGCGCTGAAGACCGCAGGACCAAACTGATAACCCAAAAAAAATATGGCCGATGCGACACATCTAACCGCAAACTGGTAATTGATTGTATATGCGTTGAGACTACAGGTACTTGATTGTCAACCCACAAAAAAAAGAAGGTCGACGCGACACATCTGGCCGCCAACTGGTGATTTATTGGGTACGTGCCGAGAACACAGGCATCAGATTGTCACCCCTCTCTCTCTCTCGGCTCCTTTGCGCTGTACTCGCTATTGAATAGACGACGCGCAGGAGCGGAGAGTTCGCATAAATATAAAAAGCACGTTTTACACGGCGCAGTCGGCATCGGCACTCCGTAACGTACGGTTGTGTGTCTTGTATCAAACGAGATCTCTTTTAAATCATGTCTGGACGTGACAAAGGTAGAAAGGGGAAGGCAAAGTGGCGCTTGAACCGCGCCGGCCTGCAGTTCTCCGTGGCACGTATACAGCAGTTGATGCGCAACGGCAATTATGCGGAGCGCGTTCGTGTAGGAACGCCCATCAACCTCGCTACCGTGACACAATATCTGGCCGCTGTTTTATTGCAGAATTGTTTGAACGACATTATTTATCAAGAGGAATACGGCTCGTATCAAGCATACCGTCCGTAAATCTACCAGTGAGCAACCAGCTCGCTACAAAAGGCCCTTTTCAGGGCCACACAAGTTTCACATTGATTCATAAATGTTTCTTTGATGCATAAAACTATTAGCAATCTGTGAATAGCCTATGTAATAGTAATAGCGATTGCACGAGTTTTTTTCGTAATAATATACTTTTCATCATCGTCGTCGTCCGCGCAGGATAAAGTCGCGGGGTGCAGCTAGTTGAACATAGCAGTCACTCGTCTGTTCAGTAAATCTTATTTAAAAAACAATCGATAGATTCAAGACGACCGGCCGCGGCAAGGGAGGTAAAGGTCTGGGCAAAGGTGGCGCCAAACGCCACAGGAAAGTGCTCCGCGATAACATCCAGGGCATCACGAAGCCGGCCATCCGCCGTCGCAAGGGCGGCGTCAAGCGTATCTCCGGTCTGATCTACGAGGAGACTAGAGGCGTGCTGAAGGTGTTCCTAGAGAACGTGATCAGAGACGCTGTCACCTACACCGAGCACGCCAAGAGGAAGACCGTCACCGCGATGGATGTCGTCTACGCTCTGAAGCGTCAAGGCCGCACGCTCTACGGTTTCGGAGGCTAAGCGCGCGCAACATAGTGCAGTCGAAAAGAAACAGTGCTAAAAATTCATGATGGCACAAAACTAAAACGAAGCATAAGTTGAAGTGAGTATGGATGCTACCCAACTTTAAATCGTTATAGATCCTAAATAGTAGTTCGAAATGACAAATGATAAGATAAACGTACAGATGATTTTCATATACATATTCAACGATACCACACTTGACATAGGTACTTAGTTCGTTGACTTATTTTTTTTCTTTTTCTCTTTATTCGTCTGGTTGTCACCATATTGAATTTTTATTACTATCATAGCGATAATTGTTAGAGATACTTAGTTACTGACCTCAGTAAATGGTAGGATTTTCTTGAATTATCGGCGGTTGGTGCATTATATGGCAATATCTTGTGCTTCGACTCATGATTTCTGTCACTCGCCATGCTTGAATTGCCACTCTGGAGCCAGCCAGCTACTATTCTGAAATTCTTATCTTCACGAACAATGTTTCGTTTGTTGTCGTTCTTTGCTCCATAACACCTGAAAAACATTATTTACACATTTTATTATTTATTCTTTAATAAATAATATCGACACTCGGATTAAATACCCAACCCCTCGAGCTCTTATTTATATAATTATCCGCTCGGTTGTCCACGCGCTGAAGACCGCAGGACCAAACCGATAACCCAAAAAAAATATGGCCGACGCGACACATCTAACCGCAAACTGGTAATTGATTGTATATGCGTTGAGACTACAGGTACTTGATTGTCAACCCACAAAAAAAATAAGGTCGACGCGACACATCTGGCCGCCAACTGGTGATTTATTGGGTACGTGCCGAGAACACAGGCATCAGATTGTCACCCCTCTCTCTCTCTCGGCTCCTTTGCGCTGCACTCGCTATTGAATAGACGACGCGCAGGAGCGGAGAGTTCGCATAAATATAAAAAGCACGTTTTACACGGCGCAGTCGGCATCGGCACTCCGTAACGTACGGTTGTGTGTCTTGTATCAAACGAGATCTCTTTTAAATCATGTCTGGACGTGACAAAGGTAGAAAGGGGAAGGCAAAGTGGCGCTTGAACCGCGCCGGCCTGCAGTTCTCCGTGGCACGTATACAGCAGTTGATGCGCAACGGCAATTATGCGGAGCGCGTTCGTGTAGGAACGCCCATCAACCTCGCTACCGTGACACAATATCTGGCCGCTGTTTTATTGCAGAATTGTTTGAATGACATTATTTATCAAGAGGAATACGGCTCGTATCAAGCATACCGTCCGTAAATCTACCAGTGAGCAACCAGCTCGCTACAAAAGGCCCTTTTCAGGGCCACACAAGTTTCACATTGATTCATAAATGTTTCTTTGATGCATAAAACTATTAGCAATCTGTGAATAGCCTATGTAATAGTAATAGCGATTGCACGAGTTTTTTTCGTAATAATATACTTTTCATCATCGTCGTCGTCCGCGCAGGATAAAGTCGCGGGGTGCAGCTAGTTGAACATAGCAGTCACTCGTCTGTTCAGTAAATCTTATTTAAAAAACAATCGATAGATTCAAGACGACCGGCCGCGGCAAGGGAGGTAAAGGTCTGGGCAAAGGTGGCGCCAAACGCCACAGGAAAGTGCTCCGCGATAACATCCAGGGCATCACGAAGCCGGCCATCCGCCGTCGCAAGGGCGGCGTCAAGCGTATCTCCGGTCTGATCTACGAGGAGACTAGAGGCGTGCTGAAGGTGTTCCTAGAGAACGTGATCAGAGACGCTGTCACCTACACCGAGCACGCCAAGAGGAAGACCGTCACCGCGATGGATGTCGTCTACGCTCTGAAGCGTCAAGGCCGCACGCTCTACGGTTTCGGAGGCTAAGCGCGCGCAACATAGTGCAGTCGAAAAGAAACAGTGCTAAAAATTCATGATGGCACAAAACTAAAACGAAGCATAAGTTGAAGTGAGTATGGATGCTACCCAACTTTAAATCGTTATAGATCCTAAATAGTAGTTCGAAATGACAAATGATAAGATAAACGTACAGATGATTTTCATATACATATTCAACGATACCACACTTGACATAGGTACTTAGTTCGTTGACTTATTTTTTTTCTTTTTCTCTTTATTCGTCTGGTTGTCACCATATTGAATTTTTATTACTATCATAGCGATAATTGTTAGAGATACTTAGTTACTGACCTCAGTAAATGGTAGGATTTTCTTGAATTATCGGCGGTTGGTGCATTATATGGCAATATCTTGTGCTTCGACTCATGATTTCTGTCACTCGCCATGCTTGAATTGCCACTCTGGAGCCAGCCAGCTACTATTCTGAAATTCTTATCTTCACGAACAATGTTTCGTTTGTTGTCGTTCTTTGCTCCATAACACCTGAAAAACATTATTTACACATTTTATTATTTATTCTTTAATAAATAATATCGACACTCGGATTAAATACCCAACCCCTCGAGCTCTTATTTATATAATTATCCGCTCGGTTGTCCACGCGCTGAAGACCGCAGGACCAAACCGATAACCCAAAAAAAATATGGCCGACGCGACACATCTAACCGCAAACTGGTAATTGATTGTATATGCGTTGAGACTACAGGTACTTGATTGTCAACCCACAAAAAAAATAAGGTCGACGCGACACATCTGGCCGCCAACTGGTGATTTATTGGGTACGTGCCGAGAACACAGGCATCAGATTGTCACCCCTCTCTCTCTCTCGGCTCCTTTGCGCTGCACTCGCTATTGAATAGACGACGCGCAGGAGCGGAGAGTTCGCATAAATATAAAAAGCACGTTTTACACGGCGCAGTCGGCATCGGCACTCCGTAACGTACGGTTGTGTGTCTTGTATCAAACGAGATCTCTTTTAAATCATGTCTGGACGTGACAAAGGTAGAAAGGGGAAGGCAAAGTGGCGCTTGAACCGCGCCGGCCTGCAGTTCTCCGTGGCACGTATACAGCAGTTGATGCGCAACGGCAATTATGCGGAGCGCGTTCGTGTAGGAACGCCCATCAACCTCGCTACCGTGACACAATATCTGGCCGCTGTTTTATTGCAGAATTGTTTGAATGACATTATTTATCAAGAGGAATACGGCTCGTATCAAGCATACCGTCCGTAAATCTACCAGTGAGCAACCAGCTCGCTACAAAAGGCCCTTTTCAGGGCCACACAAGTTTCACATTGATTCATAAATGTTTCTTTGATGCATAAAACTATTAGCAATCTGTGAATAGCCTATGTAATAGTAATAGCGATTGCACGAGTTTTTTTCGTAATAATATACTTTTCATCATCGTCGTCGTCCGCGCAGGATAAAGTCGCGGGGTGCAGCTAGTTGAACATAGCAGTCACTCGTCTGTTCAGTAAATCTTATTTAAAAAACAATCGATAGATTCAAGACGACCGGCCGCGGCAAGGGAGGTAAAGGTCTGGGCAAAGGTGGCGCCAAACGCCACAGGAAAGTGCTCCGCGATAACATCCAGGGCATCACGAAGCCGGCCATCCGCCGTCGCAAGGGCGGCGTCAAGCGTATCTCCGGTCTGATCTACGAGGAGACTAGAGGCGTGCTGAAGGTGTTCCTAGAGAACGTGATCAGAGACGCTGTCACCTACACCGAGCACGCCAAGAGGAAGACCGTCACCGCGATGGATGTCGTCTACGCTCTGAAGCGTCAAGGCCGCACGCTCTACGGTTTCGGAGGCTAAGCGCGCGCAACATAGTGCAGTCGAAAAGAAACAGTGCTAAAAATTCATGATGGCACAAAACTAAAACGAAGCATAAGTTGAAGTGAGTATGGATGCTACCCAACTTTAAATCGTTATAGATCCTAAATAGTAGTTCGAAATGACAAATGATAAGATAAACGTACAGATGATTTTCATATACATATTCAACGATACCACACTTGACATAGGTACTTAGTTCGTTGACTTATTTTTTTTCTTTTTCTCTTTATTCGTCTGGTTGTCACCATATTGAATTTTTATTACTATCATAGCGATAATTGTTAGAGATACTTAGTTACTGACCTCAGTAAATGGTAGGATTTTCTTGAATTATCGGCGGTTGGTGCATTATATGGCAATATCTTGTGCTTCGACTCATGATTTCTGTCACTCGCCATGCTTGAATTGCCACTCTGGAGCCAGCCAGCTACTATTCTGAAATTCTTATCTTCACGAACAATGTTTCGTTTGTTGTCGTTCTTTGCTCCATAACACCTGAAAAACATTATTTACATATTTTATTATTTATTCTTTAATAAATAATATCGACACTCGGATTAAATACCCAACCCCTCGAGCTCTTATTTATATAATTATCCGCTCGGTTGTCCACGCGCTGAAGACCGCAGGACCAAACTGATAACCCAAAAAAAATATGGCCGATGCGACACATCTAACCGCAAACTGGTAATTGATTGTATATGCGTTGAGACTACAGGTACTTGATTGTCAACCCACAAAAAAAAGAAGGTCGACGCGACACATCTGGCCGCCAACTGGTGATTTATTGGGTACGTGCCGAGAACACAGGCATCAGATTGTCACCCCTCTCTCTCTCTCGGCTCCTTTGCGCTGCACTCGCTATTGAATAGACGACGCGCAGGAGCGGAGAGTTCGCATAAATATAAAAAGCACGTTTTACACGGCGCAGTCGGCATCGGCACTCCGTAACGTACGGTTGTGTGTCTTGTATCAAACGAGATCTCTTTTAAATCATGTCTGGACGTGACAAAGGTAGAAAGGGGAAGGCAAAGTGGCGCTTGGACCGCGCCGGCCTGCAGTTCTCCGTGGCACGTATACAGCAGTTGATGCGCAACGGCAATTATGCGGAGCGCGTTCGTGTAGGAACGCCCATCAACCTCGCTACCGTGACACAATATCTGGCCGCTGTTTTATTGCAGAATTGTTTGAATGACATTATTTATCAAGAGGAATACGGCTCGTATCAAGCATACCGTCCGTAAATCTACCAGTGAGCAACCAGCTCGCTACAAAAGGCCCTTTTCAGGGCCACACAAGTTTCACATTGATTCATAAATGTTTCTTTGATGCATAAAACTATTAGCAATCTGTGAATAGCCTATGTAATAGTAATAGCGATTGCACGAGTTTTTTTCGTAATAATATACTTTTCATCATCGTCGTCGTCCGCGCAGGATAAAGTCGCGGGGTGCAGCTAGTTGAACATAGCAGTCACTCGTCTGTTCAGTAAATCTTATTTAAAAAACAATCGATAGATTCAAGACGACCGGCCGCGGCAAGGGAGGTAAAGGTCTGGGCAAAGGTGGCGCCAAACGCCACAGGAAAGTGCTCCGCGATAACATCCAGGGCATCACGAAGCCGGCCATCCGCCGTCGCAAGGGCGGCGTCAAGCGTATCTCCGGTCTGATCTACGAGGAGACTAGAGGCGTGCTGAAGGTGTTCCTAGAGAACGTGATCAGAGACGCTGTCACCTACACCGAGCACGCCAAGAGGAAGACCGTCACCGCGATGGATGTCGTCTACGCTCTGAAGCGTCAAGGCCGCACGCTCTACGGTTTCGGAGGCTAAGCGCGCGCAACATAGTGCAGTCGAAAAGAAACAGTGCTAAAAATTCATGATGGCACAAAACTAAAACGAAGCATAAGTTGAAGTGAGTATGGATGCTACCCAACTTTAAATCGTTATAGATCCTAAATAGTAGTTCGAAATGACAAATGATAAGATAAACGTACAGATGATTTTCATATACATATTCAACGATACCACACTTGACATAGGTACTTAGTTCGTTGACTTATTTTTTTTCTTTTTCTCTTTATTCGTCTGGTTGTCACCATATTGAATTTTTATTACTATCATAGCGATAATTGTTAGAGATACTTAGTTACTGACCTCAGTAAATGGTAGGATTTTCTTGAATTATCGGCGGTTGGTGCATTATATGGCAATATCTTGTGCTTCGACTCATGATTTCTGTCACTCGCCATGCTTGAATTGCCACTCTGGAGCCAGCCAGCTACTATTCTGAAATTCTTATCTTCACGAACAATGTTTCGTTTGTTGTCGTTCTTTGCTCCATAACACCTGAAAAACATTATTTACATATTTTATTATTTATTCTTTAATAAATAATATCGACACTCGGATTAAATACCCAACCCCTCGAGCTCTTATTTATATAATTATCCGCTCGGTTGTCCACGCGCTGAAGACCGCAGGACCAAACTGATAACCCAAAAAAAATATGGCCGATGCGACACATCTAACCGCAAACTGGTAATTGATTGTATATGCGTTGAGACTACAGGTACTTGATTGTCAACCCACAAAAAAAAGAAGGTCGACGCGACACATCTGGCCGCCAACTGGTGATTTATTGGGTACGTGCCGAGAACACAGGCATCAGATTGTCACCCCTCTCTCTCTCTCGGCTCCTTTGCGCTGTACTCGCTATTGAATAGACGACGCGCAGGAGCGGAGAGTTCGCATAAATATAAAAAGCACGTTTTACACGGCGCAGTCGGCATCGGCACTCCGTAACGTACGGTTGTGTGTCTTGTATCAAACGAGATCTCTTTTAAATCATGTCTGGACGTGACAAAGGTAGAAAGGGGAAGGCAAAGTGGCGCTTGAACCGCGCCGGCCTGCAGTTCTCCGTGGCACGTATACAGCAGTTGATGCGCAACGGCAATTATGCGGAGCGCGTTCGTGTAGGAACGCCCATCAACCTCGCTACCGTGACACAATATCTGGCCGCTGTTTTATTGCAGAATTGTTTGAACGACATTATTTATCAAGAGGAATACGGCTCGTATCAAGCATACCGTCCGTAAATCTACCAGTGAGCAACCAGCTCGCTACAAAAGGCCCTTTTCAGGGCCACACAAGTTTCACATTGATTCATAAATGTTTCTTTGATGCATAAAACTATTAGCAATCTGTGAATAGCCTATGTAATAGTAATAGCGATTGCACGAGTTTTTTTCGTAATAATATACTTTTCATCATCGTCGTCGTCCGCGCAGGATAAAGTCGCGGGGTGCAGCTAGTTGAACATAGCAGTCACTCGTCTGTTCAGTAAATCTTATTTAAAAAACAATCGATAGATTCAAGACGACCGGCCGCGGCAAGGGAGGTAAAGGTCTGGGCAAAGGTGGCGCCAAACGCCACAGGAAAGTGCTCCGCGATAACATCCAGGGCATCACGAAGCCGGCCATCCGCCGTCGCAAGGGCGGCGTCAAGCGTATCTCCGGTCTGATCTACGAGGAGACTAGAGGCGTGCTGAAGGTGTTCCTAGAGAACGTGATCAGAGACGCTGTCACCTACACCGAGCACGCCAAGAGGAAGACCGTCACCGCGATGGATGTCGTCTACGCTCTGAAGCGTCAAGGCCGCACGCTCTACGGTTTCGGAGGCTAAGCGCGCGCAACATAGTGCAGTCGAAAAGAAACAGTGCTAAAAATTCATGATGGCACAAAACTAAAACGAAGCATAAGTTGAAGTGAGTATGGATGCTACCCAACTTTAAATCGTTATAGATCCTAAATAGTAGTTCGAAATGACAAATGATAAGATAAACGTACAGATGATTTTCATATACATATTCAACGATACCACACTTGACATAGGTACTTAGTTCGTTGACTTATTTTTTTTCTTTTTCTCTTTATTCGTCTGGTTGTCACCATATTGAATTTTTATTACTATCATAGCGATAATTGTTAGAGATACTTAGTTACTGACCTCAGTAAATGGTAGGATTTTCTTGAATTATCGGCGGTTGGTGCATTATATGGCAATATCTTGTGCTTCGACTCATGATTTCTGTCACTCGCCATGCTTGAATTGCCACTCT
Source organism: Alsophila aescularia (assembly GCA_946251855.1). Lineage (NCBI taxonomy): Eukaryota > Metazoa > Arthropoda > Insecta > Lepidoptera > Geometridae > Alsophila > Alsophila aescularia. Next base: position 68,749,822 of record OX276374.1, on the reverse strand, counting down.
GGAGCCAGCCAGCTACTATTCTGAAATTCTTATCTTCACGAACAATGTTTCGTTTGTTGTCGTTCTTTGCTCCATAACACCTGAAAAACATTATTTACACATTTTATTATTTATTCTTTAATAAATAATATCGACACTCGGATTAAATACCCAACCCCTCGAGCTCTTATTTATATAATTATCCGCTCGGTTGTCCACGCGCTGAAGACCGCAGGACCAAACCGATAACCCAAAAAAAATATGGCCGACGCGACACATCTAACCGCAAACTGGTAATTGATTGTATATGCGTTGAGACTACAGGTACTTGATTGTCAACCCACAAAAAAAATAAGGTCGACGCGACACATCTGGCCGCCAACTGGTGATTTATTGGGTACGTGCCGAGAACACAGGCATCAGATTGTCACCCCTCTCTCTCTCTCGGCTCCTTTGCGCTGCACTCGCTATTGAATAGACGACGCGCAGGAGCGGAGAGTTCGCATAAATATAAAAAGCACGTTTTACACGGCGCAGTCGGCATCGGCACTCCGTAACGTACGGTTGTGTGTCTTGTATCAAACGAGATCTCTTTTAAATCATGTCTGGACGTGACAAAGGTAGAAAGGGGAAGGCAAAGTGGCGCTTGAACCGCGCCGGCCTGCAGTTCTCCGTGGCACGTATACAGCAGTTGATGCGCAACGGCAATTATGCGGAGCGCGTTCGTGTAGGAACGCCCATCAACCTCGCTACCGTGACACAATATCTGGCCGCTGTTTTATTGCAGAATTGTTTGAATGACATTATTTATCAAGAGGAATACGGCTCGTATCAAGCATACCGTCCGTAAATCTACCAGTGAGCAACCAGCTCGCTACAAAAGGCCCTTTTCAGGGCCACACAAGTTTCACATTGATTCATAAATGTTTCTTTGATGCATAAAACTATTAGCAATCTGTGAATAGCCTATGTAATAGTAATAGCGATTGCACGAGTTTTTTTCGTAATAATATACTTTTCATCATCGTCGTCGTCCGCGCAGGATAAAGTCGCGGGGTGCAGCTAGTTGAACATAGCAGTCACTCGTCTGTTCAGTAAATCTTATTTAAAAAAACAATCGATAGATTCAAGACGACCGGCCGCGGCAAGGGAGGTAAAGGTCTGGGCAAAGGTGGCGCCAAACGCCACAGGAAAGTGCTCCGCGATAACATCCAGGGCATCACGAAGCCGGCCATCCGCCGTCGCAAGGGCGGCGTCAAGCGTATCTCCGGTCTGATCTACGAGGAGACTAGAGGCGTGCTGAAGGTGTTCCTAGAGAACGTGATCAGAGACGCTGTCACCTACACCGAGCACGCCAAGAGGAAGACCGTCACCGCGATGGATGTCGTCTACGCTCTGAAGCGTCAAGGCCGCACGCTCTACGGTTTCGGAGGCTAAGCGCGCGCAACATAGTGCAGTCGAAAAGAAACAGTGCTAAAAATTCATGATGGCACAAAACTAAAACGAAGCATAAGTTGAAGTGAGTATGGATGCTACCCAACTTTAAATCGTTATAGATCCTAAATAGTAGTTCGAAATGACAAATGATAAGATAAACGTACAGATGATTTTCATATACATATTCAACGATACCACACTTGACATAGGTACTTAGTTCGTTGACTTATTTTTTTTCTTTTTCTCTTTATTCGTCTGGTTGTCACCATATTGAATTTTTATTACTATCATAGCGATAATTGTTAGAGATACTTAGTTACTGACCTCAGTAAATGGTAGGATTTTCTTGAATTATCGGCGGTTGGTGCATTATATGGCAATATCTTGTGCTTCGACTCATGATTTCTGTCACTCGCCATGCTTGAATTGCCACTCTGGAGCCAGCCAGCTACTATTCTGAAATTCTTATCTTCACGAACAATGTTTCGTTTGTTGTCGTTCTTTGCTCCATAACACCTGAAAAACATTATTTACACATTTTATTATTTATTCTTTAATAAATAATATCGACACTCGGATTAAATACCCAACCCCTCGAGCTCTTATTTATATAATTATCCGCTCGGTTGTCCACGCGCTGAAGACCGCAGGACCAAACTGATAACCCAAAAAAAATATGGCCGATGCGACACATCTAACCGCAAACTGGTAATTGATTGTATATGCGTTGAGACTACAGGTACTTGATTGTCAACCCACAAAAAAAAGAAGGTCGACGCGACACATCTGGCCGCCAACTGGTGATTTATTGGGTACGTGCCGAGAACACAGGCATCAGATTGTCACCCCTCTCTCTCTCTCGGCTCCTTTGCGCTGCACTCGCTATTGAATAGACGACGCGCAGGAGCGGAGAGTTCGCATAAATATAAAAAGCACGTTTTACACGGCGCAGTCGGCATCGGCACTCCGTAACGTACGGTTGTGTGTCTTGTATCAAACGAGATCTCTTTTAAATCATGTCTGGACGTGACAAAGGTAGAAAGGGGAAGGCAAAGTGGCGCTTGAACCGCGCCGGCCTGCAGTTCTCCGTGGCACGTATACAGCAGTTGATGCGCAACGGCAATTATGCGGAGCGCGTTCGTGTAGGAACGCCCATCAACCTCGCTACCGTGACACAATATCTGGCCGCTGTTTTATTGCAGAATTGTTTGAATGACATTATTTATCAAGAGGAATACGGCTCGTATCAAGCATACCGTCCGTAAATCTACCAGTGAGCAACCAGCTCGCTACAAAAGGCCCTTTTCAGGGCCACACAAGTTTCACATTGATTCATAAATGTTTCTTTGATGCATAAAACTATTAGCAATCTGTGAATAGCCTATGTAATAGTAATAGCGATTGCACGAGTTTTTTTCGTAATAATATACTTTTCATCATCGTCGTCGTCCGCGCAGGATAAAGTCGCGGGGTGCAGCTAGTTGAACATAGCAGTCACTCGTCTGTTCAGTAAATCTTATTTAAAAAACAATCGATAGATTCAAGACGACCGGCCGCGGCAAGGGAGGTAAAGGTCTGGGCAAAGGTGGCGCCAAACGCCACAGGAAAGTGCTCCGCGATAACATCCAGGGCATCACGAAGCCGGCCATCCGCCGTCGCAAGGGCGGCGTCAAGCGTATCTCCGGTCTGATCTACGAGGAGACTAGAGGCGTGCTGAAGGTGTTCCTAGAGAACGTGATCAGAGACGCTGTCACCTACACCGAGCACGCCAAGAGGAAGACCGTCACCGCGATGGATGTCGTCTACGCTCTGAAGCGTCAAGGCCGCACGCTCTACGGTTTCGGAGGCTAAGCGCGCGCAACATAGTGCAGTCGAAAAGAAACAGTGCTAAAAATTCATGATGGCACAAAACTAAAACGAAGCATAAGTTGAAGTGAGTATGGATGCTACCCAACTTTAAATCGTTATAGATCCTAAATAGTAGTTCGAAATGACAAATGATAAGATAAACGTACAGATGATTTTCATATACATATTCAACGATACCACACTTGACATAGGTACTTAGTTCGTTGACTTATTTTTTTTCTTTTTCTCTTTATTCGTCTGGTTGTCACCATATTGAATTTTTATTACTATCATAGCGATAATTGTTAGAGATACTTAGTTACTGACCTCAGTAAATGGTAGGATTTTCTTGAATTATCGGCGGTTGGTGCATTATATGGCAATATCTTGTGCTTCGACTCATGATTTCTGTCACTCGCCATGCTTGAATTGCCACTCTGGAGCCAGCCAGCTACTATTCTGAAATTCTTATCTTCACGAACAATGTTTCGTTTGTTGTCGTTCTTTGCTCCATAACACCTGAAAAACATTATTTACACATTTTATTATTTATTCTTTAATAAATAATATCGACACTCGGATTAAATACCCAACCCCTCGAGCTCTTATTTATATAATTATCCGCTCGGTTGTCCACGCGCTGAAGACCGCAGGACCAAACCGATAGCCCAAAAAAAATATGACCGACGCGACACATCTAACCGCAAACTGGTAATTGATTGTATATGCGTTGAGACTACAGGTACTTGATTGTCAACCCACAAAAAAAATAAGGTCGACGCGACACATCTGGCCGCCAACTGGTGATTTATTGGGTACGTGCCGAGAACACAGGCATCAGATTGTCACCCCTCTCTCTCTCTCGGCTCCTTTGCGCTGCACTCGCTATTGAATAGACGACGCGCAGGAGCGGAGAGTTCGCATAAATATAAAAAGCACGTTTTACACGGCGCAGTCGGCATCGGCACTCCGTAACGTACGGTTGTGTGTCTTGTATCAAACGAGATCTCTTTTAAATCATGTCTGGACGTGACAAAGGTAGAAAGGGGAAGGCAAAGTGGCGCTTGAACCGCGCCGGCCTGCAGTTCTCCGTGGCACGTATACAGCAGTTGATGCGCAACGGCAATTATGCGGAGCGCGTTCGTGTAGGAACGCCCATCAACCTCGCTACCGTGACACAATATCTGGCCGCTGTTTTATTGCAGAATTGTTTGAATGACATTATTTATCAAGAGGAATACGGCTCGTATCAAGCATACCGTCCGTAAATCTACCAGTGAGCAACCAGCTCGCTACAAAAGGCCCTTTTCAGGGCCACACAAGTTTCACATTGATTCATAAATGTTTCTTTGATGCATAAAACTATTAGCAATCTGTGAATAGCCTATGTAATAGTAATAGCGATTGCACGAGTTTTTTTCGTAATAATATACTTTTCATCATCGTCGTCGTCCGCGCAGGATAAAGTCGCGGGGTGCAGCTAGTTGAACATAGCAGTCACTCGTCTGTTCAGTAAATCTTATTTAAAAAACAATCGATAGATTCAAGACGACCGGCCGCGGCAAGGGAGGTAAAGGTCTGGGCAAAGGTGGCGCCAAACGCCACAGGAAAGTGCTCCGCGATAACATCCAGGGCATCACGAAGCCGGCCATCCGCCGTCGCAAGGGCGGCGTCAAGCGTATCTCCGGTCTGATCTACGAGGAGACTAGAGGCGTGCTGAAGGTGTTCCTAGAGAACGTGATCAGAGACGCTGTCACCTACACCGAGCACGCCAAGAGGAAGACCGTCACCGCGATGGATGTCGTCTACGCTCTGAAGCGTCAAGGCCGCACGCTCTACGGTTTCGGAGGCTAAGCGCGCGCAACATAGTGCAGTCGAAAAGAAACAGTGCTAAAAATTCATGATGGCACAAAACTAAAACGAAGCATAAGTTGAAGTGAGTATGGATGCTACCCAACTTTAAATCGTTATAGATCCTAAATAGTAGTTCGAAATGACAAATGATAAGATAAACGTACAGATGATTTTCATATACATATTCAACGATACCACACTTGACATAGGTACTTAGTTCGTTGACTTATTTTTTTTCTTTTTCTCTTTATTCGTCTGGTTGTCACCATATTGAATTTTTATTACTATCATAGCGATAATTGTTAGAGATACTTAGTTACTGACCTCAGTAAATGGTAGGATTTTCTTGAATTATCGGCGGTTGGTGCATTATATGGCAATATCTTGTGCTTCGACTCATGATTTCTGTCACTCGCCATGCTTGAATTGCCACTCTGGAGCCAGCCAGCTACTATTCTGAAATTCTTATCTTCACGAACAATGTTTCGTTTGTTGTCGTTCTTTGCTCCATAACACCTGAAAAACATTATTTACACATTTTATTATTTATTCTTTAATAAATAATATCGACACTCGGATTAAATACCCAACCCCTCGAGCTCTTATTTATATAATTATCCGCTCGGTTGTCCACGCGCTGAAGACCGCAGGACCAAACCGATAACCCAAAAAAAATATGGCCGACGCGACACATCTAACCGCAAACTGGTAATTGATTGTATATGCGTTGAGACTACAGGTACTTGATTGTCAACCCACAAAAAAAATAAGGTCGACGCGACACATCTGGCCGCCAACTGGTGATTTATTGGGTACGTGCCGAGAACACAGGCATCAGATTGTCACCCCTCTCTCTCTCTCGGCTCCTTTGCGCTGCACTCGCTATTGAATAGACGACGCGCAGGAGCGGAGAGTTCGCATAAATATAAAAAGCACGTTTTACACGGCGCAGTCGGCATCGGCACTCCGTAACGTACGGTTGTGTGTCTTGTATCAAACGAGATCTCTTTTAAATCATGTCTGGACGTGACAAAGGTAGAAAGGGGAAGGCAAAGTGGCGCTTGAACCGCGCCGGCCTGCAGTTCTCCGTGGCACGTATACAGCAGTTGATGCGCAACGGCAATTATGCGGAGCGCGTTCGTGTAGGAACGCCCATCAACCTCGCTACCGTGACACAATATCTGGCCGCTGTTTTATTGCAGAATTGTTTGAATGACATTATTTATCAAGAGGAATACGGCTCGTATCAAGCATACCGTCCGTAAATCTACCAGTGAGCAACCAGCTCGCTACAAAAGGCCCTTTTCAGGGCCACACAAGTTTCACATTGATTCATAAATGTTTCTTTGATGCATAAAACTATTAGCAATCTGTGAATAGCCTATGTAATAGTAATAGCGATTGCACGAGTTTTTTTCGTAATAATATACTTTTCATCATCGTCGTCGTCCGCGCAGGATAAAGTCGCGGGGTGCAGCTAGTTGAACATAGCAGTCACTCGTCTGTTCAGTAAATCTTATTTAAAAAAACAATCGATAGATTCAAGACGACCGGCCGCGGCAAGGGAGGTAAAGGTCTGGGCAAAGGTGGCGCCAAACGCCACAGGAAAGTGCTCCGCGATAACATCCAGGGCATCACGAAGCCGGCCATCCGCCGTCGCAAGGGCGGCGTCAAGCGTATCTCCGGTCTGATCTACGAGGAGACTAGAGGCGTGCTGAAGGTGTTCCTAGAGAACGTGATCAGAGACGCTGTCACCTACACCGAGCACGCCAAGAGGAAGACCGTCACCGCGATGGATGTCGTCTACGCTCTGAAGCGTCAAGGCCGCACGCTCTACGGTTTCGGAGGCTAAGCGCGCGCAACATAGTGCAGTCGAAAAGAAACAGTGCTAAAAATTCATGATGGCACAAAACTAAAACGAAGCATAAGTTGAAGTGAGTATGGATGCTACCCAACTTTAAATCGTTATAGATCCTAAATAGTAGTTCGAAATGACAAATGATAAGATAAACGTACAGATGATTTTCATATACATATTCAACGATACCACACTTGACATAGGTACTTAGTTCGTTGACTTATTTTTTTTCTTTTTCTCTTTATTCGTCTGGTTGTCACCATATTGAATTTTTATTACTATCATAGCGATAATTGTTAGAGATACTTAGTTACTGACCTCAGTAAATGGTAGGATTTTCTTGAATTATCGGCGGTTGGTGCATTATATGGCAATATCTTGTGCTTCGACTCATGATTTCTGTCACTCGCCATGCTTGAATTGCCACTCTGGAGCCAGCCAGCTACTATTCTGAAATTCTTATCTTCACGAACAATGTTTCGTTTGTTGTCGTTCTTTGCTCCATAACACCTGAAAAACATTATTTACACATTTTATTATTTATTCTTTAATAAATAATATCGACACTCGGATTAAATACCCAACCCCTCGAGCTCTTATTTATATAATTATCCGCTCGGTTGTCCACGCGCTGAAGACCGCAGGACCAAACTGATAACCCAAAAAAAATATGGCCGATGCGACACATCTAACCGCAAACTGGTAATTGATTGTATATGCGTTGAGACTACAGGTACTTGATTGTCAACCCACAAAAAAAAGAAGGTCGACGCGACACATCTGGCCGCCAACTGGTGATTTATTGGGTACGTGCCGAGAACACAGGCATCAGATTGTCACCCCTCTCTCTCTCTCGGCTCCTTTGCGCTGCACTCGCTATTGAATAGACGACGCGCAGGAGCGGAGAGTTCGCATAAATATAAAAAGCACGTTTTACACGGCGCAGTCGGCATCGGCACTCCGTAACGTACGGTTGTGTGTCTTGTATCAAACGAGATCTCTTTTAAATCATGTCTGGACGTGACAAAGGTAGAAAGGGGAAGGCAAAGTGGCGCTTGAACCGCGCCGGCCTGCAGTTCTCCGTGGCACGTATACAGCAGTTGATGCGCAACGGCAATTATGCGGAGCGCGTTCGTGTAGGAACGCCCATCAACCTCGCTACCGTGACACAATATCTGGCCGCTGTTTTATTGCAGAATTGTTTGAATGACATTATTTATCAAGAGGAATACGGCTCGTATCAAGCATACCGTCCGTAAATCTACCAGTGAGCAACCAGCTCGCTACAAAAGGCCCTTTTCAGGGCCACACAAGTTTCACATTGATTCATAAATGTTTCTTTGATGCATAAAACTATTAGCAATCTGTGAATAGCCTATGTAATAGTAATAGCGATTGCACGAGTTTTTTTCGTAATAATATACTTTTCATCATCGTCGTCGTCCGCGCAGGATAAAGTCGCGGGGTGCAGCTAGTTGAACATAGCAGTCACTCGTCTGTTCAGTAAATCTTATTTAAAAAACAATCGATAGATTCAAGACGACCGGCCGCGGCAAGGGAGGTAAAGGTCTGGGCAAAGGTGGCGCCAAACGCCACAGGAAAGTGCTCCGCGATAACATCCAGGGCATCACGAAGCCGGCCATCCGCCGTCGCAAGGGCGGCGTCAAGCGTATCTCCGGTCTGATCTACGAGGAGACTAGAGGCGTGCTGAAGGTGTTCCTAGAGAACGTGATCAGAGACGCTGTCACCTACACCGAGCACGCCAAGAGGAAGACCGTCACCGCGATGGATGTCGTCTACGCTCTGAAGCGTCAAGGCCGCACGCTCTACGGTTTCGGAGGCTAAGCGCGCGCAACATAGTGCAGTCGAAAAGAAACAGTGCTAAAAATTCATGATGGCACAAAACTAAAACGAAGCATAAGTTGAAGTGAGTATGGATGCTACCCAACTTTAAATCGTTATAGATCCTAAATAGTAGTTCGAAATGACAAATGATAAGATAAACGTACAGATGATTTTCATATACATATTCAACGATACCACACTTGACATAGGTACTTAGTTCGTTGACTTATTTTTTTTCTTTTTCTCTTTATTCGTCTGGTTGTCACCATATTGAATTTTTATTACTATCATAGCGATAATTGTTAGAGATACTTAGTTACTGACCTCAGTAAATGGTAGGATTTTCTTGAATTATCGGCGGTTGGTGCATTATATGGCAATATCTTGTGCTTCGACTCATGATTTCTGTCACTCGCCATGCTTGAATTGCCACTCTGGAGCCAGCCAGCTACTATTCTGAAATTCTTATCTTCACGAACAATGTTTCGTTTGTTGTCGTTCTTTGCTCCATAACACCTGAAAAACATTATTTACACATTTTATTATTTATTCTTTAATAAATAATATCGACACTCGGATTAAATACCCAACCCCTCGAGCTCTTATTTATATAATTATCCGCTCGGTTGTCCACGCGCTGAAGACCGCAGGACCAAACCGATAGCCCAAAAAAAATATGACCGACGCGACACATCTAACCGCAAACTGGTAATTGATTGTATATGCGTTGAGACTACAGGTACTTGATTGTCAACCCACAAAAAAAATAAGGTCGACGCGACACATCTGGCCGCCAACTGGTGATTTATTGGGTACGTGCCGAGAACACAGGCATCAGATTGTCACCCCTCTCTCTCTCTCGGCTCCTTTGCGCTGCACTCGCTATTGAATAGACGACGCGCAGGAGCGGAGAGTTCGCATAAATATAAAAAGCACGTTTTACACGGCGCAGTCGGCATCGGCACTCCGTAACGTACGGTTGTGTGTCTTGTATCAAACGAGATCTCTTTTAAATCATGTCTGGACGTGACAAAGGTAGAAAGGGGAAGGCAAAGTGGCGCTTGAACCGCGCCGGCCTGCAGTTCTCCGTGGCACGTATACAGCAGTTGATGCGCAACGGCAATTATGCGGAGCGCGTTCGTGTAGGAACGCCCATCAACCTCGCTACCGTGACACAATATCTGGCCGCTGTTTTATTGCAGAATTGTTTGAATGACATTATTTATCAAGAGGAATACGGCTCGTATCAAGCATACCGTCCGTAAATCTACCAGTGAGCAACCAGCTCGCTACAAAAGGCCCTTTTCAGGGCCACACAAGTTTCACATTGATTCATAAATGTTTCTTTGATGCATAAAACTATTAGCAATCTGTGAATAGCCTATGTAATAGTAATAGCGATTGCACGAGTTTTTTTCGTAATAATATACTTTTCATCATCGTCGTCGTCCGCGCAGGATAAAGTCGCGGGGTGCAGCTAGTTGAACATAGCAGTCACTCGTCTGTTCAGTAAATCTTATTTAAAAAACAATCGATAGATTCAAGACGACCGGCCGCGGCAAGGGAGGTAAAGGTCTGGGCAAAGGTGGCGCCAAACGCCACAGGAAAGTGCTCCGCGATAACATCCAGGGCATCACGAAGCCGGCCATCCGCCGTCGCAAGGGCGGCGTCAAGCGTATCTCCGGTCTGATCTACGAGGAGACTAGAGGCGTGCTGAAGGTGTTCCTAGAGAACGTGATCAGAGACGCTGTCACCTACACCGAGCACGCCAAGAGGAAGACCGTCACCGCGATGGATGTCGTCTACGCTCTGAAGCGTCAAGGCCGCACGCTCTACGGTTTCGGAGGCTAAGCGCGCGCAACATAGTGCAGTCGAAAAGAAACAGTGCTAAAAATTCATGATGGCACAAAACTAAAACGAAGCATAAGTTGAAGTGAGTATGGATGCTACCCAACTTTAAATCGTTATAGATCCTAAATAGTAGTTCGAAATGACAAATGATAAGATAAACGTACAGATGATTTTCATATACATATTCAACGATACCACACTTGACATAGGTACTTAGTTCGTTGACTTATTTTTTTTCTTTTTCTCTTTATTCGTCTGGTTGTCACCATATTGAATTTTTATTACTATCATAGCGATAATTGTTAGAGATACTTAGTTACTGACCTCAGTAAATGGTAGGATTTTCTTGAATTATCGGCGGTTGGTGCATTATATGGCAATATCTTGTGCTTCGACTCATGATTTCTGTCACTCGCCATGCTTGAATTGCCACTCTGGAGCCAGCCAGCTACTATTCTGAAATTCTTATCTTCACGAACAATGTTTCGTTTGTTGTCGTTCTTTGCTCCATAACACCTGAAAAACATTATTTACACATTTTATTATTTATTCTTTAATAAATAATATCGACACTCGGATTAAATACCCAACCCCTCGAGCTCTTATTTATATAATTATCCGCTCGGTTGTCCACGCGCTGAAGACCGCAGGACCAAACCGATAACCCAAAAAAAATATGGCCGACGCGACACATCTAACCGCAAACTGGTAATTGATTGTATATGCGTTGAGACTACAGGTACTTGATTGTCAACCCACAAAAAAAATAAGGTCGACGCGACACATCTGGCCGCCAACTGGTGATTTATTGGGTACGTGCCGAGAACACAGGCATCAGATTGTCACCCCTCTCTCTCTCTCGGCTCCTTTGCGCTGCACTCGCTATTGAATAGACGACGCGCAGGAGCGGAGAGTTCGCATAAATATAAAAAGCACGTTTTACACGGCGCAGTCGGCATCGGCACTCCGTAACGTACGGTTGTGTGTCTTGTATCAAACGAGATCTCTTTTAAATCATGTCTGGACGTGACAAAGGTAGAAAGGGGAAGGCAAAGTGGCGCTTGAACCGCGCCGGCCTGCAGTTCTCCGTGGCACGTATACAGCAGTTGATGCGCAACGGCAATTATGCGGAGCGCGTTCGTGTAGGAACGCCCATCAACCTCGCTACCGTGACACAATATCTGGCCGCTGTTTTATTGCAGAATTGTTTGAATGACATTATTTATCAAGAGGAATACGGCTCGTATCAAGCATACCGTCCGTAAATCTACCAGTGAGCAACCAGCTCGCTACAAAAGGCCCTTTTCAGGGCCACACAAGTTTCACATTGATTCATAAATGTTTCTTTGATGCATAAAACTATTAGCAATCTGTGAATAGCCTATGTAATAGTAATAGCGATTGCACGAGTTTTTTTCGTAATAATATACTTTTCATCATCGTCGTCGTCCGCGCAGGATAAAGTCGCGGGGTGCAGCTAGTTGAACATAGCAGTCACTCGTCTGTTCAGTAAATCTTATTTAAAAAAACAATCGATAGATTCAAGACGACCGGCCGCGGCAAGGGAGGTAAAGGTCTGGGCAAAGGTGGCGCCAAACGCCACAGGAAAGTGCTCCGCGATAACATCCAGGGCATCACGAAGCCGGCCATCCGCCGTCGCAAGGGCGGCGTCAAGCGTATCTCCGGTCTGATCTACGAGGAGACTAGAGGCGTGCTGAAGGTGTTCCTAGAGAACGTGATCAGAGACGCTGTCACCTACACCGAGCACGCCAAGAGGAAGACCGTCACCGCGATGGATGTCGTCTACGCTCTGAAGCGTCAAGGCCGCACGCTCTACGGTTTCGGAGGCTAAGCGCGCGCAACATAGTGCAGTCGAAAAGAAACAGTGCTAAAAATTCATGATGGCACAAAACTAAAACGAAGCATAAGTTGAAGTGAGTATGGATGCTACCCAACTTTAAATCGTTATAGATCCTAAATAGTAGTTCGAAATGACAAATGATAAGATAAACGTACAGATGATTTTCATATACATATTCAACGATACCACACTTGACATAGGTACTTAGTTCGTTGACTTATTTTTTTTCTTTTTCTCTTTATTCGTCTGGTTGTCACCATATTGAATTTTTATTACTATCATAGCGATAATTGTTAGAGATACTTAGTTACTGACCTCAGTAAATGGTAGGATTTTCTTGAATTATCGGCGGTTGGTGCATTATATGGCAATATCTTGTGCTTCGACTCATGATTTCTGTCACTCGCCATGCTTGAATTGCCACTCTGGAGCCAGCCAGCTACTATTCTGAAATTCTTATCTTCACGAACAATGTTTCGTTTGTTGTCGTTCTTTGCTCCATAACACCTGAAAAACATTATTTACACATTTTATTATTTATTCTTTAATAAATAATATCGACACTCGGATTAAATACCCAACCCCTCGAGCTCTTATTTATATAATTATCCGCTCGGTTGTCCACGCGCTGAAGACCGCAGGACCAAACCGATAACCCAAAAAAAATATGGCCGACGCGACACATCTAACCGCAAACTGGTAATTGATTGTATATGCGTTGAGACTACAGGTACTTGATTGTCAACCCACAAAAAAAATAAGGTCGACGCGACACATCTGGCCGCCAACTGGTGATTTATTGGGTACGTGCCGAGAACACAGGCATCAGATTGTCACCCCTCTCTCTCTCTCGGCTCCTTTGCGCTGCACTCGCTATTGAATAGACGACGCGCAGGAGCGGAGAGTTCGCATAAATATAAAAAGCACGTTTTACACGGCGCAGTCGGCATCGGCACTCCGTAACGTACGGTTGTGTGTCTTGTATCAAACGAGATCTCTTTTAAATCATGTCTGGACGTGACAAAGGTAGAAAGGGGAAGGCAAAGTGGCGCTTGAACCGCGCCGGCCTGCAGTTCTCCGTGGCACGTATACAGCAGTTGATGCGCAACGGCAATTATGCGGAGCGCGTTCGTGTAGGAACGCCCATCAACCTCGCTACCGTGACACAATATCTGGCCGCTGTTTTATTGCAGAATTGTTTGAATGACATTATTTATCAAGAGGAATACGGCTCGTATCAAGCATACCGTCCGTAAATCTACCAGTGAGCAACCAGCTCGCTACAAAAGGCCCTTTTCAGGGCCACACAAGTTTCACATTGATTCATAAATGTTTCTTTGATGCATAAAACTATTAGCAATCTGTGAATAGCCTATGTAATAGTAATAGCGATTGCACGAGTTTTTTTCGTAATAATATACTTTTCATCATCGTCGTCGTCCGCGCAGGATAAAGTCGCGGGGTGCAGCTAGTTGAACATAGCAGTCACTCGTCTGTTCAGTAAATCTTATTTAAAAAAACAATCGATAGATTCAAGACGACCGGCCGCGGCAAGGGAGGTAAAGGTCTGGGCAAAGGTGGCGCCAAACGCCACAGGAAAGTGCTCCGCGATAACATCCAGGGCATCACGAAGCCGGCCATCCGCCGTCGCAAGGGCGGCGTCAAGCGTATCTCCGGTCTGATCTACGAGGAGACTAGAGGCGTGCTGAAGGTGTTCCTAGAGAACGTGATCAGAGACGCTGTCACCTACACCGAGCACGCCAAGAGGAAGACCGTCACCGCGATGGATGTCGTCTACGCTCTGAAGCGTCAAGGCCGCACGCTCTACGGTTTCGGAGGCTAAGCGCGCGCAACATAGTGCAGTCGAAAAGAAACAGTGCTAAAAATTCATGATGGCACAAAACTAAAACGAAGCATAAGTTGAAGTGAGTATGGATGCTACCCAACTTTAAATCGTTATAGATCCTAAATAGTAGTTCGAAATGACAAATGATAAGATAAACGTACAGATGATTTTCATATACATATTCAACGATACCACACTTGACATAGGTACTTAGTTCGTTGACTTATTTTTTTTCTTTTTCTCTTTATTCGTCTGGTTGTCACCATATTGAATTTTTATTACTATCATAGCGATAATTGTTAGAGATACTTAGTTACTGACCTCAGTAAATGGTAGGATTTTCTTGAATTATCGGCGGTTGGTGCATTATATGGCAATATCTTGTGCTTCGACTCATGATTTCTGTCACTCGCCATGCTTGAATTGCCACTCTGGAGCCAGCCAGCTACTATTCTGAAATTCTTATCTTCACGAACAATGTTTCGTTTGTTGTCGTTCTTTGCTCCATAACACCTGAAAAACATTATTTACACATTTTATTATTTATTCTTTAATAAATAATATCGACACTCGGATTAAATACCCAACCCCTCGAGCTCTTATTTATATAATTATCCGCTCGGTTGTCCACGCGCTGAAGACCGCAGGACCAAACTGATAACCCAAAAAAAATATGGCCGATGCGACACATCTAACCGCAAACTGGTAATTGATTGTATATGCGTTGAGACTACAGGTACTTGATTGTCAACCCACAAAAAAAAGAAGGTCGACGCGACACATCTGGCCGCCAACTGGTGATTTATTGGGTACGTGCCGAGAACACAGGCATCAGATTGTCACCCCTCTCTCTCTCTCGGCTCCTTTGCGCTGCACTCGCTATTGAATAGACGACGCGCAGGAGCGGAGAGTTCGCATAAATATAAAAAGCACGTTTTACACGGCGCAGTCGGCATCGGCACTCCGTAACGTACGGTTGTGTGTCTTGTATCAAACGAGATCTCTTTTAAATCATGTCTGGACGTGACAAAGGTAGAAAGGGGAAGGCAAAGTGGCGCTTGAACCGCGCCGGCCTGCAGTTCTCCGTGGCACGTATACAGCAGTTGATGCGCAACGGCAATTATGCGGAGCGCGTTCGTGTAGGAACGCCCATCAACCTCGCTACCGTGACACAATATCTGGCCGCTGTTTTATTGCAGAATTGTTTGAATGACATTATTTATCAAGAGGAATACGGCTCGTATCAAGCATACCGTCCGTAAATCTACCAGTGAGCAACCAGCTCGCTACAAAAGGCCCTTTTCAGGGCCACACAAGTTTCACATTGATTCATAAATGTTTCTTTGATGCATAAAACTATTAGCAATCTGTGAATAGCCTATGTAATAGTAATAGCGATTGCACGAGTTTTTTTCGTAATAATATACTTTTCATCATCGTCGTCGTCCGCGCAGGATAAAGTCGCGGGGTGCAGCTAGTTGAACATAGCAGTCACTCGTCTGTTCAGTAAATCTTATTTAAAAAACAATCGATAGATTCAAGACGACCGGCCGCGGCAAGGGAGGTAAAGGTCTGGGCAAAGGTGGCGCCAAACGCCACAGGAAAGTGCTCCGCGATAACATCCAGGGCATCACGAAGCCGGCCATCCGCCGTCGCAAGGGCGGCGTCAAGCGTATCTCCGGTCTGATCTACGAGGAGACTAGAGGCGTGCTGAAGGTGTTCCTAGAGAACGTGATCAGAGACGCTGTCACCTACACCGAGCACGCCAAGAGGAAGACCGTCACCGCGATGGATGTCGTCTACGCTCTGAAGCGTCAAGGCCGCACGCTCTACGGTTTCGGAGGCTAAGCGCGCGCAACATAGTGCAGTCGAAAAGAAACAGTGCTAAAAATTCATGATGGCACAAAACTAAAACGAAGCATAAGTTGAAGTGAGTATGGATGCTACCCAACTTTAAATCGTTATAGATCCTAAATAGTAGTTCGAAATGACAAATGATAAGATAAACGTACAGATGATTTTCATATACATATTCAACGATACCACACTTGACATAGGTACTTAGTTCGTTGACTTATTTTTTTTCTTTTTCTCTTTATTCGTCTGGTTGTCACCATATTGAATTTTTATTACTATCATAGCGATAATTGTTAGAGATACTTAGTTACTGACCTCAGTAAATGGTAGGATTTTCTTGAATTATCGGCGGTTGGTGCATTATATGGCAATATCTTGTGCTTCGACTCATGATTTCTGTCACTCGCCATGCTTGAATTGCCACTCTGGAGCCAGCCAGCTACTATTCTGAAATTCTTATCTTCACGAACAATGTTTCGTTTGTTGTCGTTCTTTGCTCCATAACACCTGAAAAACATTATTTACACATTTTATTATTTATTCTTTAATAAATAATATCGACACTCGGATTAAATACCCAACCCCTCGAGCTCTTATTTATATAATTATCCGCTCGGTTGTCCACGCGCTGAAGACCGCAGGACCAAACCGATAGCCCAAAAAAAATATGACCGACGCGACACATCTAACCGCAAACTGGTAATTGATTGTATATGCGTTGAGACTACAGGTACTTGATTGTCAACCCACAAAAAAAATAAGGTCGACGCGACACATCTGGCCGCCAACTGGTGATTTATTGGGTACGTGCCGAGAACACAGGCATCAGATTGTCACCCCTCTCTCTCTCTCGGCTCCTTTGCGCTGCACTCGCTATTGAATAGACGACGCGCAGGAGCGGAGAGTTCGCATAAATATAAAAAGCACGTTTTACACGGCGCAGTCGGCATCGGCACTCCGTAACGTACGGTTGTGTGTCTTGTATCAAACGAGATCTCTTTTAAATCATGTCTGGACGTGACAAAGGTAGAAAGGGGAAGGCAAAGTGGCGCTTGAACCGCGCCGGCCTGCAGTTCTCCGTGGCACGTATACAGCAGTTGATGCGCAACGGCAATTATGCGGAGCGCGTTCGTGTAGGAACGCCCATCAACCTCGCTACCGTGACACAATATCTGGCCGCTGTTTTATTGCAGAATTGTTTGAATGACATTATTTATCAAGAGGAATACGGCTCGTATCAAGCATACCGTCCGTAAATCTACCAGTGAGCAACCAGCTCGCTACAAAAGGCCCTTTTCAGGGCCACACAAGTTTCACATTGATTCATAAATGTTTCTTTGATGCATAAAACTATTAGCAATCTGTGAATAGCCTATGTAATAGTAATAGCGATTGCACGAGTTTTTTTCGTAATAATATACTTTTCATCATCGTCGTCGTCCGCGCAGGATAAAGTCGCGGGGTGCAGCTAGTTGAACATAGCAGTCACTCGTCTGTTCAGTAAATCTTATTTAAAAAACAATCGATAGATTCAAGACGACCGGCCGCGGCAAGGGAGGTAAAGGTCTGGGCAAAGGTGGCGCCAAACGCCACAGGAAAGTGCTCCGCGATAACATCCAGGGCATCACGAAGCCGGCCATCCGCCGTCGCAAGGGCGGCGTCAAGCGTATCTCCGGTCTGATCTACGAGGAGACTAGAGGCGTGCTGAAGGTGTTCCTAGAGAACGTGATCAGAGACGCTGTCACCTACACCGAGCACGCCAAGAGGAAGACCGTCACCGCGATGGATGTCGTCTACGCTCTGAAGCGTCAAGGCCGCACGCTCTACGGTTTCGGAGGCTAAGCGCGCGCAACATAGTGCAGTCGAAAAGAAACAGTGCTAAAAATTCATGATGGCACAAAACTAAAACGAAGCATAAGTTGAAGTGAGTATGGATGCTACCCAACTTTAAATCGTTATAGATCCTAAATAGTAGTTCGAAATGACAAATGATAAGATAAACGTACAGATGATTTTCATATACATATTCAACGATACCACACTTGACATAGGTACTTAGTTCGTTGACTTATTTTTTTTCTTTTTCTCTTTATTCGTCTGGTTGTCACCATATTGAATTTTTATTACTATCATAGCGATAATTGTTAGAGATACTTAGTTACTGACCTCAGTAAATGGTAGGATTTTCTTGAATTATCGGCGGTTGGTGCATTATATGGCAATATCTTGTGCTTCGACTCATGATTTCTGTCACTCGCCATGCTTGAATTGCCACTCTGGAGCCAGCCAGCTACTATTCTGAAATTCTTATCTTCACGAACAATGTTTCGTTTGTTGTCGTTCTTTGCTCCATAACACCTGAAAAACATTATTTACACATTTTATTATTTATTCTTTAATAAATAATATCGACACTCGGATTAAATACCCAACCCCTCGAGCTCTTATTTATATAATTATCCGCTCGGTTGTCCACGCGCTGAAGACCGCAGGACCAAACCGATAACCCAAAAAAAATATGGCCGACGCGACACATCTAACCGCAAACTGGTAATTGATTGTATATGCGTTGAGACTACAGGTACTTGATTGTCAACCCACAAAAAAAATAAGGTCGACGCGACACATCTGGCCGCCAACTGGTGATTTATTGGGTACGTGCCGAGAACACAGGCATCAGATTGTCACCCCTCTCTCTCTCTCGGCTCCTTTGCGCTGCACTCGCTATTGAATAGACGACGCGCAGGAGCGGAGAGTTCGCATAAATATAAAAAGCACGTTTTACACGGCGCAGTCGGCATCGGCACTCCGTAACGTACGGTTGTGTGTCTTGTATCAAACGAGATCTCTTTTAAATCATGTCTGGACGTGACAAAGGTAGAAAGGGGAAGGCAAAGTGGCGCTTGAACCGCGCCGGCCTGCAGTTCTCCGTGGCACGTATACAGCAGTTGATGCGCAACGGCAATTATGCGGAGCGCGTTCGTGTAGGAACGCCCATCAACCTCGCTACCGTGACACAATATCTGGCCGCTGTTTTATTGCAGAATTGTTTGAATGACATTATTTATCAAGAGGAATACGGCTCGTATCAAGCATACCGTCCGTAAATCTACCAGTGAGCAACCAGCTCGCTACAAAAGGCCCTTTTCAGGGCCACACAAGTTTCACATTGATTCATAAATGTTTCTTTGATGCATAAAACTATTAGCAATCTGTGAATAGCCTATGTAATAGTAATAGCGATTGCACGAGTTTTTTTCGTAATAATATACTTTTCATCATCGTCGTCGTCCGCGCAGGATAAAGTCGCGGGGTGCAGCTAGTTGAACATAGCAGTCACTCGTCTGTTCAGTAAATCTTATTTAAAAAAACAATCGATAGATTCAAGACGACCGGCCGCGGCAAGGGAGGTAAAGGTCTGGGCAAAGGTGGCGCCAAACGCCACAGGAAAGTGCTCCGCGATAACATCCAGGGCATCACGAAGCCGGCCATCCGCCGTCGCAAGGGCGGCGTCAAGCGTATCTCCGGTCTGATCTACGAGGAGACTAGAGGCGTGCTGAAGGTGTTCCTAGAGAACGTGATCAGAGACGCTGTCACCTACACCGAGCACGCCAAGAGGAAGACCGTCACCGCGATGGATGTCGTCTACGCTCTGAAGCGTCAAGGCCGCACGCTCTACGGTTTCGGAGGCTAAGCGCGCGCAACATAGTGCAGTCGAAAAGAAACAGTGCTAAAAATTCATGATGGCACAAAACTAAAACGAAGCATAAGTTGAAGTGAGTATGGATGCTACCCAACTTTAAATCGTTATAGATCCTAAATAGTAGTTCGAAATGACAAATGATAAGATAAACGTACAGATGATTTTCATATACATATTCAACGATACCACACTTGACATAGGTACTTAGTTCGTTGACTTATTTTTTTTCTTTTTCTCTTTATTCGTCTGGTTGTCACCATATTGAATTTTTATTACTATCATAGCGATAATTGTTAGAGATACTTAGTTACTGACCTCAGTAAATGGTAGGATTTTCTTGAATTATCGGCGGTTGGTGCATTATATGGCAATATCTTGTGCTTCGACTCATGATTTCTGTCACTCGCCATGCTTGAATTGCCACTCTGGAGCCAGCCAGCTACTATTCTGAAATTCTTATCTTCACGAACAATGTTTCGTTTGTTGTCGTTCTTTGCTCCATAACACCTGAAAAACATTATTTACACATTTTATTATTTATTCTTTAATAAATAATATCGACACTCGGATTAAATACCCAACCCCTCGAGCTCTTATTTATATAATTATCCGCTCGGTTGTCCACGCGCTGAAGACCGCAGGACCAAACTGATAACCCAAAAAAAATATGGCCGATGCGACACATCTAACCGCAAACTGGTAATTGATTGTATATGCGTTGAGACTACAGGTACTTGATTGTCAACCCACAAAAAAAAGAAGGTCGACGCGACACATCTGGCCGCCAACTGGTGATTTATTGGGTACGTGCCGAGAACACAGGCATCAGATTGTCACCCCTCTCTCTCTCTCGGCTCCTTTGCGCTGCACTCGCTATTGAATAGACGACGCGCAGGAGCGGAGAGTTCGCATAAATATAAAAAGCACGTTTTACACGGCGCAGTCGGCATCGGCACTCCGTAACGTACGGTTGTGTGTCTTGTATCAAACGAGATCTCTTTTAAATCATGTCTGGACGTGACAAAGGTAGAAAGGGGAAGGCAAAGTGGCGCTTGAACCGCGCCGGCCTGCAGTTCTCCGTGGCACGTATACAGCAGTTGATGCGCAACGGCAATTATGCGGAGCGCGTTCGTGTAGGAACGCCCATCAACCTCGCTACCGTGACACAATATCTGGCCGCTGTTTTATTGCAGAATTGTTTGAATGACATTATTTATCAAGAGGAATACGGCTCGTATCAAGCATACCGTCCGTAAATCTACCAGTGAGCAACCAGCTCGCTACAAAAGGCCCTTTTCAGGGCCACACAAGTTTCACATTGATTCATAAATGTTTCTTTGATGCATAAAACTATTAGCAATCTGTGAATAGCCTATGTAATAGTAATAGCGATTGCACGAGTTTTTTTCGTAATAATATACTTTTCATCATCGTCGTCGTCCGCGCAGGATAAAGTCGCGGGGTGCAGCTAGTTGAACATAGCAGTCACTCGTCTGTTCAGTAAATCTTATTTAAAAAACAATCGATAGATTCAAGACGACCGGCCGCGGCAAGGGAGGTAAAGGTCTGGGCAAAGGTGGCGCCAAACGCCACAGGAAAGTGCTCCGCGATAACATCCAGGGCATCACGAAGCCGGCCATCCGCCGTCGCAAGGGCGGCGTCAAGCGTATCTCCGGTCTGATCTACGAGGAGACTAGAGGCGTGCTGAAGGTGTTCCTAGAGAACGTGATCAGAGACGCTGTCACCTACACCGAGCACGCCAAGAGGAAGACCGTCACCGCGATGGATGTCGTCTACGCTCTGAAGCGTCAAGGCCGCACGCTCTACGGTTTCGGAGGCTAAGCGCGCGCAACATAGTGCAGTCGAAAAGAAACAGTGCTAAAAATTCATGATGGCACAAAACTAAAACGAAGCATAAGTTGAAGTGAGTATGGATGCTACCCAACTTTAAATCGTTATAGATCCTAAATAGTAGTTCGAAATGACAAATGATAAGATAAACGTACAGATGATTTTCATATACATATTCAACGATACCACACTTGACATAGGTACTTAGTTCGTTGACTTATTTTTTTTCTTTTTCTCTTTATTCGTCTGGTTGTCACCATATTGAATTTTTATTACTATCATAGCGATAATTGTTAGAGATACTTAGTTACTGACCTCAGTAAATGGTAGGATTTTCTTGAATTATCGGCGGTTGGTGCATTATATGGCAATATCTTGTGCTTCGACTCATGATTTCTGTCACTCGCCATGCTTGAATTGCCACTCTGGAGCCAGCCAGCTACTATTCTGAAATTCTTATCTTCACGAACAATGTTTCGTTTGTTGTCGTTCTTTGCTCCATAACACCTGAAAAACATTATTTACACATTTTATTATTTATTCTTTAATAAATAATATCGACACTCGGATTAAATACCCAACCCCTCGAGCTCTTATTTATATAATTATCCGCTCGGTTGTCCACGCGCTGAAGACCGCAGGACCAAACCGATAGCCCAAAAAAAATATGACCGACGCGACACATCTAACCGCAAACTGGTAATTGATTGTATATGCGTTGAGACTACAGGTACTTGATTGTCAACCCACAAAAAAAATAAGGTCGACGCGACACATCTGGCCGCCAACTGGTGATTTATTGGGTACGTGCCGAGAACACAGGCATCAGATTGTCACCCCTCTCTCTCTCTCGGCTCCTTTGCGCTGCACTCGCTATTGAATAGACGACGCGCAGGAGCGGAGAGTTCGCATAAATATAAAAAGCACGTTTTACACGGCGCAGTCGGCATCGGCACTCCGTAACGTACGGTTGTGTGTCTTGTATCAAACGAGATCTCTTTTAAATCATGTCTGGACGTGACAAAGGTAGAAAGGGGAAGGCAAAGTGGCGCTTGAACCGCGCCGGCCTGCAGTTCTCCGTGGCACGTATACAGCAGTTGATGCGCAACGGCAATTATGCGGAGCGCGTTCGTGTAGGAACGCCCATCAACCTCGCTACCGTGACACAATATCTGGCCGCTGTTTTATTGCAGAATTGTTTGAATGACATTATTTATCAAGAGGAATACGGCTCGTATCAAGCATACCGTCCGTAAATCTACCAGTGAGCAACCAGCTCGCTACAAAAGGCCCTTTTCAGGGCCACACAAGTTTCACATTGATTCATAAATGTTTCTTTGATGCATAAAACTATTAGCAATCTGTGAATAGCCTATGTAATAGTAATAGCGATTGCACGAGTTTTTTTCGTAATAATATACTTTTCATCATCGTCGTCGTCCGCGCAGGATAAAGTCGCGGGGTGCAGCTAGTTGAACATAGCAGTCACTCGTCTGTTCAGTAAATCTTATTTAAAAAAACAATCGATAGATTCAAGACGACCGGCCGCGGCAAGGGAGGTAAAGGTCTGGGCAAAGGTGGCGCCAAACGCCACAGGAAAGTGCTCCGCGATAACATCCAGGGCATCACGAAGCCGGCCATCCGCCGTCGCAAGGGCGGCGTCAAGCGTATCTCCGGTCTGATCTACGAGGAGACTAGAGGCGTGCTGAAGGTGTTCCTAGAGAACGTGATCAGAGACGCTGTCACCTACACCGAGCACGCCAAGAGGAAGACCGTCACCGCGATGGATGTCGTCTACGCTCTGAAGCGTCAAGGCCGCACGCTCTACGGTTTCGGAGGCTAAGCGCGCGCAACATAGTGCAGTCGAAAAGAAACAGTGCTAAAAATACATGATGGCACAAAACTAAAACGAAGCATAAGTTGAAGTGAGTATGGATGCTACCCAACTTTAAATCGTTATAGATCCTAAATAGTAGTTCGAAATGACAAATGATAAGATAAACGTACAGATGATTTTCATATACATATTCAACGATACCACACTTGACATAGGTACTTAGTTCGTTGACTTATTTTTTTTCTTTTTCTCTTTATTCGTCTGGTTGTCACCATATTGAATTTTTATTACTATCATAGCGATAATTGTTAGAGATACTTAGTTACTGACCTCAGTAAATGGTAGGATTTTCTTGAATTATCGGCGGTTGGTGCATTATATGGCAATATCTTGTGCTTCGACTCATGATTTCTGTCACTCGCCATGCTTGAATTGCCACTCTGGAGCCAGCCAGCTACTATTCTGAAATTCTTATCTTCACGAACAATGTTTCGTTTGTTGTCGTTCTTTGCTCCATAACACCTGAAAAACATTATTTACACATTTTATTATTTATTCTTTAATAAATAATATCGACACTCGGATTAAATACCCAACCCCTCGAGCTCTTATTTATATAATTATCCGCTCGGTTGTCCACGCGCTGAAGACCGCAGGACCAAACCGATAGCCCAAAAAAAATATGACCGACGCGACACATCTAACCGCAAACTGGTAATTGATTGTATATGCGTTGAGACTACAGGTACTTGATTGTCAACCCACAAAAAAAATAAGGTCGACGCGACACATCTGGCCGCCAACTGGTGATTTATTGGGTACGTGCCGAGAACACAGGCATCAGATTGTCACCCCTCTCTCTCTCTCGGCTCCTTTGCGCTGCACTCGCTATTGAATAGACGACGCGCAGGAGCGGAGAGTTCGCATAAATATAAAAAGCACGTTTTACACGGCGCAGTCGGCATCGGCACTCCGTAACGTACGGTTGTGTGTCTTGTATCAAACGAGATCTCTTTTAAATCATGTCTGGACGTGACAAAGGTAGAAAGGGGAAGGCAAAGTGGCGCTTGAACCGCGCCGGCCTGCAGTTCTCCGTGGCACGTATACAGCAGTTGATGCGCAACGGCAATTATGCGGAGCGCGTTCGTGTAGGAACGCCCATCAACCTCGCTACCGTGACACAATATCTGGCCGCTGTTTTATTGCAGAATTGTTTGAATGACATTATTTATCAAGAGGAATACGGCTCGTATCAAGCATACCGTCCGTAAATCTACCAGTGAGCAACCAGCTCGCTACAAAAGGCCCTTTTCAGGGCCACACAAGTTTCACATTGATTCATAAATGTTTCTTTGATGCATAAAACTATTAGCAATCTGTGAATAGCCTATGTAATAGTAATAGCGATTGCACGAGTTTTTTTCGTAATAATATACTTTTCATCATCGTCGTCGTCCGCGCAGGATAAAGTCGCGGGGTGCAGCTAGTTGAACATAGCAGTCACTCGTCTGTTCAGTAAATCTTATTTAAAAAACAATCGATAGATTCAAGACGACCGGCCGCGGCAAGGGAGGTAAAGGTCTGGGCAAAGGTGGCGCCAAACGCCACAGGAAAGTGCTCCGCGATAACATCCAGGGCATCACGAAGCCGGCCATCCGCCGTCGCAAGGGCGGCGTCAAGCGTATCTCCGGTCTGATCTACGAGGAGACTAGAGGCGTGCTGAAGGTGTTCCTAGAGAACGTGATCAGAGACGCTGTCACCTACACCGAGCACGCCAAGAGGAAGACCGTCACCGCGATGGATGTCGTCTACGCTCTGAAGCGTCAAGGCCGCACGCTCTACGGTTTCGGAGGCTAAGCGCGCGCAACATAGTGCAGTCGAAAAGAAACAGTGCTAAAAATTCATGATGGCACAAAACTAAAACGAAGCATAAGTTGAAGTGAGTATGGATGCTACCCAACTTTAAATCGTTATAGATCCTAAATAGTAGTTCGAAATGACAAATGATAAGATAAACGTACAGATGATTTTCATATACATATTCAACGATACCACACTTGACATAGGTACTTAGTTCGTTGACTTATTTTTTTTCTTTTTCTCTTTATTCGTCTGGTTGTCACCATATTGAATTTTTATTACTATCATAGCGATAATTGTTAGAGATACTTAGTTACTGACCTCAGTAAATGGTAGGATTTTCTTGAATTATCGGCGGTTGGTGCATTATATGGCAATATCTTGTGCTTCGACTCATGATTTCTGTCACTCGCCATGCTTGAATTGCCACTCTGGAGCCAGCCAGCTACTATTCTGAAATTCTTATCTTCACGAACAATGTTTCGTTTGTTGTCGTTCTTTGCTCCATAACACCTGAAAAACATTATTTACACATTTTATTATTTATTCTTTAATAAATAATATCGACACTCGGATTAAATACCCAACCCCTCGAGCTCTTATTTATATAATTATCCGCTCGGTTGTCCACGCGCTGAAGACCGCAGGACCAAACCGATAGCCCAAAAAAAATATGACCGACGCGACACATCTAACCGCAAACTGGTAATTGATTGTATATGCGTTGAGACTACAGGTACTTGATTGTCAACCCACAA
Source organism: Alsophila aescularia (assembly GCA_946251855.1). NCBI lineage: Eukaryota > Metazoa > Arthropoda > Insecta > Lepidoptera > Geometridae > Alsophila > Alsophila aescularia. The sequence continues at coordinate 68,723,577 of OX276374.1, read as the reverse complement.
AAAAAATAAGGTCGACGCGACACATCTGGCCGCCAACTGGTGATTTATTGGGTACGTGCCGAGAACACAGGCATCAGATTGTCACCCCTCTCTCTCTCTCGGCTCCTTTGCGCTGCACTCGCTATTGAATAGACGACGCGCAGGAGCGGAGAGTTCGCATAAATATAAAAAGCACGTTTTACACGGCGCAGTCGGCATCGGCACTCCGTAACGTACGGTTGTGTGTCTTGTATCAAACGAGATCTCTTTTAAATCATGTCTGGACGTGACAAAGGTAGAAAGGGGAAGGCAAAGTGGCGCTTGAACCGCGCCGGCCTGCAGTTCTCCGTGGCACGTATACAGCAGTTGATGCGCAACGGCAATTATGCGGAGCGCGTTCGTGTAGGAACGCCCATCAACCTCGCTACCGTGACACAATATCTGGCCGCTGTTTTATTGCAGAATTGTTTGAATGACATTATTTATCAAGAGGAATACGGCTCGTATCAAGCATACCGTCCGTAAATCTACCAGTGAGCAACCAGCTCGCTACAAAAGGCCCTTTTCAGGGCCACACAAGTTTCACATTGATTCATAAATGTTTCTTTGATGCATAAAACTATTAGCAATCTGTGAATAGCCTATGTAATAGTAATAGCGATTGCACGAGTTTTTTTCGTAATAATATACTTTTCATCATCGTCGTCGTCCGCGCAGGATAAAGTCGCGGGGTGCAGCTAGTTGAACATAGCAGTCACTCGTCTGTTCAGTAAATCTTATTTAAAAAAACAATCGATAGATTCAAGACGACCGGCCGCGGCAAGGGAGGTAAAGGTCTGGGCAAAGGTGGCGCCAAACGCCACAGGAAAGTGCTCCGCGATAACATCCAGGGCATCACGAAGCCGGCCATCCGCCGTCGCAAGGGCGGCGTCAAGCGTATCTCCGGTCTGATCTACGAGGAGACTAGAGGCGTGCTGAAGGTGTTCCTAGAGAACGTGATCAGAGACGCTGTCACCTACACCGAGCACGCCAAGAGGAAGACCGTCACCGCGATGGATGTCGTCTACGCTCTGAAGCGTCAAGGCCGCACGCTCTACGGTTTCGGAGGCTAAGCGCGCGCAACATAGTGCAGTCGAAAAGAAACAGTGCTAAAAATACATGATGGCACAAAACTAAAACGAAGCATAAGTTGAAGTGAGTATGGATGCTACCCAACTTTAAATCGTTATAGATCCTAAATAGTAGTTCGAAATGACAAATGATAAGATAAACGTACAGATGATTTTCATATACATATTCAACGATACCACACTTGACATAGGTACTTAGTTCGTTGACTTATTTTTTTTCTTTTTCTCTTTATTCGTCTGGTTGTCACCATATTGAATTTTTATTACTATCATAGCGATAATTGTTAGAGATACTTAGTTACTGACCTCAGTAAATGGTAGGATTTTCTTGAATTATCGGCGGTTGGTGCATTATATGGCAATATCTTGTGCTTCGACTCATGATTTCTGTCACTCGCCATGCTTGAATTGCCACTCTGGAGCCAGCCAGCTACTATTCTGAAATTCTTATCTTCACGAACAATGTTTCGTTTGTTGTCGTTCTTTGCTCCATAACACCTGAAAAACATTATTTACACATTTTATTATTTATTCTTTAATAAATAATATCGACACTCGGATTAAATACCCAACCCCTCGAGCTCTTATTTATATAATTATCCGCTCGGTTGTCCACGCGCTGAAGACCGCAGGACCAAACCGATAGCCCAAAAAAAATATGACCGACGCGACACATCTAACCGCAAACTGGTAATTGATTGTATATGCGTTGAGACTACAGGTACTTGATTGTCAACCCACAAAAAAAATAAGGTCGACGCGACACATCTGGCCGCCAACTGGTGATTTATTGGGTACGTGCCGAGAACACAGGCATCAGATTGTCACCCCTCTCTCTCTCTCGGCTCCTTTGCGCTGCACTCGCTATTGAATAGACGACGCGCAGGAGCGGAGAGTTCGCATAAATATAAAAAGCACGTTTTACACGGCGCAGTCGGCATCGGCACTCCGTAACGTACGGTTGTGTGTCTTGTATCAAACGAGATCTCTTTTAAATCATGTCTGGACGTGACAAAGGTAGAAAGGGGAAGGCAAAGTGGCGCTTGAACCGCGCCGGCCTGCAGTTCTCCGTGGCACGTATACAGCAGTTGATGCGCAACGGCAATTATGCGGAGCGCGTTCGTGTAGGAACGCCCATCAACCTCGCTACCGTGACACAATATCTGGCCGCTGTTTTATTGCAGAATTGTTTGAATGACATTATTTATCAAGAGGAATACGGCTCGTATCAAGCATACCGTCCGTAAATCTACCAGTGAGCAACCAGCTCGCTACAAAAGGCCCTTTTCAGGGCCACACAAGTTTCACATTGATTCATAAATGTTTCTTTGATGCATAAAACTATTAGCAATCTGTGAATAGCCTATGTAATAGTAATAGCGATTGCACGAGTTTTTTTCGTAATAATATACTTTTCATCATCGTCGTCGTCCGCGCAGGATAAAGTCGCGGGGTGCAGCTAGTTGAACATAGCAGTCACTCGTCTGTTCAGTAAATCTTATTTAAAAAACAATCGATAGATTCAAGACGACCGGCCGCGGCAAGGGAGGTAAAGGTCTGGGCAAAGGTGGCGCCAAACGCCACAGGAAAGTGCTCCGCGATAACATCCAGGGCATCACGAAGCCGGCCATCCGCCGTCGCAAGGGCGGCGTCAAGCGTATCTCCGGTCTGATCTACGAGGAGACTAGAGGCGTGCTGAAGGTGTTCCTAGAGAACGTGATCAGAGACGCTGTCACCTACACCGAGCACGCCAAGAGGAAGACCGTCACCGCGATGGATGTCGTCTACGCTCTGAAGCGTCAAGGCCGCACGCTCTACGGTTTCGGAGGCTAAGCGCGCGCAACATAGTGCAGTCGAAAAGAAACAGTGCTAAAAATTCATGATGGCACAAAACTAAAACGAAGCATAAGTTGAAGTGAGTATGGATGCTACCCAACTTTAAATCGTTATAGATCCTAAATAGTAGTTCGAAATGACAAATGATAAGATAAACGTACAGATGATTTTCATATACATATTCAACGATACCACACTTGACATAGGTACTTAGTTCGTTGACTTATTTTTTTTCTTTTTCTCTTTATTCGTCTGGTTGTCACCATATTGAATTTTTATTACTATCATAGCGATAATTGTTAGAGATACTTAGTTACTGACCTCAGTAAATGGTAGGATTTTCTTGAATTATCGGCGGTTGGTGCATTATATGGCAATATCTTGTGCTTCGACTCATGATTTCTGTCACTCGCCATGCTTGAATTGCCACTCTGGAGCCAGCCAGCTACTATTCTGAAATTCTTATCTTCACGAACAATGTTTCGTTTGTTGTCGTTCTTTGCTCCATAACACCTGAAAAACATTATTTACACATTTTATTATTTATTCTTTAATAAATAATATCGACACTCGGATTAAATACCCAACCCCTCGAGCTCTTATTTATATAATTATCCGCTCGGTTGTCCACGCGCTGAAGACCGCAGGACCAAACTGATAACCCAAAAAAAATATGGCCGACGCGACACATCTAACCGCAAACTGGTAATTGATTGTATATGCGTTGAGACTACAGGTACTTGATTGTCAACCCACAAAAAAAATAAGGTCAACGCGACACATCTGGCCGCCAACTGGTGATTTATTGGGTACGTGCCGAGAACACAGGCATCAGATTGTCACCCCTCTCTCTCTCTCGGCTCCTTTGCGCTGCACTCGCTATTGAATAGACGACGCGCAGGAGCGGAGAGTTCGCATAAATATAAAAAGCACGTTTTACACGGCGCAGTCGGCATCGGCACTCCGTAACGTACGGTTGTGTGTCTTGTATCAAACGAGATCTCTTTTAAATCATGTCTATAAATCACGTGACAAAGGTAGAAAGGGGAAGGCAAAGTGGCGCTTGAACCGCGCCGGCCTGCAGTTCTCCGTGGCACGTATACAGCAGTTGATGCGCAACGGCAATTATGCGGAGCGCGTTCGTGTAGGAACGCCCATCAACCTCGCTACCGTGACACAATATCTGGCCGCTGTTTTATTGCAGAATTGTTTGAATGACATTATTTATCAAGAGGAATACGGCTCGTATCAAGCATACCGTCCGTAAATCTACCAGTGAGCAACCAGCTCGCTACAAAAGGCCCTTTTCAGGGCCACACAAGTTTCACATTGATTCATAAATGTTTCTTTGATGCATAAAACTATTAGCAATCTGTGAATAGCCTATGTAATAGTAATAGCGATTGCACGAGTTTTTTTCGTAATAATATACTTTTCATCATCGTCGTCGTCCGCGCAGGATAAAGTCGCGGGGTGCAGCTAGTTGAACATAGCAGTCACTCGTCTGTTCAGTAAATCTTATTTAAAAAACAATCGATAGATTCAAGACGACCGGCCGCGGCAAGGGAGGTAAAGGTCTGGGCAAAGGTGGCGCCAAACGCCACAGGAAAGTGCTCCGCGATAACATCCAGGGCATCACGAAGCCGGCCATCCGCCGTCGCAAGGGCGGCGTCAAGCGTATCTCCGGTCTGATCTACGAGGAGACTAGAGGCGTGCTGAAGGTGTTCCTAGAGAACGTGATCAGAGACGCTGTCACCTACACCGAGCACGCCAAGAGGAAGACCGTCACCGCGATGGATGTCGTCTACGCTCTGAAGCGTCAAGGCCGCACGCTCTACGGTTTCGGAGGCTAAGCGCGCGCAACATAGTGCAGTCGAAAAGAAACAGTGCTAAAAATTCATGATGGCACAAAACTAAAACGAAGCATAAGTTGAAGTGAGTATGGATGCTACCCAACTTTAAATCGTTATAGATCCTAAATAGTAGTTCGAAATGACAAATGATAAGATAAACGTACAGATGATTTTCATATACATATTCAACGATACCACACTTGACATAGGTACTTAGTTCGTTGACTTATTTTTTTTCTTTTTCTCTTTATTCGTCTGGTTGTCACCATATTGAATTTTTATTACTATCATAGCGATAATTGTTAGAGATACTTAGTTACTGACCTCAGTAAATGGTAGGATTTTCTTGAATTATCGGCGGTTGGTGCATTATATGGCAATATCTTGTGCTTCGACTCATGATTTCTGTCACTCGCCATGCTTGAATTGCCACTCTGGAGCCAGCCAGCTACTATTCTGAAATTCTTATCTTCACGAACAATGTTTCGTTTGTTGTCGTTCTTTGCTCCATAACACCTGAAAAACATTATTTACACATTTTATTATTTATTCTTTAATAAATAATATCGACACTCGGATTAAATACCCAACCCCTCGAGCTCTTATTTATATAATTATCCGCTCGGTTGTCCACGCGCTGAAGACCGCAGGACCAAACCGATAACCCAAAAAAAATATGGCCGACGCGACACATCTAACCGCAAACTGGTAATTGATTGTATATGCGTTGAGACTACAGGTACTTGATTGTCAACCCACAAAAAAAATAAGGTCGACGCGACACATCTGGCCGCCAACTGGTGATTTATTGGGTACGTGCCGAGAACACAGGCATCAGATTGTCACCCCTCTCTCTCTCTCGGCTCCTTTGCGCTGCACTCGCTATTGAATAGACGACGCGCAGGAGCGGAGAGTTCGCATAAATATAAAAAGCACGTTTTACACGGCGCAGTCGGCATCGGCACTCCGTAACGTACGGTTGTGTGTCTTGTATCAAACGAGATCTCTTTTAAATCATGTCTGGACGTGACAAAGGTAGAAAGGGGAAGGCAAAGTGGCGCTTGAACCGCGCCGGCCTGCAGTTCTCCGTGGCACGTATACAGCAGTTGATGCGCAACGGCAATTATGCGGAGCGCGTTCGTGTAGGAACGCCCATCAACCTCGCTACCGTGACACAATATCTGGCCGCTGTTTTATTGCAGAATTGTTTGAATGACATTATTTATCAAGAGGAATACGGCTCGTATCAAGCATACCGTCCGTAAATCTACCAGTGAGCAACCAGCTCGCTACAAAAGGCCCTTTTCAGGGCCACACAAGTTTCACATTGATTCATAAATGTTTCTTTGATGCATAAAACTATTAGCAATCTGTGAATAGCCTATGTAATAGTAATAGCGATTGTACGAGTTTTTTTCGTAATAATATACTTTTCATCATCGTCGTCGTCCGCGCAGGATAAAGTCGCGGGGTGCAGCTAGTTGAACATAGCAGTCACTCGTCTGTTCAGTAAATCTTATTTAAAAAACAATCGATAGATTCAAGACGACCGGCCGCGGCAAGGGAGGTAAAGGTCTGGGCAAAGGTGGCGCCAAACGCCACAGGAAAGTGCTCCGCGATAACATCCAGGGCATCACGAAGCCGGCCATCCGCCGTCGCAAGGGCGGCGTCAAGCGTATCTCCGGTCTGATCTACGAGGAGACTAGAGGCGTGCTGAAGGTGTTCCTAGAGAACGTGATCAGAGACGCTGTCACCTACACCGAGCACGCCAAGAGGAAGACCGTCACCGCGATGGATGTCGTCTACGCTCTGAAGCGTCAAGGCCGCACGCTCTACGGTTTCGGAGGCTAAGCGCGCGCAACATAGTGCAGTCGAAAAGAAACAGTGCTAAAAATTCATGATGGCACAAAACTAAAACGAAGCATAAGTTGAAGTGAGTATGGATGCTACCCAACTTTAAATCGTTATAGATCCTAAATAGTAGTTCGAAATGACAAATGATAAGATAAACGTACAGATGATTTTCATATACATATTCAACGATACCACACTTGACATAGGTACTTAGTTCGTTGACTTATTTTTTTTCTTTTTCTCTTTATTCGTCTGGTTGTCACCATATTGAATTTTTATTACTATCATAGCGATAATTGTTAGAGATACTTAGTTACTGACCTCAGTAAATGGTAGGATTTTCTTGAATTATCGGCGGTTGGTGCATTATATGGCAATATCTTGTGCTTCGACTCATGATTTCTGTCACTCGCCATGCTTGAATTGCCACTCTGGAGCCAGCCAGCTACTATTCTGAAATTCTTATCTTCACGAACAATGTTTCGTTTGTTGTCGTTCTTTGCTCCATAACACCTGAAAAACATTATTTACACATTTTATTATTTATTCTTTAATAAATAATATCGACACTCGGATTAAATACCCAACCCCTCGAGCTCTTATTTATATAATTATCCGCTCGGTTGTCCACGCGCTGAAGACCGCAGGACCAAACTGATAACCCAAAAAAAATATGGCCGACGCGACACATCTAACCGCAAACTGGTAATTGATTGTATATGCGTTGAGACTACAGGTACTTGATTGTCAACCCACAAAAAAAATAAGGTCAACGCGACACATCTGGCCGCCAACTGGTGATTTATTGGGTACGTGCCGAGAACACAGGCATCAGATTGTCACCCCTCTCTCTCTCTCGGCTCCTTTGCGCTGCACTCGCTATTGAATAGACGACGCGCAGGAGCGGAGAGTTCGCATAAATATAAAAAGCACGTTTTACACGGCGCAGTCGGCATCGGCACTCCGTAACGTACGGTTGTGTGTCTTGTATCAAACGAGATCTCTTTTAAATCATGTCTATAAATCACGTGACAAAGGTAGAAAGGGGAAGGCAAAGTGGCGCTTGAACCGCGCCGGCCTGCAGTTCTCCGTGGCACGTATACAGCAGTTGATGCGCAACGGCAATTATGCGGAGCGCGTTCGTGTAGGAACGCCCATCAACCTCGCTACCGTGACACAATATCTGGCCGCTGTTTTATTGCAGAATTGTTTGAATGACATTATTTATCAAGAGGAATACGGCTCGTATCAAGCATACCGTCCGTAAATCTACCAGTGAGCAACCAGCTCGCTACAAAAGGCCCTTTTCAGGGCCACACAAGTTTCACATTGATTCATAAATGTTTCTTTGATGCATAAAACTATTAGCAATCTGTGAATAGCCTATGTAATAGTAATAGCGATTGCACGAGTTTTTTTCGTAATAATATACTTTTCATCATCGTCGTCGTCCGCGCAGGATAAAGTCGCGGGGTGCAGCTAGTTGAACATAGCAGTCACTCGTCTGTTCAGTAAATCTTATTTAAAAAACAATCGATAGATTCAAGACGACCGGCCGCGGCAAGGGAGGTAAAGGTCTGGGCAAAGGTGGCGCCAAACGCCACAGGAAAGTGCTCCGCGATAACATCCAGGGCATCACGAAGCCGGCCATCCGCCGTCGCAAGGGCGGCGTCAAGCGTATCTCCGGTCTGATCTACGAGGAGACTAGAGGCGTGCTGAAGGTGTTCCTAGAGAACGTGATCAGAGACGCTGTCACCTACACCGAGCACGCCAAGAGGAAGACCGTCACCGCGATGGATGTCGTCTACGCTCTGAAGCGTCAAGGCCGCACGCTCTACGGTTTCGGAGGCTAAGCGCGCGCAACATAGTGCAGTCGAAAAGAAACAGTGCTAAAAATTCATGATGGCACAAAACTAAAACGAAGCATAAGTTGAAGTGAGTATGGATGCTACCCAACTTTAAATCGTTATAGATCCTAAATAGTAGTTCGAAATGACAAATGATAAGATAAACGTACAGATGATTTTCATATACATATTCAACGATACCACACTTGACATAGGTACTTAGTTCGTTGACTTATTTTTTTTCTTTTTCTCTTTATTCGTCTGGTTGTCACCATATTGAATTTTTATTACTATCATAGCGATAATTGTTAGAGATACTTAGTTACTGACCTCAGTAAATGGTAGGATTTTCTTGAATTATCGGCGGTTGGTGCATTATATGGCAATATCTTGTGCTTCGACTCATGATTTCTGTCACTCGCCATGCTTGAATTGCCACTCTGGAGCCAGCCAGCTACTATTCTGAAATTCTTATCTTCACGAACAATGTTTCGTTTGTTGTCGTTCTTTGCTCCATAACACCTGAAAAACATTATTTACACATTTTATTATTTATTCTTTAATAAATAATATCGACACTCGGATTAAATACCCAACCCCTCGAGCTCTTATTTATATAATTATCCGCTCGGTTGTCCACGCGCTGAAGACCGCAGGACCAAACCGATAACCCAAAAAAAATATGGCCGACGCGACACATCTAACCGCAAACTGGTAATTGATTGTATATGCGTTGAGACTACAGGTACTTGATTGTCAACCCACAAAAAAAATAAGGTCGACGCGACACATCTGGCCGCCAACTGGTGATTTATTGGGTACGTGCCGAGAACACAGGCATCAGATTGTCACCCCTCTCTCTCTCTCGGCTCCTTTGCGCTGCACTCGCTATTGAATAGACGACGCGCAGGAGCGGAGAGTTCGCATAAATATAAAAAGCACGTTTTACACGGCGCAGTCGGCATCGGCACTCCGTAACGTACGGTTGTGTGTCTTGTATCAAACGAGATCTCTTTTAAATCATGTCTGGACGTGACAAAGGTAGAAAGGGGAAGGCAAAGTGGCGCTTGAACCGCGCCGGCCTGCAGTTCTCCGTGGCACGTATACAGCAGTTGATGCGCAACGGCAATTATGCGGAGCGCGTTCGTGTAGGAACGCCCATCAACCTCGCTACCGTGACACAATATCTGGCCGCTGTTTTATTGCAGAATTGTTTGAATGACATTATTTATCAAGAGGAATACGGCTCGTATCAAGCATACCGTCCGTAAATCTACCAGTGAGCAACCAGCTCGCTACAAAAGGCCCTTTTCAGGGCCACACAAGTTTCACATTGATTCATAAATGTTTCTTTGATGCATAAAACTATTAGCAATCTGTGAATAGCCTATGTAATAGTAATAGCGATTGCACGAGTTTTTTTCGTAATAATATACTTTTCATCATCGTCGTCGTCCGCGCAGGATAAAGTCGCGGGGTGCAGCTAGTTGAACATAGCAGTCACTCGTCTGTTCAGTAAATCTTATTTAAAAAACAATCGATAGATTCAAGACGACCGGCCGCGGCAAGGGAGGTAAAGGTCTGGGCAAAGGTGGCGCCAAACGCCACAGGAAAGTGCTCCGCGATAACATCCAGGGCATCACGAAGCCGGCCATCCGCCGTCGCAAGGGCGGCGTCAAGCGTATCTCCGGTCTGATCTACGAGGAGACTAGAGGCGTGCTGAAGGTGTTCCTAGAGAACGTGATCAGAGACGCTGTCACCTACACCGAGCACGCCAAGAGGAAGACCGTCACCGCGATGGATGTCGTCTACGCTCTGAAGCGTCAAGGCCGCACGCTCTACGGTTTCGGAGGCTAAGCGCGCGCAACATAGTGCAGTCGAAAAGAAACAGTGCTAAAAATTCATGATGGCACAAAACTAAAACGAAGCATAAGTTGAAGTGAGTATGGATGCTACCCAACTTTAAATCGTTATAGATCCTAAATAGTAGTTCGAAATGACAAATGATAAGATAAACGTACAGATGATTTTCATATACATATTCAACGATACCACACTTGACATAGGTACTTAGTTCGTTGACTTATTTTTTTTCTTTTTCTCTTTATTCGTCTGGTTGTCACCATATTGAATTTTTATTACTATCATAGCGATAATTGTTAGAGATACTTAGTTACTGACCTCAGTAAATGGTAGGATTTTCTTGAATTATCGGCGGTTGGTGCATTATATGGCAATATCTTGTGCTTCGACTCATGATTTCTGTCACTCGCCATGCTTGAATTGCCACTCTGGAGCCAGCCAGCTACTATTCTGAAATTCTTATCTTCACGAACAATGTTTCGTTTGTTGTCGTTCTTTGCTCCATAACACCTGAAAAACATTATTTACACATTTTATTATTTATTCTTTAATAAATAATATCGACACTCGGATTAAATACCCAACCCCTCGAGCTCTTATTTATATAATTATCCGCTCGGTTGTCCACGCGCTGAAGACCGCAGGACCAAACCGATAACCCAAAAAAAATATGGCCGACGCGACACATCTAACCGCAAACTGGTAATTGATTGTATATGCGTTGAGACTACAGGTACTTGATTGTCAACCCACAAAAAAAATAAGGTCGACGCGACACATCTGGCCGCCAACTGGTGATTTATTGGGTACGTGCCGAGAACACAGGCATCAGATTGTCACCCCTCTCTCTCTCTCGGCTCCTTTGCGCTGCACTCGCTATTGAATAGACGACGCGCAGGAGCGGAGAGTTCGCATAAATATAAAAAGCACGTTTTACACGGCGCAGTCGGCATCGGCACTCCGTAACGTACGGTTGTGTGTCTTGTATCAAACGAGATCTCTTTTAAATCATGTCTATAAATCACGTGACAAAGGTAGAAAGGGGAAGGCAAAGTGGCGCTTGAACCGCGCGGGCCTGCAGTTCTCCGTGGCACGTATACAGCAGTTGATGCGCAACGGCAATTATGCGGAGCGCGTTCGTGTAGGAACGCCCATCAACCTCGCTACCGTGACACAATATCTGGCCGCTGTTTTATTGCAGAATTGTTTGAATGACATTATTTATCAAGAGGAATACGGCTCGTATCAAGCATACCGTCCGTAAATCTACCAGTGAGCAACCAGCTCGCTACAAAAGGCCCTTTTCAGGGCCACACAAGTTTCACATTGATTCATAAATGTTTCTTTGATGCATAAAACTATTAGCAATCTGTGAATAGCCTATGTAATAGTAATAGCGATTGCACGAGTTTTTTTCGTAATAATATACTTTTCATCATCGTCGTCGTCCGCGCAGGATAAAGTCGCGGGGTGCAGCTAGTTGAACATAGCAGTCACTCGTCTGTTCAGTAAATCTTATTTAAAAAACAATCGATAGATTCAAGACGACCGGCCGCGGCAAGGGAGGTAAAGGTCTGGGCAAAGGTGGCGCCAAACGCCACAGGAAAGTGCTCCGCGATAACATCCAGGGCATCACGAAGCCGGCCATCCGCCGTCGCAAGGGCGGCGTCAAGCGTATCTCCGGTCTGATCTACGAGGAGACTAGAGGCGTGCTGAAGGTGTTCCTAGAGAACGTGATCAGAGACGCTGTCACCTACACCGAGCACGCCAAGAGGAAGACCGTCACCGCGATGGATGTCGTCTACGCTCTGAAGCGTCAAGGCCGCACGCTCTACGGTTTCGGAGGCTAAGCGCGCGCAACATAGTGCAGTCGAAAAGAAACAGTGCTAAAAATTCATGATGGCACAAAACTAAAACGAAGCATAAGTTGAAGTGAGTATGGATGCTACCCAACTTTAAATCGTTATAGATCCTAAATAGTAGTTCGAAATGACAAATGATAAGATAAACGTACAGATGATTTTCATATACATATTCAACGATACCACACTTGACATAGGTACTTAGTTCGTTGACTTATTTTTTTTCTTTTTCTCTTTATTCGTCTGGTTGTCACCATATTGAATTTTTATTACTATCATAGCGATAATTGTTAGAGATACTTAGTTACTGACCTCAGTAAATGGTAGGATTTTCTTGAATTATCGGCGGTTGGTGCATTATATGGCAATATCTTGTGCTTCGACTCATGATTTCTGTCACTCGCCATGCTTGAATTGCCACTCTGGAGCCAGCCAGCTACTATTCTGAAATTCTTATCTTCACGAACAATGTTTCGTTTGTTGTCGTTCTTTGCTCCATAACACCTGAAAAACATTATTTACACATTTTATTATTTATTCTTTAATAAATAATATCGACACTCGGATTAAATACCCAACCCCTCGAGCTCTTATTTATATAATTATCCGCTCGGTTGTCCACGCGCTGAAGACCGCAGGACCAAACCGATAACCCAAAAAAAATATGGCCGACGCGACACATCTAACCGCAAACTGGTAATTGATTGTATATGCGTTGAGACTACAGGTACTTGATTGTCAACCCACAAAAAAAATAAGGTCGACGCGACACATCTGGCCGCCAACTGGTGATTTATTGGGTACGTGCCGAGAACACAGGCATCAGATTGTCACCCCTCTCTCTCTCTCGGCTCCTTTGCGCTGCACTCGCTATTGAATAGACGACGCGCAGGAGCGGAGAGTTCGCATAAATATAAAAAGCACGTTTTACACGGCGCAGTCGGCATCGGCACTCCGTAACGTACGGTTGTGTGTCTTGTATCAAACGAGATCTCTTTTAAATCATGTCTGGACGTGACAAAGGTAGAAAGGGGAAGGCAAAGTGGCGCTTGAACCGCGCCGGCCTGCAGTTCTCCGTGGCACGTATACAGCAGTTGATGCGCAACGGCAATTATGCGGAGCGCGTTCGTGTAGGAACGCCCATCAACCTCGCTACCGTGACACAATATCTGGCCGCTGTTTTATTGCAGAATTGTTTGAATGACATTATTTATCAAGAGGAATACGGCTCGTATCAAGCATACCGTCCGTAAATCTACCAGTGAGCAACCAGCTCGCTACAAAAGGCCCTTTTCAGGGCCACACAAGTTTCACATTGATTCATAAATGTTTCTTTGATGCATAAAACTATTAGCAATCTGTGAATAGCCTATGTAATAGTAATAGCGATTGCACGAGTTTTTTTCGTAATAATATACTTTTCATCATCGTCGTCGTCCGCGCAGGATAAAGTCGCGGGGTGCAGCTAGTTGAACATAGCAGTCACTCGTCTGTTCAGTAAATCTTATTTAAAAAACAATCGATAGATTCAAGACGACCGGCCGCGGCAAGGGAGGTAAAGGTCTGGGCAAAGGTGGCGCCAAACGCCACAGAAAAGTGCTCCGCGATAACATCCAGGGCATCACGAAGCCGGCCATCCGCCGTCGCAAGGGCGGCGTCAAGCGTATCTCCGGTCTGATCTACGAGGAGACTAGAGGCGTGCTGAAGGTGTTCCTAGAGAACGTGATCAGAGACGCTGTCACCTACACCGAGCACGCCAAGAGGAAGACCGTCACCGCGATGGATGTCGTCTACGCTCTGAAGCGTCAAGGCCGCACGCTCTACGGTTTCGGAGGCTAAGCGCGCGCAACATAGTGCAGTCGAAAAGAAACAGTGCTAAAAATTCATGATGGCACAAAACTAAAACGAAGCATAAGTTGAAGTGAGTATGGATGCTACCCAACTTTAAATCGTTATAGATCCTAAATAGTAGTTCGAAATGACAAATGATAAGATAAACGTACAGATGATTTTCATATACATATTCAACGATACCACACTTGACATAGGTACTTAGTTCGTTGACTTATTTTTTTTCTTTTTCTCTTTATTCGTCTGGTTGTCACCATATTGAATTTTTATTACTATCATAGCGATAATTGTTAGAGATACTTAGTTACTGACCTCAGTAAATGGTAGGATTTTCTTGAATTATCGGCGGTTGGTGCATTATATGGCAATATCTTGTGCTTCGACTCATGATTTCTGTCACTCGCCATGCTTGAATTGCCACTCTGGAGCCAGCCAGCTACTATTCTGAAATTCTTATCTTCACGAACAATGTTTCGTTTGTTGTCGTTCTTTGCTCCATAACACCTGAAAAACATTATTTACACATTTTATTATTTATTCTTTAATAAATAATATCGACACTCGGATTAAATACCCAACCCCTCGAGCTCTTATTTATATAATTATCCGCTCGGTTGTCCACGCGCTGAAGACCGCAGGACCAAACCGATAACCCAAAAAAAATATGGCCGACGCGACACATCTAACCGCAAACTGGTAATTGATTGTATATGCGTTGAGACTACAGGTACTTGATTGTCAACCCACAAAAAAAATAAGGTCGACGCGACACATCTGGCCGCCAACTGGTGATTTATTGGGTACGTGCCGAGAACACAGGCATCAGATTGTCACCCCTCTCTCTCTCTCGGCTCCTTTGCGCTGCACTCGCTATTGAATAGACGACGCGCAGGAGCGGAGAGTTCGCATAAATATAAAAAGCACGTTTTACACGGCGCAGTCGGCATCGGCACTCCGTAACGTACGGTTGTGTGTCTTGTATCAAACGAGATCTCTTTTAAATCATGTCTGGACGTGACAAAGGTAGAAAGGGGAAGGCAAAGTGGCGCTTGAACCGCGCGGGCCTGCAGTTCTCCGTGGCACGTATACAGCAGTTGATGCGCAACGGCAATTATGCGGAGCGCGTTCGTGTAGGAACGCCCATCAACCTCGCTACCGTGACACAATATCTGGCCGCTGTTTTATTGCAGAATTGTTTGAATGACATTATTTATCAAGAGGAATACGGCTCGTATCAAGCATACCGTCCGTAAATCTACCAGTGAGCAACCAGCTCGCTACAAAAGGCCCTTTTCAGGGCCACACAAGTTTCACATTGATTCATAAATGTTTCTTTGTTGCATAAAACTATTAGCAATCTGTGAATAGCCTATGTAATAGTAATAGCGATTGCACGAGTTTTTTTCGTAATAATATACTTTTCATCATCGTCGTCGTCCGCGCAGGATAAAGTCGCGGGGTGCAGCTAGTTGAACATAGCAGTCACTCGTCTGTTCAGTAAATCTTATTTAAAAAACAATCGATAGATTCAAGACGACCGGCCGCGGCAAGGGAGGTAAAGGTCTGGGCAAAGGTGGCGCCAAACGCCACAGAAAAGTGCTCCGCGATAACATCCAGGGCATCACGAAGCCGGCCATCCGCCGTCGCAAGGGCGGCGTCAAGCGTATCTCCGGTCTGATCTACGAGGAGACTAGAGGCGTGCTGAAGGTGTTCCTAGAGAACGTGATCAGAGACGCTGTCACCTACACCGAGCACGCCAAGAGGAAGACCGTCACCGCGATGGATGTCGTCTACGCTCTGAAGCGTCAAGGCCGCACGCTCTACGGTTTCGGAGGCTAAGCGCGCGCAACATAGTGCAGTCGAAAAGAAACAGTGCTAAAAATTCATGATGGCACAAAACTAAAACGAAGCATAAGTTGAAGTGAGTATGGATGCTACCCAACTTTAAATCGTTATAGATCCTAAATAGTAGTTCGAAATGACAAATGATAAGATAAACGTACAGATGATTTTCATATACATATTCAACGATACCACACTTGACATAGGTACTTAGTTCGTTGACTTATTTTTTTTCTTTTTCTCTTTATTCGTCTGGTTGTCACCATATTGAATTTTTATTACTATCATAGCGATAATTGTTAGAGATACTTAGTTACTGACCTCAGTAAATGGTAGGATTTTCTTGAATTATCGGCGGTTGGTGCATTATATGGCAATATCTTGTGCTTCGACTCATGATTTCTGTCACTCGCCATGCTTGAATTGCCACTCTGGAGCCAGCCAGCTACTATTCTGAAATTCTTATCTTCACGAACAATGTTTCGTTTGTTGTCGTTCTTTGCTCCATAACACCTGAAAAACATTATTTACACATTTTATTATTTATTCTTTAATAAATAATATCGACACTCGGATTAAATACCCAACCCCTCGAGCTCTTATTTATATAATTATCCGCTCGGTTGTCCACGCGCTGAAGACCGCAGGACCAAACCGATAACCCAAAAAAAAAATGGCCGACGCGACACATCTAACCGCAAACTGGTAATTGATTGTATATGCGTTGAGACTACAGGTACTTGATTGTCAACCCACAAAAAAAATAAGGTCGACGCGACACATCTGGCCGCCAACTGGTGATTTATTGGGTACGTGCCGAGAACACAGGCATCAGATTGTCACCCCTCTCTCTCTCTCGGCTCCTTTGCGCTGCACTCGCTATTGAATAGACGACGCGCAGGAGCGGAGAGTTCGCATAAATATAAAAAGCACGTTTTACACGGCGCAGTCGGCATCGGCACTCCGTAACGTACGGTTGTGTGTCTTGTATCAAACGAGATCTCTTTTAAATCATGTCTGGACGTGACAAAGGTAGAAAGGGGAAGGCAAAGTGGCGCTTGAACCGCGCGGGCCTGCAGTTCTCCGTGGCACGTATACAGCAGTTGATGCGCAACGGCAATTATGCGGAGCGCGTTCGTGTAGGAACGCCCATCAACCTCGCTACCGTGACACAATATCTGGCCGCTGTTTTATTGCAGAATTGTTTGAATGACATTATTTATCAAGAGGAATACGGCTCGTATCAAGCATACCGTCCGTAAATCTACCAGTGAGCAACCAGCTCGCTACAAAAGGCCCTTTTCAGGGCCACACAAGTTTCACATTGATTCATAAATGTTTCTTTGATGCATAAAACTATTAGCAATCTGTGAATAGCCTATGTAATAGTAATAGCGATTGCACGAGTTTTTTTCGTAATAATATACTTTTCATCATCGTCGTCGTCCGCGCAGGATAAAGTCGCGGGGTGCAGCTAGTTGAACATAGCAGTCACTCGTCTGTTCAGTAAATCTTATTTAAAAAACAATCGATAGATTCAAGACGACCGGCCGCGGCAAGGGAGGTAAAGGTCTGGGCAAAGGTGGCGCCAAACGCCACAGAAAAGTGCTCCGCGATAACATCCAGGGCATCACGAAGCCGGCCATCCGCCGTCGCAAGGGCGGCGTCAAGCGTATCTCCGGTCTGATCTACGAGGAGACTAGAGGCGTGCTGAAGGTGTTCCTAGAGAACGTGATCAGAGACGCTGTCACCTACACCGAGCACGCCAAGAGGAAGACCGTCACCGCGATGG